>VDFB02254235.1:0-34727 GCA_007258455.2 Sequoia sempervirens | reverse complement strand
CTTTATATTTTGTGTGTCAAATGACTCCATCATAATGCAAGAAAGAAGAAATGTTAGTGTGGAAAGAAAGATTAATAAAAGACATGGATATTAGTATTAGCAATCTTCGATGTTTCGCCGAACCACAAAAGGCTTTGCACTTAATCATCATTGGGTGGTAACTAATACAAATGGAGACAAACACCATGATATGACATAGATCAATGTGTGCAAGATCATCCACCTACTAACAATAGATAGTTGCAAACAAGGAATGTCCTAACTCATACTAAGGGAATAATTTCCCTAGTCTTTTTGTCAAGACAAACCACAAACAGCAAAAAATAAAAGATGGGTCATGAGACATCATCACTCCTCTAAATCCTTCATGGTACATCCTTGAAGAAACTAGTAACATGACTCAAAAATAAAATTTAAAAGACAATTGATAAACAACAAAAAAAAAAATCAAAATGTTGATACATCATTGCTTCTCTAAATCCTTCATGGGACATCCTTGAGAAAGCTAGTAACATGATTCCAATCATAAAGTCAAATGAAATGATAAGATAAATAAGCCACAAAGTCAAAACCAGTAAAATTATTTTTCCAAAACTTGATTTGTTTATTTGATTGTTTTGATTGATAAGAGGATTGATTGATAGAGCCTGATTTCAAGAGAGATACATATTGGATAAGACATTGAGTCTGGTTTCGATGTTATGACTATCTATATAAGGCATGAAAAAAGCCTAGTTTTAGAAAGACATGCATCGTATAAAATGTTGAGTCTAATGTTGTTGATGTGTTAACCTATGTAGGGCTATGATGATTGTTTTCCTAATGTTTGTTTCTAGGAAGGACACATACTATATAAGACATAGGTTGATTGTTTTGATGATGTCTATTTTTAAGGACATATCCTATAGCAAACATAAGTTGATTGTTTTGATGATGTATGTTTTCAAGAAGGACACATCCTACAGTAGACATAAGTTGATTTATTTTGTTTGTTTCTTTGGAAATTTGCTTGATTTGACTTGATGACATTGTATGACTTGTTCATCCTTTTTTTTGTTTTTGATGCATGACCTGATGTGTTATGCTGAAAATTGATTGTGTGTGATGACGAAACCTAAATGAATGATCTAGTGTGGCCTCAGGGGCTCATCGATTGATGGCCTTTCATATGTTATACACACAAAGACCTCGTAGTTCGACTAGACTTTGACTAACAAGACTGACTATAAAAATCTTGATTTGTATGAAGATATATGATGTGTGTAGAAGTGAGTATGATAAACCCTAATGGACTAACCTAGTACGACCTTGGGGTCTCATTGATTGATGGCCTTGCCTACGTTATACACGTAGAGACCTCATAGTTCTACATGACCAATGACCTTGTCATATAGACAAATGGATTGAATCATGATTTTATACAGACAAACCTAAAAGGACTGACCTAATGCCTTGGGGGCACATCGGAAGATGGTCTTTCCTACATCTAGTTGCAAAGGAAATGTAGTTCAACAATGACACAGACTGACAAGTGTGACTTACTCTGACTCTATTTTTGGATTTTTGACATGTTTTGATTTTTTTGTCTTTTTGAAGATTTCGGATGTTTTGGTATTTTCTCAAGAAATTTGGAAATTTTTTTGGATTTTTTGATGGTTTTACGTCTTTCGAACAACCAATGTAAGAACCAATATGATGCAAGTCAAGTATTTTCCCCCAGTCGGGTATAAGACCAACTTATTGTGAATAGGATGGGATGGGGAATACTAAGTGCACTCGATGTCAATCGTTCCAAGTTATGAAAAAGACAACCATTTATTATGAATGGTATGTACAAGCGATGGATGGGAAAGATATGTGCTATGTACAAGGATAGATAGTATGTACAAGGATAGATAGTATGTACATGGAAGTTAGATTAGAATGATGGTAGAAAAAAGAGTAGAGTCGACTACACATGGCGCTTGTTCGCTAGGTTTTCACCATGGTACTTATCCAAAGCGTCACCGAAGTGGTTTGCACTATTGGACGACTTATTTATCTTTACTCTTTTCTTGATTTTTTGATTTTTTTATGTTACCAAGATGCATGTTTTCCAGGTTTTCACCTAGGTAACAATTTTTTTATTATTTTGTATTTTTGATAATTAAGACAAGGCTCTCAGAAGCTATGCGTAGAACTTCTTTAGATGAAGACTATTGATAGGTGCTGACAATGGTTCTCCTTTAGGAGTAGAGAGTTGATATGCTCCTGATCCAGAGGCTTCTGTGACAATGTAGGGTCCTAACCATTTTGGTTCAAACTTTCCTGGTTTCTCTCTTTAAGCTTGATTCTTAGGATTCTCCATTAAGACCAGGTCACCAATGTCAAAATTTCTATTTAAGACTTTCCTATTGTAGCTATGACTAAGACAATTTTGATATGCTTGGAGATGATCTAATGCCTTCTATTTTTGTTCATCTAGGAATTATAACTCATGCAATCTTGAAACCTGATACTCTTAATTGTCAATGTGCCCTTTGAAAGATACCCTCAGGGAAGGAATCTCGACCTCAATAGTAAAGATGGCCTTAGAGCCAAATACTAGGGAATATGGAGTGGTTCCAGTGGGAGTAGGAATGCTTGTGTGGTAAGCCCATAAGGTTGGATTAAGCTATAAATTCCAATCATGACCAACATCATTGATGGTCTTTTTAAGGATTCTGATGATTATTTGATTAGATGCCTCAGCTTGGCTATTACCTTGTGGGTAATATGGGATGGAAAAATGGTGTCGGATATGGAACTCTTCACAGAGATGATGAACTTCTTGGTTTTTGAATGGATGACCATTACCTGTAATTATGGACTGGGGGACACCATACTGACAGATGATATAGTTTAGAATAAACTTAGAAATATGTGTGCCAGTGATGTAGGTCATGGGAATAGCCTCAATCCACTTCATAAAATAATTAGTGGCAGTAATGATGAACTTATGGTCATTGGATGATGTGGCATATATCTTACCTATGAGATTGAGTCCCCATTGGGAAAAGGTCCATGGTGACATTATGGGATGAAGATCCTATGTTGGTGCATGTATTAAGTCTCTATGTACTTGACATTGATGACATTTCTTGACAAAGATATATGAGTCTTTTTCCATGGTAGGCCAATAGTAACCCAGTCTCATAATCTTCTTAACTAAGGTATAACCACTAGAATGGGATCCACATATACTCTCATCTACCCCACACAAGGTTTCTTGTGCTTCTTTAGTATTGAGACATCTTAACATGGTATTGTCTAAGGCGCGTCTATAAAGGGTGTCTTCGATGATGGTGTACTTGGTTGATTTGTAGAGAAATGTCCTATGTTGGTTATTGGAAAGGTCAAGGGGTATGATCTCAACATGGAGGTAGTCATAGATTTCCTTATACCATGGGGACTCAAGACAAACAATATCACACACCATTTCTGAATCTAGGATGTCATAGGCAAGGAACAAAAGTTGTTCTACCAAAAACTCAAACTTAGGGACATTGCTAGGAATGTCCAAGAGTGAAGCAATAGCAACCATGGAATCTGCTGTCCTGTTTAGAACATGAGGTATTTGATGAAATTCAACCTTGTCAAAGTACTCCTTGAAACTATTTGACATGTGTTTGTAGGGAGCAATATTTTCATCCTTAGTCTCATAGTCATCATTTACCTTTCGGATTACCAGTTGAGAATCACCATAAACCTGTAGGTTCTTTATCTTCCATTTGACTACCATGTGTAATCCTATCACAAGAGCCTCATATTCTGCTATGTTGTTGGTACATGGAAAGGCTATCCTAAATGACTTAGGGATAGAATCACCTTGTGGTGTAATAAACAATATACTAGCCCCTAAGCCATGATTTGTATGAGACCCATTGAAGTATAATTTCCATGCCATGTCTGTGTCAAAGGTGAATATAAAATCATCAAGAAAATATGCAACTAAAGGGTGATTTTCTTGTATCGATGCATCAGCCAACTGATCATCAATGACTTGTCCCTTGATAGCTTTTCTCTCCACATACTTGATATCATATTTGCTAAGTATCATTACCCATTTGTCCAGTCACCCTATTGATGTTGCTTTGCTTAGAAGATATTTTAGAGGATCTATCTTCACAACCAGCATTGTCTAGTGGTTTAGCATATATTTCCTTAGTTTTTGAGTAGAAAATACTATCACAATACAAGAACACTCAATGGTATTGTAGTTGAGTTCATAACCTATGAAAGTACAACTGATATAGTATACTTCCCTTTCATGGCCTTCATTGTCATTTTGTGCAAGAAATACTCCTAGTGATGAGTGGGTTGCTGAAATATAGAGAATCAATGGTCATCCCTCAACAGGTGGCATTAATATTGGTGGTGTGAGGAGGTAGTCCTTAATCAGTTGAAAAGCTTCCTAGAATTTACCTGTCCCTACAAAGGGTATTCCTTTTCCAAGTAAATGTTGAAAGGGATGTGTCTTATCTGCTAACTGCACTATAAATCTTCTGATGTATTGCAGTCTCCCTTGTAGTGTCCTTAGTTGATTGAGATTAGTTGGTGGAGGCATGTCTATGATTTCTTTTACTTTGGCCAGATCCACTTCAATGCCCCTTCTAGAAATGATACATCTCAAAAGCTTTCTTAATTTAACGCCAAACACACATTTCTTTGGATTTAGTCTCACTTTATACTCTTCTAGCCTTTGAAAAATATTGTTTAAAACCTTTAAATGATCATCCCTTTTCAATGATTTAGCAATAATATCATCGACATAGTCCTCCATAAGAGATTGTATAAGGTCATGAAAAATAGTGGTCATGGCACGTTGATAAGTTGCTCCAGAATTTTTGAGCCTGAAGGGCATAACATTCTGGCAATACTTTCCCAATGGACATGTGAAATTTATCTTAGGTTGGTCTTCAATTGTAATTTTGATCTGATTATACCCTGAAAATCCATCCATAAGCGATGACATCTCATATCTTGTGGTCATGTCTACTATCATGTCAATGTTGGGAAAAGGGAAGTCATCTTTAGGGAAAGCCTTGTTGATATCTTTGAAATCCATACAGATGCAAATGCCCCATGTTGGTTTTGTGACTAGTACCAGATTGGAAATCCAATCTACATAGTCGATCGATCTAATGAAGCCAATGTCCAACAATTTCTTGAGTTCAACCTTGACTAGTAAAGCAATCTATGGGTGCATTTTCCTCAATTTTTGTTTTACTAGTTTTACACCTGGTTGTAAAGGAAAATGATGTGGTACAAGTTCAGGATCTAGCCCAGGCATGTTAGCATATGACCAGGGAAAATTAATCTATCTTTGTGTAAAGAAGTTGTGGAATTCTGGTTGCTCTGCTTCTGTTAATGATGCTGCAAAATATACCAGTTGAGGATTCTCTTTTGTGCCTATGTTGACTTCCACCGATTCTTCAACTAGCATGGGTGACTTTTCCTGAGCAATGGAGAGAATGTTCAAACCTCCATCCTTAGGTGCCTCAGAGAGGTTTTCACCTTCAGATGCGTCCTTATTTTTTGCTTTTTCATTGTCTAAAGGCACCTTTTGGTTTTTTCCTACAAACTAATAATTTTTATCTTTTTCATTATTTTTCTCATTTTTGTGACTAGAGGGTTCAACATATTCCCCAAAATATGCCTTTTTGTCCAAGTCAATGGTAAATCCAACCTTATGATCTCCACTAGGTATTCCTTCTCGTAATCCCAGGAAATCGGCGATTGCTTTGTTGTTCTCAAAAATTTCTAAGATAGATGTGTCTTGTTGGTCCCAATCAATGAGCTAGGGATAAACTAAAGGCATGTCATCATCGGAGTTTTCAAAGTTCAATGGGGTCAAGGTAAAAGCTGAGTTGTTCATAGTCACAAAATTTTTGTACCAAGTCCTCTTTTCTCTTTTGCTTGGATCTAGGTGGATTCTGAGGTGGGCCTAATGCCAAGGTTTGGTTATCTGAAATGGATTTATCAAGTTCCCAAGAGGTAGGATCAAGAGATTCCCAATAGTAATGTTTAAACCATTCCTATTTTTTCAAAGTATTAGGTGGAAAGGAATTCAAAGGATTTGGTGAGGATTTCATCATTAAGTCAAGTTCTCCAAATAATTTATCAAGGTCCATGGTAGAGGTGGAGGATAGGGAATCCCACTCATATTCGTTAGAGTCAGGGGAATCATAGTAGGGTTGGTCAGATGGTTCATTGGATGTCCCAATATCTTCTGAAGCACTTACTTCCTCTAGTAACAGTGATTTGGTACTAGGAACGCCAATCTAGATCAGTTGAAACCCAATCCCTAGGCCCTTTAGCCATTTAGAAACAATGATAGGTTTCATCCTCCCATCCTAATGTAAACCTAAGCCACTATGTCCATTGTATCCCTTGCTCTACATTATGGTAAAATCTTTTCTGTATTGATCTATAGGTATCTAATTAGCAAGTGGAGGAGGTTCTTCATTAGCTTATCTCTATATCCAGGAGGTCACATCATCTTCGTTGATGGATTATTTTCTTAATTCTCCCCATTTTGTGAATGTTGTTGTGAATGTTGTTGTCGGAGGGATATGTATGGTGACCATGTATTGTCTCCTATCTATTGTAGGTAAACCATATGATTTAGGAGGAATTAGATGGCTAACACAATAATATGTCTTCATGTGATGTTCTCCACAACTCTTGTCTTGGATCTCGACCCTAGGAGTGGAAGGTAGTGATGATGGAGTGGATGGATCAACATAGTGAGATGAATGGGATGATGAAGCCTCTTGGTTTATAGGCACTTGGCATTGGAGCATCTCTTGTAGATTAGTGCAATATTGAAATGGATCTGGGTCACCATCTATTTTTATTTCAGTGCCATTGTAGGGAAATTGTAGACATTGATGGTAGGTAGAAGGAACTGCCTTCATAGTGTGAATCCATGGTCTACCTAGCAAAAGGTTGTATGGAAGGGTGAGATCCAAGACTTGGAATTTTGTCTCCATAACTATAGGACCAATTCTGATAGGAAGTGTTAAAAGCCCCTTTGTTTTTTGTTCTTTATCATCATAAGCCTTAATGACAATGATTTTGTTTGTGTCCACACATGCTTCCGAGAAACCTAATGCCTTAACCAATTTTAAAGTGTAAAGATTTAAATCTGATCCTCTATCTACCAGGACTCATCTAACTTTGGTTTTGTGAACAAGGACTTCAAGGTGTAATGGGTCATTATGATTTGTCTTCTCAGTTGCATAGTCTTGTTCGGAGAAGGTAACATGATGATTATTGGTCAAGTAGCCTACCATTTCCTAAAAATTATTGACATGGAGATCATTAGGGACAGTGGTTATTTGTAAGGCCTTGTCTAAAATGGATCAATGTTCAGGGGAGATACACAACAGTTCCAAGATAGAGATTTGGGTTGGGTTCTTCCCCAACTAATTAGGTAAGTTATACTGTAACTTGGAATTCTGCGGTGCCTAGTGTGATGGAGGACCTTGGATGGTGATCTTGGTTCGACGAGTGTTGACAGCACACTTGGGAGTTTTATTTATGGTAATGGTATTGACACACTCATCAGTGGCTCAAATATGATTTATGAGGGGGCCACTATAATCAGGCTTGACACTAGCATAGTTAGTGGAAGTATTGGTCTTGTTACCTGAACTGGGGGCTTTTCCCCATGGTCATGTAGTGGACTAAAAAAGACCTTGAAATCGGTGTTTGAGGATGTTAGTTTATGTCCTCTAACTTGAATAGTTTTGTCCTCGACAAAGTCCTATATGATGTTTTTTAGTCATCAACAATTTTGTAGGCTATGTCCTTTTGTCCCATGGAAGTCACAAAAGGCATTGACATCCCACCAAAATGGTTTGAATTTCCCTAGATCATAGTGTCATGGCTCTTGAAGCTATATAAGATTGTGTTCTAACAGTTGTTTGAAGACTGACTTTATGGGTTCCCCAAAGGGAGTGAACTCACAGTTTGGAAATCTTCTCTATTGTTGTGGCCATTGGGTGTTTTGGGTAGTGTTTGGGGTTTGGTTGATGGCATTGAGTGTGTTGGTAGAGGGGTTATTTCCTCTAAGTGTGATGATCGGTCTCGCATGTAAATTTTTTGCATCAACTACCTCATCATTGGTAACGTTTTTATTTAGAGACCAAAACTTGTTTCTATCATTGGGTGCATTCTGCACATTTGGATTTCTATTGGGTGTCTTAAGTTCTCCTTTTTCAATGAGACATTTTTCTAGTATGAGCCCCTTTTCCACTAGTTCTGCAAAGGATGTGCAACAATGTACCCTCAAGTCACTTCTCAATTTTGGGTTGAGGTTTTCTTGGAAGATAGTGACCTCTTGTTTCTCAAATATCTCGACAGGACATCGACTGGCTATAGTTCTCCATCTCTAGAAGAAAGCGATAAAATTTTCTCCTTCGTCTTGTGTAGTGTGACACAAGGTTGGTATGTTGATCTCATGGTTGATGTTAAAGGAGAAGTGTTCAATGAATTTTTCAGCCAATTCACCCCATGATTTTATGCCATAGTCAAGACCTGAAAACCATTATAGTGCAATTCCAATAAGACTTCTCGAAAAGAGTCTCATAAGATAGGTTGGGTCATATGGAACATCTATGCACATCGTGGAAAATTCCCTTATGTGTTTGACTAGATTTTGCTTTCCATTATATTTAGAAAAGTTTGACATACCCATGAGGGAAAGGTTTCATGTACAATGATTTTTCAAAGGGAAATGGGCATAAATCCTTTGCTAAAAAGGTTTTCTTGTTAGACATTGCCATGCTATCCATCTTTGTTTGAAGTGCATGCATTTGTGTCTGCAGGACGTCAACTTGTGTTAATGATGTGTTGGTTGGATTGTTTGGATCTATATACATGTTTTGGAATCTAATGTTTTGTGATGGGTTTTGGTTAAGTGTTGGTATGTAAAGTGAATTTTGACTTGGAATGTTAGTGAATGGTTTTTGATTTGGAATCTGTGAAAATGGATTTTGAATTGGGGTTTGTGAAAATGGATTTTGATTCAAAATCTATGAGAAGGGGATTTGATGTGGAATTTGTGAAGTGATGGTTCAGTTTATATATTGAAAGGAGGGTATGCCTCTTGTCTGTGAGACCCTAATTTGTGGTATAGTACTAGCAACATTGACACTGGGTATAGTTATTGTTTGTGGAATAGTGCTAGTGACATTGACACCGAGTATAGGAGTTGATGTTTTAGATCTTTTGTTCCCAACAAGAGGACCAAAGAGATTGGACAATGATTCCCCTATGGTGAAATTTAGCTCCTATGTCATGCTAGATATACCAAATGGAGATTTATGTATTGTGGGAGAACTCTATGAAGGTACTCCAGTTGGTATAGCAGTAGTCACTTGAGGTATAGTAGCACTAGTAGTGGTAGTGTTTGTTCCTTAAGTAGATGCAGTTTTTAGGGTACGGATATCAAAACCAGGAGGTAACTTGGCACCTTTTGCTAGAAATTTGGCTAAGTATCATTAAGGATCATTTCCTAGATAGTCATCTACAAAGGAAGAAAAAGCAGGGTCCTGTGCAGTAGCATCTATGTCTTCCACTACAATGTGTCCTTGTGTGTCTCTAGTAACAAATTTTTCTAACAAAGTCTTGTGAGGTCTCGATGAAGATGTCTCTGAAAAGGGGTTTGAGAACGGATTGATGAAATCGTTTGGATCAGCCATCTTTTCTCTTTCTTTCCTTTTCGATCTTGTTTCAACCATGTAAAATAAGCTCAAAGTGCAAGTGATGCAAAAGTTAAGTCTATGGATGATTATGAGTCTAATCTATGTTTTTGGGATTTTCTTGCAAATAAGGAATGTATGCAGCTATTTTTTTTTTTGTTATTTTCTCTGCAAATAAGGTATGTCTAAAATAAAGCTATTCTAGTATGACAGTGTATAAATATGCAAAGGTCTAAGTGATCAATTTGGAAGATTCTAAAAGAGGTTACCTACCAGCTAAAGCTTAACCTAGGTTTCAATTTAGTTTTGACAAGGAACCTTCATAGGACTAGGACCAAAAGATAAGGTGAGCTCCCAAACTAGACTGATGAGCTGGAAGGACTCACGTGTAGGAAAAAAAGATATGATAACAAGGTTCAATGACAATGTTTGTTGAATCAAGGGTCTATCTAAAGCGTGAAAGGTTCCTATCTTAAAATCTACAAATGATGATCTCTTTAAAGGAAATAAAGACTCCTAAGATGAAAGTAAGATCTATAACTAGGATACCTATCATTATGATTGAATGATTCCTAAAGGATGCAGTCATGCAAATTTTGAGAAAACTTTCTAGTTTCTGTCCAAGAATCAATGTAAAAGGATAACTCGGATACTGGTTTGATTGTTTGTTTTTGGTCTGTGATAGTGAATTATGGTTTTCTAGTGATCAAGTAGATGTGTTGTAGGATAACAGATGCATCACAAAATTTAATAGTTGCAATTTGATTTGACAATTGTAGTGTATTGGTAAATACAGTCTCTGGTATCAGACAAATGTGGTTCTATATCAAGTAGATGTAACTCAAGGTATCAATTGTGACTCAAGATTAATTAGTTGTGGTTTTCAAATTCAGTTAGTGTACTAGTAAAATATAACTTGGTTCTGTGACAGGGCATATGCATTGTTTCAGACATCAGATGCAACTCACCTATTCAGATGCATCACAGAATGTTTCAAGTGCGGGTTTTCCAATGACAAGGTATTTAAATTATGTGACACAAGACTTCAGATGTGGTATTCCAGTAAGTAGATGTGACTCAAATTCTGGTACATGCAAATTGGACTCAGTTTTGACATATGTGACAGACTGGTTAATAGACGCAACTCTATGTAATAGATGCATTTTTCTGGTGAACAAATGTGACTCTGTTTGACAATTGTGGTTTTCTAATAAACGGTTGCAATTTTCCAATAAATTACAGTGTAAACTGACTCTATCTTGTGATCAATTTTTGGCATATGAAAAAAATCAAAAAATAATGTATTTTAAGTTTGACGATCATGAACATATGTAATTCCATAAAACAAGTACAATCCTAAGGCTAGAAGTGACAATACTTGCCGAGTTCTCACTTGGGTTTCCCCAACTATGATTATTCAGAGCAGATGACTAGAAGCTTGACCCCACTGGCTCCCCTCCATAGCACTCACTTCTCTGGGGCAGCCAAGCTTTAGTACCCATGAAACTCCCATGGAATACTTCTCATTTCTACTAAGGACCGTATGAACGTGAGACGGCTTCAGAGGTCCGATCTCTTGCACCAACAAATAGAAGGTTTTTGGCTTACTAAAAAAATTGGCTCGTAGTACAAGAACCTATTTAGGTGGCTATGCATAAGGAAAGATACAATGATCTTGTCTACATAACAAATCAGCACCTACAACCTTAGTCTTTCCCTTAAGGTTTACATTTATATACCAGTTGGGAGTAGCTCAGCGAAAGAGCTTCATTGCTGGTTTGAGTCATCTTGGGGTGAGTACTTTTCCCACCAAGACAGGCCCAATTTCTAGAGTCAGTAACAGTTTCTCTTGCACCCAGGATCATACAAATGTGCAAGGGGAGAGGATACTTCTATATACTAAATCAGGTAATAACAGATTGTTCTTTCACATCAAACACAGTAGACAGTAGTAAATTTTAAAACCCAAATGACAATTTTTTAATCTACCAAATAGTCTATTTCAAAATAGTCTTCGACACACCTACAAAACAATTCACCAGTAGTTTTGAATTGGTCTTCATCAATCATCCTGCAAAAAGGTTTCAAAAACTTGTCTTCTACACTACGTCCTACAAACTCTATGTTAAATCCTTAAAACACGTGCTGCAAACTAAAGATTAGTCGAAATAAAAACACAATGAAAAATTGTAAATCAAAATTGGAACTCATAAATTTCACCAGTCAGATGTGTCATGCAGGGTAGCAGATGTGTCAAGGATTTTCACCAGTCAATTGTGTCACGAAAAGCCATAAATACATCAAATTTCATTAGATGTGTCACTATATTCGTTAGATGCGGTTCGTAATATTAGTTGCATCATTTCTTATGTCAAATGCATTGGGTCGTACGATACCTACAAAAATTGAATAAAACTTCTATGGATTTGGGAAGAATGTGTTTTCACGTCAGGTTCACCAATGTAACATCATGAAAACAAAGTGGTCTTAAAGCAATATAGATGCAATTAAACTCAAATCGTAAACTAAAGCTAAACAACAAAGCACAAGGAAATCTTAACATAAACACAGAATGATCTCACCCAATATCTGCATCCTTCTATGAATGACCTCGATTGTCCTCCATTTTTCCATGGTAGTATTCTTGCCCTTAGATTTTAAATGTGTGCAAGTATAGCCTTGATATATGTGATAAAATAAAAGTATCAAAGATTAAACAAGTGCCCCAAAAGTCATTAGATTTCGGGAGGAGTAATAATGATGAAGGTTAGATCAATTTATAGAAAATTCATTATCCGAATGAGAGGTTGAGATTGAAAGATAAATGGATGATTCAAATTAAAAGATTCGACATGAATTAAGATAATTGTTAGTACTAACATGAGTGATAAGGGTATGCGCAGGATCATCATGGAAAAGACGGGCCCTTAAGTGGCAAAATTTTTAGAAAAATTAGAGTTAGGCAACTTGACATAAAAATTTGAATATGTTATCTATATTATTTTAAAAATATGTAAGAATAAAATTTGTAGAAAATTGAATGTAGTTTCTAAACTACTAGGTTTATTTAAAAAAATAATAATTCTATTTGGTGAAAATTTAAAATTTCAATGCAGTAGTACTTAAATTTCAGGGAAAAAATAAGAAGTAGGTGTCTGTCTGACCACCCTAATGACAATAAAATGATAATATTTTTTTATAATATTTTAGATATAAGTAGAGGAATCATGTCCCGATGTGATACATATTTTTTGTATTTTTTTTCAAGTAAATAATTAATTATGAATTTTTTATTACAACTTTTTAAAAATATAAAAAACTCATATGTTTGACCACCTTAACTTGGTCAAAACTTCATGAAATTCAAAAAAAAAAATTAATATTATAGGATGTGAAGCATAGAATGTGACACAAGTTTCAGATTCAAAAAATGTGATACCATTTGAAAGCTATAGATGTTTTTCAATCAGCCTATCAATCAAGACTTTAGTCGTAATTCTAATAGAAAATGAATAATAATTATTTATTAAATTCAAAGTAAAGCATAATTTATATTGGTGGAAAGCTGAGAATCTCCTTTAAAAATACTTTTTGTTTCATCAATTTTGGGTAAAAAAAAAGCCGTCAACCACATACCCTACACATACCCATCATATTGCCACTTTTTGGCCCATCATGATCCTGCATGTACCCATAAAACCTAAGAATAGAGATCAAGATTAAATAATGATTTAATCTCTAGTTGAAAGCATTCAAAAATTAGAAGAATAACGATTGCATGAAAAGGATAAAGATAGATTAAAGAAAATGATTTTTTTAAATGCACACATAAATTAATTAATTAAATAAAGATATTTAATTAATAAATGTCTACATGCATAAGAATTAAAACTAGATAACTGATTGGTTATGACAAAGAGTTTATTCATGAAAGACAATCAGAAATTGAATCAGGAGATAACTGACTTATTTAAATAAATCTTGAGTCAAGTGGAAATGAATACTTAGATAACTTAAACAATTATCTAACTATACAGGAATATGTCCAAAATAGACTTTTATGAATTAAATGATTATTTAATTCAACATTCGATATTTAAGGAGTAAATTAAATAAATAAGATTTATTTAATTCACTGAGGAAAGGATGAATAATTAACTAATTAAAGTATTTATTTAATTATAGTTGGAAATATGATTAGGATAAATTAAATAAGAATTTATTTAATTTAAGAAAGAGGATAAAGTTGATTAGTGACGTAAATAAATAAAGAACATTTATTTAATTAATCAAATTTTGAATAAAGATGATATGAATTAATTAAATAATTAGGTTTATTTAATTAATAGAGGAATAAATGTTAAAATGAATTAATTAAATAAATAATTTTATTTAATTAATAGAAGAATAATGAACTTTAGAGAATAATTAAATAATTAACATTATTTAATCACGACTATGACAATACGAATTATGAAGAAATTGAAGTCGTAGGCTTAGACCAAATTTTAGTGTCTATAGCTTACAAACATATCCTCACCTTTCATTAATACAACTCTTTTTCACATAACCCCTTGGACCAAAACCTTAGAGGCATGGAAGGGAGAAAAAAACTTTGAACCCTAACAAAAACAACAAAAAATTCTTTTATAGTTGATGCATAACTCATAAATTTGACTAGCCAAAAACACTAACACAATTAGGGTTTACCCAAGGTTACAAAATATTTGCATCAAAAGCTAAATCTAATGAGATCATAATAAAAATTTCATCATTAATGATCCTGACATCCATTTTAGGGCCCAATATAAGCAATAAAGAAAACCTCGAAAACCAACAACAAATCACGACAAGGAAGAGATCTTTGATAGAAAGGACACCTGCAACCCATAAAGAAGCATGGGTAGCATCTCTTCGCAATGATATTTGATTCAAATAGAATTAAATACCATCCCTATCCTACCAAAGATCAAATCAAGTCTCAAGTAGATTCATTTCAGCATTAATGGTGTTCCCATGAAAACATGTCAAAATACGGGTAAAGCGAAATGGCTAGGCCTGAAACATAAGCTCTGTAATATCATTAAATGGTTCACAATCTCAAAAAACTATCCCTATCAGACATTGAGCATCTGAGGTCCCTCATACTTCATACTTCATATGCTACTTTAGCACTAGCATTGGGATTCAAACATTGGGCATGAGGCTTACTTCTTACCGTTGAGCAAGGAAAAGCATAGGAGGAAAGGAAAAATACCAAATCCCAAAAGGACTCATTGGAAGTCAGAGATTGGGGTTTAGGCTTACGTCTTACCACTTACCGTGAGGCAATAAAATATAAGGGGTAGGATTGATCCACAATTATTGAAATGCCTATAATCACCTTTCAAAGAACTTATTGGGGATTGGGGGTTGGATGGAGGGCTTACCTTTTACCATACAAAATGGTAAGAGGTAAAGGGGAATCCTGATGTCTAATTCTTGAAAAACCAACACTTAGTCGATTTGCAAAAATAGACCTTGAGAGGGAGACCTAAGGCTTACAGAAGAAAAGGAAATTCTAAAGGAAGAAGATGGATGAAGAAGGAATTTCAGGAGTTGGGCATCAAGAGGATGCTTTATCGAATGAAAATAAAAGGAGGAAGAAGGTAAAGGGTATGCTCGATACTCGATTCCTAAAAGGCCGACACTTAGTTGTCTTTCGAAAAACACATCAGGGGGTTGGGGGTCATAGGATAGGCTTACCTCTTACCTTAATAAAGGTAAGAGGTAAAGGGTAAAGCTGAAGTCTAATCCTAAAATCTCAACACTTAGTTGATTTTTAGAAGGATAGGGAGTAAAGGGAAAGGGTTAAGCCTGATGGGTGAAACCTGAAATTCTAGGAAGAGAAAGAGAAAGAAAGGGAGAATAAGGAGATTGGAGGCAATAGAACAGGGGTGCAAGGAAGAAAGAAAGTGATATCTCAGAGGTCCAAAAGAACAACACTTAGCCACTTTTTAGGGTTTGAAAATGGATTGTCAAATAAGGGAATTTTGCAACTTACATAAGCTCTTGAGCATGATGCACTAGTAAGATCTCTTAGATCAGTTATAATTGATGGGAATCACAAGGGGAGTGGCACAAGCTAAAAATAGTATCACCAGTGGCTCTAGAGTGGGATAGATGCTTCAGTGAAGGATGGAAAGATTCTAGATCTCTAGGGAAGTAGACCATGCCTTATTCAATGGGCCTAGAAACTATCCAACCTTCAAACCTCATTTGATGGCCCCAAGCCACCAAATGAAAAAGGGAGCCAATGCTTGCCTCTATCAAACACTAGCATGTCAATGGAGTTGATATCCCTTAACCCAAATTTTTTTCTACCATGCCATAGTAGCAAGGGTAGCCTCTTTCTTGCAAGTACAAACACATGGTTACCTCTAAGAAAGTGAAGACTTGCTACATGTTTGGTCCTTTTGTTGCATGGTAACCACATAATGTAGGCCACCTCACTATGACACACTACATTTTATGATTTTGTACTAGGTGGAAAAAATTGATAACTTTGATCAACACCATATGAAACTGTGGTACCTTCATACCCACTAACCACCTCATGTGAACCAAGGAAAAGAGAAGATGCTTCCAATCCACATGTCAAGGAAAAATATGCCTCTTTACAATGGTAACTTTCAAAGGGAAACTCATCCTCTAACAAGTCAAGCTAAAAAAATTGAATCTCTAGCATATGAGAAATATGAACATCCAAAAAATCACTACATTGTTGCTGCTCATCACCAATGCAAGCTGCATTCTTGGAGTCATCAATTTTGATGCAAACTTCCTCAACACATCCTTTCAAATCATGAGACATTTTTGTGTGAATATCTACACTCTTCAGATGGTCTCTCTATTTCAATATTTTGGCAATCTACTGAGACATATGTTCCACAAAAAGTAGACCTGTGACACACATATTTGGAGCTCATCTCAGGAACACTGCCATGCCATGAAAAACTCGAATTCTACTTCTCATTAGGAAGATTATGAGTTGTATCCCCTAAAAACATATTTTCATAGGAATCCATGCGACTAACACAATCACACTCCTCAAGTGAAAACTCATCATGAAAAGTATCTTCAATTGTACCAACATTTATCTTTATATTTTCATCTTCATGTACAACTACATCTATGCTATCCTCATGCAAAAACTCAATGACAACTTCAAAACAAGAACAAGGGACAAAAGAATGTGAGAAATCAAACAAGGTCCAAGAAGTTTCTTGTTCATCACTTACATCACCATCATATGCATTCCCAACATAATCAACCACCTAAATTGATTCATCTGATGAATCTCTTGCATACACATCTTCTTCTTGGTCCATACTACTACAACAATCAACAATGTCATATCCCATACAATGAAACTGAAAATCAGTAATTTCATCATTGCAACTCTCCACAGATGATTGTTCCAACTAAAGATCATTGCACAATTTTTCACTTTCATTTGATATAGAGAGTTGACTCTCTATTTATGTAGCTTCAAAATCAATATAAGGTATGATATCAAATATTTCAGTCACTTCATCATACCTTGCAGCTTGGTTGTTGTTCCTGCACTCTATTTTTGCACACACATCATTTGTTGTTGCTCAAAAGCAAGATTTTCCCCATAATAAGATGCATTACTACCTTTTTCTATACCATCTAGACTCATTTGATCAAGCCCAAGAAGAGTATCAAAACATAAACCAACAAGGAAACTATTTTCATATTGCTTTACTATTACTTCAAGCCACTAGAATATAAATCCTAGACTATAAGGCTTCAAATCTTGTGGCATGGTACTCAGGCCTGGCTCAAGTCATTCACAAAAGAAACCAATACACATTGATTCATCAAGTTTGTCTAACTCTAGTATAGCATACAAATATTTCATGAATATATCATAAAAACTAAATGGGGATTCACCTCATATCTTTTTATATCACATAATGCATCAATAGGTCAAAAAATTTCAACCACAGGTTCACATTCTTCTTCAAAAAATTTATGAGTGTGTAGAAACCTACCATCAGATAAACATTCATTATTCACTTCACCTAAGTGATCCATGAATAGTATCTAAATCTTATGCCATGAACAAAAAAAATGCATAGGATAGCTACAAAACAAATCCCAATCACCTTTCCTTAAAGTTTCTACAAAAAAATCATGACAACATCATCCTTTGCTATCTAATGTTTCACCATCAACCTAGTGAAAACCTACAAATGTTCTTATGTTGATTCTTCATAATCTTCTCTAAACTTAGGTAGGTATTCATTTATTTCTCTTAGTACAAAGTGTGGATAACCTTGGATATTATCAAAATCCAGAGAGTTATATCTTTCTATAGAGAAACATTTTCTTTGAGTATATGACAATGGTTCAATCATGGAATAATAGCTTGTAGAGGGGGAACCTGACTGGTTATACATATTTTCTAATGAACATCTATCCCTCTACAACTATCTGCTTCAAAATATCTGATGTTCTCAATTCCCTTTTCTACTAGTATCTTAAAGCACTGAATAAGGGACAATATTTACTAAAAATGTTCAACAGTTAACCTTCATACAAAATGTTGCAAAAGATAACTACCTGAAATTTTTTGAAACCAACTCTTATAATGATGTAAAAAAAATGTATATTCACCACCTCTTTGAAAGAGGAAATGTTCTTCAAGTAGCAGGGAGCTCCTTTCAAGATCTAGGTATTTCTAAGTTCTCTCCACCAGTAGATAACCGGACTTCAAGAACACACAATAAATGTTGCAATAGGTTCCTTCTTCAAGTATGAAGGTCATTGGATCACAAGACCCAAAACTTCATATTGGAAAACATTGGATTCTTTCTAAATGGATGCGCCTTTATCTTCCTCATTAGAGTCACCAAATTTGTTGGTGGCTCAGATGGGGAGCTTAAAATTTATAGGGATAACAAATATAACTAGAAATTATTTGTTCTTTCCCCAGCAGATTCACCAATTTGTTGGTGTTTTTTCTTGCTAAACCTTGAAAAACCTCTAAAGGAAAGCCGACTCTTATGCTCAAGGACTTCAAGATTAGGGTCCAATGTTACGGGAGATGGATTTAGCATTTTTCTCCCCTACAATTTAGGCTTTACAGGACCTAGGTGGGTATCCCTATATGTAAAGTAGATGGGGTTTGTATAGATGACAAGGGCTTGTAGGGCTAGTTACACCCCTTGTTCTCATTTAAGTTCAAGTATGAAGTAGGAAACATGAAATAAAATATAAAGTAAGAAAGTAATGAAAAGGTTGTTTGAATATAAAGTTTGTTTCTGAGGATGGGGGAGGAAAACAATGCAAGACCAATGCCTACCTTGGTCTACAGATTCATATGTTATGAATTTTATGATGAAAGAAAAAAACATATCTTGGGGGTCTTCTAAATATATATTATCACCTTGTGATAACTTGACCTACACAAGCATGCTATGCAACTCTACCTATAAATCCATTTGAAAACACAACATTCACTATCTTCATGCAAGCATTTACATCACTCCTTGAATGATAAGAAAATAGATAATAGTTCAAATAACAAATGTGTTTGAAGAACCTAAAATAACCCTTCTATTGAGATTAAAAATATATTGCATATCAGAGCTAGAGACAACTGCATACTAGTGTATATTCATATATGTTGCAATTACAAGATACATAGGCAATGCCAAGTAATGGCTTACATAGATCTTCACCTTTCAGAAATACAACACTTTTTTGTACATAGCCCCTTGGACCAAAACCTCAGAGACGTGGAAGGGAGAACAAAAATTGAAACCCTAACAAAAACAACAAAACTTTCCTTTATAGTTGAGGCATAACTCAAAAATTTGACCAACCACAAACCCTAACACAACTAGGGTTTACCCAAGGTTACAAAATATCTACATCAAGAGAAAAATCCAACCAAATCTTTGGAAGGAATCTATCATTAATGATCCTGACATCCATTCCATGCCCCCATACAAGAAATCAAGAAAATATAGAAAACCAACAACAAATCATAGTGAGGAAGAAATCTCAGATAGAAAGGCCACCTAAAACCCATAAAGAAGCATGGGAAACACCTCATACCAATGAGATTTGATGAAAACAACATTAAATACCATCCCTATCCTCTCAAACATCAAATTAGGTTGCTAGTAGATTCATTGCAACATTAATGGCATTCTCTTGAAAACACATCAAAACGTGGGTAAAGAGAAATGGTTGGGCCTAAAAACAAGCTTTTTAAAATCATTAAATGGTTCATGGGCTCAAAAAATTTCCATTTTCGGACATCAAGTGTTGGAGATCCCTCATAATTCATACTTCATACTTCATATGTTGCTTTGGCACCGACATTGAAATTCAAACATCAGACATGAGGCTTACCATTTATTGTTGAGCAAGACAAAGTGCAGGAGCAAAGGGAAAACACCAAAGCCTAAAAGGACTTATTGGACATTAGCGATCAAGGATCAGGCTTACGTCTTACCACTTACCATGAGGCTATAAAATGTAAGGGGTAGGGCTGATCCCTAATTCTCGAAAGGTTGACAATCACTTTTCAAAGAACTCTTCAGGGATTGGGGGTCAGATGGAGGGCTTACCTCTTACAATAACAAATGGTAAGAAGTAAATGGGAAGCCCAATGTTCGATCCTCGACAAATCAACACTTAGTTGATTTGCAGAAATAGACCTTGGGAGGGTGACCTAAGGCTTAGAGAAGAAAAGGAAATTCTGAAGGAAGAAGATGAACGAAGAAGGAATTTCGACAGTCGAGCAGTAGGAGGATGCTTTACCGATTGCAAAGAAAAGGAGGAAGAGTGTAAAGGGGATGCTCGATCCCTGATGGACCCGAAAGGCTGACACTTAGACATCTTTCCAAAAGCACATTGAGGGATCGAGGATTGAAGGATAGGCTTACCTCTTACCTTAACAAAGGTAAGAGGTAAAGGGTAAGGCTGAAGTATGACCCCCAAAAGATCAACACTTAGCTGATTTTCAGAAGGAAGGATAGGGGTAAAGGGAAAGGGTTAAGCCCAATGGGTGAAACTGGAAATGCTAGGAAGAGAAATGGAAAGAAAGGGAGAAGGAGATTGGGGGTGATAAAAGAGGGATGCAAGGAAACAAGAAACTGATAGCCCAAAGGTCCAAAAACACAACACCTAGCCACGTTTTGGGGTTTGAAAATGGATCTTGAAACAAGGGGATTTTGTAACTTACAAATGTTCTTAAGCATGATGCACCACTAGGATCTCTCAAATCAGTTATAATTGATGGGCATCACAAGGGGAGTGGCTCATGCTTAAAATAGTGCCACCAAAATTATTAATGGCCATCAACTTTTTATTTTCTCTCTCAAGGTTAGGTCTCATAAGTTTCATTGTGATATATTATTTTAATTGTATCAGCTATGTGCAATTATGTCATTGATTATATGTTTTATCTATGTGATTAAGTTGATTAAATGAGATAGTAAATTGCTCATTTTCTTATTAAATTTAAGAAAGTATCCTTTTTGAATTATTGGATCTAAAGGAGGAGAGACATGTAATGAATTTATTTTGGTAAGTGATGATAATGGGAATCTGCATATTTAGAAAATTGTAAGAGAGTTCGAGACATTAAAAAGAAATCACTCTAAATCTTTTAAAAGGGAGGAAGACAATAGGTTGGAAGGGGGCACCTTCTCTTTCTAACGTCGAATACTTATTACAGACACTAGACTGGATATTTGGGGGAGGTTCTCAACATTAAAACTTGGTTGAGAGTTTTTCCACTAGCAATGGGCATTGGAGTGAATCAAATTGTGTCATGATATATGTTTTTTAGAAGGGTGTAGAATGGAGGACATAGAGTTGAAGAGCTGAGGGGTTGGTAAGTACCTAAGCTAAGACATTTTTTAAGATACGAAGTGTCCATCATTATGGAGGCACTCAACAGAAGAACATGGTGTTCCACATCTCAAATACTACTTGCCTTCTCTTTAACTCTCGTCTTTCATTATCTCCAACTTGTAATCTATGTGACTTGCTACTTGAATTTCAGATCAACATTTCATTTTCTTGAATTTCACTTTGGTTTGGTTTATTTTCATTAGATCTGTTTGTTCTTCAGCTGATCAGAAACTTGTGCTATATCTCTCCATCCATTTACCTGATTAATTATGTGGTCATGAAGTTTGTTAAGTGTTTATATCTACGGATCCATTTGTTTGGTGTCGGTGCTTATGACCCACTAGATCCAAATGGCAATATAACAATCAAATGCGATGTCATTTCATGGACTCGAAATGGCTATCTCATGAGTAGCCATTTTCTTCCTTTTCCTCAAGCTAGGGAATAGATTAGTTTTTGAGTTAAATAGCTATGTATGAAGTCAAAAATTCATAAAGGTTTTTGGAAACACACGTCTTTCAACTATATGCACAATGAAATGGAAAACATAGGGTTCTACATTGCATATACAATTTATATTGGGTAGCAAGCTATTTCATCTTGATTGTGGGAAAAAGTTTCAATACATGGTTAGGCTTGCATGAGGCAGAGTGGTACTCAGATGCAAGCTAGTTAATTTCTTAGATGGCTACACTTTGGCCAGGAGATTGATATCTTAATAAATGCGATCAAAATAGTTATTATAATTTCAGTTCACACACTTGTATAGTTGATCTTATGAGAAGCCTGATAGTTCAGATTTTGTCTGGCAAAAATTTCAAACCGAACCATGTATTAATCTCCCATTGTTCAAATGAATATAGCTGATATAACTTTGTTTTGATTAAGCACTACATTAATTTGGGCCATTATTCCTTTGCTATTCCTAATAGAATTAATTATGGTCAATCATCTAACTTTTGGCTATATATATGATACATTTAACCAGTGTTGGAGGCTTTATTTACATGAAATTATTACATTACCAATGGATGTGCAAATTAGTTAAAGACAAAGATCTAGCCACCCTTGCATTGCATATTTAATTGTGTAGAAGGTTAATAAGCACATGGGAATGCATGATTTGATTTTGCATGACTTTCCTATTATGTTGTATGGTCAATTCTGTATTTTTTTGTAATCACAGTGTACTTGAATTTTTTCTTATAAATTGTAAATGTCTAAATTAGTTTCCATGCTTGTATAAGAAATCCTCATGAAATCTTCAGATTGTCCATGTTGAATTAATTGAATCTCTCACTAATCTATGGCCCCTTGTTACTTATCATCTACGAGGGTAGTGAAATCTGCAATCATAGTTGACCAATTTATCAATGTCATCTTCTCGGTAAATATTGGATTAAAAATTTGAAATGGGCTCATTGAGTACATGATAAACTAAAACTATTAAAAAGCGGTTTGCGGGTTTGGATGCATCCTTATTTAAATTTATAGGGAAACATAAATTGTTAATTATGTCAAAAAGGTAGTTGGTTTTATAATTAATATTTGGTATTTACATTTTTATTTTCAAGATCATTTGGATCATTATAAAAGAATTATCATGATATGAACAGTCAAAAATAAAATGCTTTCATTTTTTATTTACACAATTGTAAAGAGTGGAAGTAATTCGCTATTCTAGATCTCTTGTTTTATAAAATTTACATAGGCATTAATAGATGTATAAAGGGATGTCTGTTGTGATTAGTTAATACAAAGTGACTAATTTATCTTTCTTTATTGAAAACTTGACATGAAAATTAGAAATGGTTTAGTTTTACTAAGAGCATAGGAATAATTAGATCATATTAGAATTTATTATTAGTTTCATGGTCATTATTACCCCATTGAAAAAGTGGTATTTCACCCTCACCACTAAATAAGTAGAAGATTTTATTTCTTTTATCATCACTTACACCACTAAATAAGTAGATGATACTCACCACTGAGGAAGTGGAAGAGATATTTAATTTTTTTAACATCACGTACCCAACTAAATAAGTGGATGAAAATCACCACTCAATAACTGGAAGAGTTTGATTTCATCTCTTAACTTAGTATTCAAATACCATTGCAAAGTGGATGTTTTATTTTTTATAGAATAATACAAATTAAGAATTATGTTATTATCATTATATCTCTGAATTGAAATCTATATATACATATCATAATGTTAAATTATGAAGGAGTAAACTATGGTATTTTATTCTTTCAATTTTATGATTAAATTTTATCATTGGATCTAGACCTTTGTTGTATACTCTCACCTCATTATCATGGATCTTGGTGATAAGGAAACGGGGTTTGATCCAATAATTATTGGATGATTACCTTATTTGGTGTCAGATACTTTAATCTAAATAGTTTTCCTAATATGAGAATATAGGAAAGTTTAGAAATATTTTACTTTATTCTTAAATTTTATCATTGGATCTAGACCTTCGTCATATGCTCTCACCTCATCGTCATGGATCTTGGTGATTAGAAAATGAGGTTTAATCCAATGACTATTAGATGATTTCCTTATTTGATGTTAGATACTTGAATATAAATAGTTCACCTAATATTAGAATATGGGAAAGTTATGAATTATGTTTCTTTATTCTTAAATTTTATCATTGGATCTAGACCTTTGTTGTATGCTCTCACCTTGCCCTCATGGATCTTGGTGATAAAAAAGGGGGTTTGATCCAATGATTATTAGTTGATATCCTTATTTGATGTTAGATACTTGAATCTAAATAGTTCACCTAATAGTAGAATATGGGAAAGTTGTGAGTTATGTTACTTTATTCTTAAATTTTATCATTGGATCTAGACTTTCATTGTTTGCTCTCACCTCACTATCATGGATCTTGGTGATTAGAAAACAAGATTAGATCCAATGATTATTAGATGGTTTCCCTATTTAATGTTAGATACTTGAATCTAAGTATTTCACCTAATATTATAATATGGGAAAGTTGTGAATTATGTGATTAGGGCCACACCGCCCAAAACCCATAGAAAACACAACAGATACCAACACAGAAGATGTGAGATAAAAAAATGATTCACTTTCAATTATTTTTAGAAAATGAAATTATAGATTCAAAGCTTACATGCTACAGCCTCATGGGCTTGATTCATTACAACAAAATCAACTTTAAAAAGAAAATCTAATATTCAAAGCCACAATCTGCACTATTAGGGCCACCTTCTACAACCCCCACTTAACCCTTTTTATTTTCCCCGATAACCAACTAGAATGTTGTAGAAAGTTCAAATTTCCCCCTTTTGTTTTGGTGCCAAAAGTCTCACTGTTTGATTTCTGGCCTAGGAAGAAATTTTTATGAAATTCACTTTTTAGAGGACCAACTTCGCAGGGCCATAACTTTTGATCCAGGTGTCTTATTTGCTATTATTGCATATCATTGGAAAGTTCTCGACGAGCTCTACAACACATGAGCCTACCGTAGGTCGATTCGGTCACTTTTTGAGTTGTTTAGGGCCTCTAAAGTTTTATATCTGAATTTGAAGCTACATTGGAGAAATCTCCTAGGACGAAAACTTTAATTTCTCCCAAACTGTGTAGGGTATTGACGTGATTCTTTCATGACCAGAAATGTTTTTCAACTCTACTCCTTGGGGTAAATTTTCATGTCCATATGAGCCTATTTAAGCCAACTTACTAAAAATAGTAAGTGTTTTTTTTTCTCTATTTTTGATGCCCAACTGTCTTACACCCCTTAAGTGCCATCATGGGACTCAAAATAACTAAAGAAATAAAAATAAAAAATAAAATGGGTGATGCAAGATTTCCCTACACCGTTGGATGCTCTTGCATCAGACACCTAGGGTAATTTGAAAAGTGACCCTATCACTTCTCGGGAGTTAGAGAGAAACCAAGATGGTTAACCTCAACCTCAAATAACCATGATGAATCTTCAACAAGTCTTCCTCTCCATTTCACCAAGTACTCTGCATACTTCTTGTTTCTTGTGCTTCTACCTATGCAACTATCCAGGATTTATTCTATCTCTTCCTTCTCTAAAATAGATGTTGGAGTGTTCAACTGTTCATTTATCGGCCCCTCCTCTATACCACCTTCATGATACTCTATCAAATCAGCAATGTTGAACATAGGAGATATGTTTATTCCACTAGGAAACTCTACCTCATAAGCATTTCCTGAATCATGCTTCTTCAGAATCTTGCATGGTCCAAACTTCATCTTTAACTTGCATTGTATGTACCAACTAGAAATTTTTCCTTTCGCAAATGAACCATGACTTCATCTCCTACCTGGAACTCCTTATGCCTCCTTTTTTGATCTTCCTAAGCCTTATATTGTGAGTTCATCTTATTGATATGTTTCTTCACCTCTTCGTATAAATTCTTCAGGTGCTTAGAAAAATCTTCATCCTCAACACTACTCTTCTTCCCCTTATCCATCTTTCTTAGTTCAGAAGTAGTTCTGGGACTACTCCCATATACAATCTGGAAGGGTGATTTACCAATGCTCCTCTTGATAGAATTGTTGTAAGTAAATTCCGCCTATGGTATAATCAAATCCTATCCCTTGGGCTTATCTCCAACTAAGCATCTTAGCAAGTTACCCAAACGCCTATTCACCACCTTTGTTTTTCCATCAGTCTATGGATGGTGTGTAAAATTGAACTTCAAATCTATCTTCAAAGTCTTCCATAATTTCCTCCAGAAATAACCAACAAATTTGGTATCTTTGTCTAAAACTATACTCTTTGGTAGACCATGTAGTCTCACCACCTCTCTAAAAAAAAACTCAACAATATGAACATCATCGCTGGTCTTATGACACATAATGAAATGTGCCATCTTTGAAAATCTATCCACCACCACAAATATGGAATCATTCCCTCTCTGTTTCCTTGGTAATCCAAGAACAAAATACATGCTAATATCCTCCCATGGCCTCTTAGGTACAGGTAATGGCTGATACAATCCAGTATTTTGACTTGTTCCTTTCGCCATATGACATACTCTACAACTTTGTACAAACTTCTTCACATTTTGTTGTAACTTTGGCCAATAATAATTCTCACTAACAAGAGCAATGGTCTTATCTCGACCAAAATGTTCAACCAATCCTCCACTATGCTTCTCCTTGATTAGATTCTCTCTCATAGAACTCCTTGGAATGCACAATTGGCTTCCTCTAAACAACATCCCATCTTGGATTAAGAAATCCAACCATCTCATCCTATCCAATGTAATAGGTTCCAAACAAGCCTTCCAAACTTCTATAAAGTCTGGATCTTCTGGATACAAACTCTTAAGTTCATTGAACCCAACAACCTCTATATTCATCTTTGTTAAAAAAAAATTCCTTCTACTTAAGGCATCTACATCTTTGTTTGATCTTCCACTCATGTGCTTCAAAACAAAAGTATAACTCTGCAAAAACTCGACCCATTTTAAGTTCCTTTGATTCAACTTTCCTTGACTATTGAGATATTGCAAAGCCTAGTGATTAGTATATAAAACAAATTCTTTTGGAAAAAAATAGTGCCTCCATTTCTTCAAAGCCTAAACTATAGCATAAAACTCTTGATCATAGACAAAATATTTCTTCTTAGCATCATTTAACCTCTCACTAGAATAGGCAATAGGCTTACCTTCTTGACTCAAAACAGCTCCTATGGCAGTGCTATTAGCATCAGAATCTACCCAAAAGACCTTATTGAAATATGGAAGGGCCAAAAAAGGGTTTCTCTATAACTTTCTTCTTCAACATATCAAAACTTTTGGCTGCTCTTGTGGTCCACTTCAACTCTTTTCTATCCCCTCTCATTGCTTCAGTCATGGGTGCACAAATACTATTGAAATTCTTAATAAACTTTCTATAAAAACTTTCTAGACCATGAAATGATCTTACCTCTGTAACACTCCTCAGGGTAGGCCATTCAATGATAACTCTCACCTTCTTTGAATCCATTTTAAGACCCTCTATTGAGACAACAAATCCAAGATACACCAACTACCTTTTCACAAAATTGCATTTCTTCAAATTAATCAATAGCTTCTCCTCCCTTAGCTTCTCAAAAAAAAATTGGATATGCATCAGGTGCTCCTCCAATGTCTTATTGAAAATTAGAATATCATCCAAATAAACAATAAAAAAATTTCCTAAAAATTCTTTTAATACCTCATTCATAAGCCGCATAAATGTGCTCGGTGAATTGGTTAACCCAAAAGGCATGACTAACAATTCATACAAGCCCTCCTTGGTTTTAAAGGATATCTTCCATTCATATCCTTCTCTAATCCAGATCTGGTGATATCCACTCTTCAAATATATTATTGTGAAGTACTCAACTCCACTCAAACAATCCATAATGTCATCCATTCTCAGCAAGGGAAATCTATACTTGATGGTGATCTTGTTAATGGCTCTAGAATCTGAGCACATCTGCCATTCCCCATCCTTCTTTGGTGCTAGTACTATAGGTATTTCACATGGACTCAAACTCTCTCTAATCAATCCCTTCCGCAATAACTCTTGCACTTGTCTGTTCAACTCTTCACTCTCTACTGGAGTCATACGATGAGCTGCCTTATATGGAAAATTGGCTCTAGGAATCAAGTCCATCTGATGACAAATCTTTCTCACTAGAGGAAAAACTTCAAGTATGTTATCAAAAATAATAGCTTAAAACTCATTCAAAAAATTTGAAACCTCCACAGGTACCTCAGTAGTATCTTCTTTATCAATTCTAGGGATCAATGCAAAAAACATATGCTCATGCTTCATACCTTCTAGGAACTTTATTCCATCAACCAAAAAAATTCTTGCATTACTACATACCTTTTCTTCTTCCTCTTTCAAGGGCTTCAACTTATGATGAACCCCACCCTTTTTCAAAGAATAGGTGTTGGCATGTCCATCATGTACTGCTCGCCAATCAAACTACCACAATCTACCTAACAACATATGAAAAACATCCATAGGAATAATATCACATAATACCTCATCATGGTAATTTCCAATCTTGAACTTTACTAGACATTGTTCATTTACCAAGGCTTTATGGTCCTTCTACAACCAAGCAATCTAGTATGGGTTCAGATGCCTTCTCCTCTCCAACCACAACTTACTAACCATTTCTTCTGAAAGAAGGTTATCAGTACTATCTCCATCAATAATAACATTGTAAAATTTACCTTCACACTTACATCTAGTGCAAAACAAACTCTTCCTTTGAGTTGGTTCCTCCTCATTCAGCAAGGCCCTTCTAGTAACAAGAACATCTCCTCTTTTTGCATCCTCAAAATGTGAAGACTTAGCATCTTCATCTACATGTGCAACTTGTACATTACCCTCAAGTCTTCTATTTTTCCTTCCTTGATGTTGAGGACACTCATTGGATCTATGTCCTTCTTCTCCGCACTGGAAACAAGTTCCATGAAACCCTCCTCTTCCCAGTCCTCATCCAGATCTTCCTCTTCCTCTTTGGTCTCCATTATTCTAATCATGAGGACGGTAGGTGTTATCTCCTTTCTGGTTCTAACTGCTACTGGAGCCTTCACCCTTCTTTTAATCTTCATTTTGACCTCCATATGACCATCCATTGGTCTTTTCCTCCATGGCCTCCACCTCATTGTTTATTCTCAAACCTCTTGTTCAATCATTCTTCAACCTTTAGAGAAAATTGATAAGCATCCTCAATGGTGGTCATTCTTACCAGTTCCAACTCTTCCTATATGCTTGGCTTCAACCCGTTAATATAACAAGCAACTTTCTCTATATTCGCTTCAAAATGTCTTATCCAAATCAAAACCTTGTGAAATTCCTCTGTATATTCTTTCACCATTCTTTTCCCTTGCCTTAAGCTCTGCATCTTCTTGAATAGCTCTAATTCATAATCGACTAGAATAAATTGTCTTCAATTTTGACACCATTCTATCCCATCTAGAAATTTTATCTTTCCCTTGTCTTCCTCTTTCTAATTGGACCTCTTTCCACCATATACTAGTGTGACCTTTCAATTTTGTCTTTGCAAACCTCACTTTGTGAGGATCTTCAATCTCCTCAAACTCAGAAAATTCCTCCATGTCATTGATCCAATCAATCAATTCTTTAGGATTCAGATTTCTACTAAAAGTTGAAACCTCCATTTTAGGTCTCTTCCCAATGCTTGAGATCACTTGCAACAATATTATTTCTCCAAGATTCATTGGATCTTGCTCTTCCTCTTTCATTTCCTCTTCCATTTCATCTTCACTATCATCTCTATCTTGTTGCACATCTTTTCTTCGAACCTCTTGTTGCAAGGTTTCTAATTTCCTTCTAAGGGATCTGATTTCATCTCTAGGTGGATCTTTTCCTCCACCTCGGCCTCTACCTTTTCCATACTAGGAAAGTCTTAGAGGAATCTTGAACTCAAACCACACTCACAGGTCCTGTTGCAACTGTCTCACATTCAACGCTCTATTACAGGCTCAAGAACTCCTACTCCGATACCACTTGATGAGGGCCACACCACCCAAAACCCACAAACAACACAACAAATACTGACAAAAAAGATGCGAGATATAAAAATGACTCACTTTCAATTATTTTTAGAAAATGAAATTACAGATTCAAAGCTTACATGCTACAGCCTCATGGGCTTGATTCATTACAACAAAATCAACTCTAAAAACAAAATCTACTATTCAGAGCCACAATCTGCACTATCAGGGCCACCTTCTACAACCCCCACTTAACCCTTTTTATTTTCCCCAATAACCACCCAGAATGTTCTAGAAAGTTCAAATTTCCCCCTTTTGTTTTGGCACCAAAAGTCCTGCCATTTGATTTTTGGCCTAGGAAGATTTTTTATGAAATTCACTTTTTAGAGGACCAACTTTGCGGGGTCATAACTTTTGATCCAGGTGTCTGGTTTGCTATTATTGCATATCGTTGGAAAGCTCTCGACGAGCTCTACAACATGTGAGCCTACCATAGGTCGATTCGGTCACTTTTTGAGTTATTTTGAGGCCTCTAAAGTTTTATATCTGAATTTGAAGCTACATTGGAGAAATCTCCCAAGATGGAAACTTTAATTTCTCTCAAACCGTGCAGGGTATTAAGGTGATTCTTTCACGACCGAAATTTTTTTCAGCTCTACTCCTTGGGGTAAATTTTCATGTCCATATGAGCCCGTTTAGGCCGACTTACTAAAAATAGTAAGTTCCCATTTTTCACTATTTTTTACGCCTGACTGTCTTACACCCCTTAAGTGCCATCGTGGGACTCAAAATAACTAAATAAAATAAAGAATTTTTTTTTTTGGTGATGCAAGATTTCCCTACACCATTGGATTCTCTTGCATCATTATGATACTTTATTCTTAAATTTTATCATTGGATCTAGACCTTCATTGTATGCTCTTACCTTTTCTAGAGGATGGTTGACACAACTGTTTGATTGTTTAAGTGTTTTGGGTCGGACAAGGTGGGAAGCTACAAGGAGATCGTCATTTGAAATAGTGGGCAATGCACAAAAGTCTAGAGGGAATAGTCCAAAGGATTGGAACTGAACAAGGCCTTGGCTTCGAGGCCTTCTTTGTTCACTTAGTGGATCCTATCGGTAATCAGCGTATCGGACCCTAGGAAGTGGAAAGATGGACGCAATTCTCCCTTTTGCAATGGTCGAGATGGGATGGAGTCTTGATGGCAGAGATCCGATGGAGGTGACCCACCAAAGGTTTTGGCATATGAGTTTCATTGTTTTGTTCATGCATCTATGGGACAATCGGGGCCTAGGGGATGGGAAGGAGCCACCAGAGAGTCGTGAGGAATGACAATTCCATCACGGAGTTCCGTGTGGCGAGACTCAAAGGGCTTTAGGTATCATTGCTTCAAGTTCAAAGGAAATGCGGCGGATGGGTGAACAGGGTCTAAAGGACGGATGGACGGACTCAAAATGTCGTCTAAAATGGCAGTTCACTAGAAGCACCCTGGGGACGGAGTTCTACTAGTGTGGGCTCGGGAAGCACGGATGGAGTCAGTTTAGCTCAAGCTTTCAAGTTTGAACGGCGGGGAGGTGAGGGTGCTCCGCAATGGCGGACCTGAAAGAGCGCTTCACTGTTTTGGAGTTGTCCAGTTTCTAGTCTTGATGACGGCGAAGGGGATTCTTGGATCCGAAGAGTGTTAACACTCTATCTGAAGAACATCATCGTAGGGACAAAGTTCCATGCCTATCAATGGGGTGATTTTGATTGGTTTCTCAAGATTCAATAACATGGGTTTTGAGCGTAATGTTTTTCTCAATTCGATGCATGCATTTTTTACCCTTTTAACTTGTTCATTTTAGTAGAAATCAAGAAAACACAAAATGGGGCACAGAAGGAAAATTAACCTAAAGAACCCGATAAATGTGGGTGACCTAGCTGGCAGAAATAGCTTGGAGATGGTGATCGAAATGCTCGGGTGTGACGACGACATTGGATGCTAGTGTTGGATCACTCTAACTCCTTTCTGATGAACTGACAAAGTGACAATGATAGGTTGAACCCATCTATTTATACCCTTAAGTGCATTTAATGCTCCCAATTAATGCATGTACAATGGGCTCAAAGGTTGGTGCGTTTGAATTTTGAAAGTGGTCATGGCAGGGCTGGAACCCAACCGACAGAACACCGTCGGCTAACAGGCATTTGGGAAAGACAAAGAAGATGCGAAACCTCGGGGAGAGCAACCTGGCATGGGGGACCCAATGAGATAGGATTTCATCGAACTTATTAAATCATGGGAAGCAGAAACCAAGGTGGTGAGTCCTGGGAAGCAGAAGGATGAGGTCCTTTGGCTGTTAGAGGCAACAAATTCCATAGGGAAATCCATGAAGGGAAACCCGGCAGGGCGGACCTGCCTGGCCCTAGGGACGCCAATAGAGGCCAATTACCAAGGGACCCAGGAAGGGAACTTGACTTAGAAAATTCAAAGGGGGTGAAACATGGTCAACAGGAGATGACACTTTTAGGGTTCATTGACCATTTCAGACTCCAAAATTGGGGGTACACAAAATGAGGCGGCAAATGACCCGACAAGTCAAAAGGAAGAGAGGGTGCCCATCCTAAATGGGGCGTGTGTGCTGAGGGCATAACATACCTTAGCATATTTAATGAAATGTAAGAAAAGGATGATGAAAAGGTCACTAACTTTATCTCACATTATCAATTGTTTTACTCACAAATCATCATTAGGATTCTCGATCCTAATCTCCAATCAATTTTCATTGAGAATTTGCAACATAAGATTCAAGATAAGATTACGATGATGAAATTTCACTCCTTCACACACTTGTGTACAACCCTTCATGGTTACCAAAATTTGGTTAGTAGTCATGAAGTGAAAACTCCCTCTAACCATCCTAAAAAATCTTAATCCATGCCTCAAACCAACTTCCAATCATTCAAGAAATCAGATAAGGTCTTCATACAACTCAATGCTCCTCAACCAACTCAACGTGTTGAATCCCAAGTGGTGTCCATAAGGACAACAAATCCATATACATTTGGGGAGAGGAGTAGACAATATGCCCCTCTACCTAATACCCTTCATTCCATCATGTTGAAACTCTTAAACAAGAACTTAATTTCCTTACCTCCTGTTAGAGCTCCTAATCCTACTAATCCTTTACCTCCAAACTATAAACAAAATTCATTTTGTCATTTTCACCAACAAAATGGACATGATACAAAACATTGTAAGAATCTTAAACATGTTGTGCAAGACCTCATTGATTCTAATCACATACAAATTGGTGGTGTCAATGATCAAGGTAATAATTTTGTTTCCCCTCCCAACCAAAACTTGTAAATCTTTACCAATCCTATGCCAAATAATAACATATCCTTTGTCAAAGCTAGTGAAACCAAGAATGATGTGATGAATGTTGACACAAATGATAACATGAATGATAATGAGGAAAATCCTATGGATACTATGATTGGAATCATTGAAGTTCAACCTTGTAAGGATCAAACCAATATGTCCCTTGACATTGCTTTCTCATCAAATGATATAATTAAACATGCACCTGATGGTCCTCTTTACATTAACGAAAGAATCAATGACAAGCCTACTGATGGGATACTAATTGATCTCATTTGTGTAGAGAATGTGATCATTGAGGAACTCTTGTTTGTGCATGAACTTTATCAAGATACTTATGAACAATTGAAAGAACATATTAGAACACACAATGGCTTTTGGTGCCCTATGATAGGTTCAATAACTCTTATGTTAAAAGTTAGACTGAAATAATTGAATGTCTCATTCTCCATCATCCCGATGTTAGATCAATTTCATGTGAAGTAAGGCTATCCATGGCTTCGCTCTATGAAATCCATCTCATCGGTCATTCACAAATGCTTGAATTTTTCCTTTAACAATCAAATATTTAATATGCATCATAGTGGTTGTAATCACATGTCTTCCCATGGGAATTTCTCATTGGATTTATTTTGTCCGGAACCTATGGAACCTATTAGGCCCCGTGAGGACTTATTTTTCAAATCCTATCAGAATTTTAAGGAAAAAGTGAATAACAAAGTTATCCTTTAGTAATATGCCTCAACCCATGATTAAGCCTCCCATAATTGATGAGACCATGATTGAACCAAAATCCCTTCCAAGTAACCAAGACCAACCCATGACAAATCCTTTTCCTATTTCCAATAAGAGACCAAGAGATAACCATACAATTCATATTGTTCCTCCCAAGATCAAACAAGTTTATAAAGTTAAAGAGAAATTGGTTGGAAAACCTCCCATGGTTCCTTTCGTTCCTCTCTTATGGGAAGAAAATAAACCTATGGTTCATAAATCCGCTCCTATTAAATAAAAAAACTTGAAAATTGTACAAAAAGGAACAAAAATGCTAGATAGAGTAGGCATAGATGTCATACTATTGTCAGTTACAAGCAAAAGGTGAATCAACACCTCAAGATCAAACAACTCAAGCAATACATGATGATTCTCCATGTTCTTTGTAACAAGAAAATCCTATAT
>VDFB02254234.1:150990-286082 GCA_007258455.2 Sequoia sempervirens | reverse complement strand
GAGATAACATTAACAAACTAAGCCTCCCTTGACATTGACAAACAAAAAGTGGCGATTTGGCCCTTGATGGGTAAAAAACACCCATGCAAGTACATATGGCACTAGGATAGGCATATGACCCCAATGTGTCATCCAAGAGCATGAGCATGCAAAGGTCAAGGTAAGGCACTAGGTCTCTAGTGGTAGAATGGGTTTAGGAATGTGATCTCAAGGTGTAAAAAATAAAACATAAATTACCCTTAAATTTAGAAAAATTTACAGTTGAGCAATATATCCATAAATAATTGTACAATCTCAACCAATTCTAGCTAAATAATTATATGTATTTTAGGATCATACAAATTTAATAGCTACAAAATAAATAAATAAAAATAAATTTAATAAAAGTTGTGAATGGTTTAAACTAAGATTCATAATATAAATCGAAGAAAACTTCTAGGAGTTAAATGTTGTCAAATGATTATTTTCCCTAGGTTTATTTAACAAGCATCTATGCAATGTTATATAAAAATATCTAAAGAATATAACTTTAATATAGTATCAGACCTTTGTCAATAGCTAATTTTGTGTGATATTTTTGTTGTGTTGAAGAACATGTGAGGTGCCTAGAAAAGGAATTTCTACTTGTTGCATGATAATGTCAATCTGTTACAATATTGTTTATATTCAACATGATATTATTTGTCAAGTCAATATTAATCTAAGCATGTACTATGGTGAAACCTGTGAGTCATGATTTGTTTGAACTTAGGAATGTGTTGTAGTAGTATACAAAATCTAGCAATGTACAACTTGTGTAGCAACTAAAAGCCATTAAATTATTTTTGTTTCTCATCCTAATATTGATCTTCATCCTCTTATGCATCTTTAATTTTATTTATTTTGACCTTTATCTTGCATACCTATAAATATTTGTTTAATGAATACAATTTTGTGTTTAAAACATTGATTGAATAATAATATCTTTAAATCTCTTTTAGTTTAATTTGGTAGGAGTTAAAAGTATACTAAATAAATTAAATTTTAACTTATTTTTTCTTTTTAAATTTATGTAGATGAATTTTGATTCTATCATGATATGTATATTATAGTTTGTATATTTTGAAGTATCTCATTATCACCAATACAAAACAATTCATATGATGGTTAGAAAAGAAACTTAACTCTCATTCTGTTATATAACTATTTTTTTTGGGTTAATTTTCCTTTTTAAATTGAGCATGATTCTTAAAATATTGATAATATTTGAAATTAGATGCACATATTCCATTTATATTGACAATTTTATAAATCTAAAAAAAGTTATACATAATTTATATGCTTAATTCTATGTTTAACTTTAAACAAAGTAATTTTTCAAAAAGGGGACTTTGATAGTTTAAAAAAATATTAAAAAATTATATTATATTATTTACTTTTTATGGAATTTCTCCATTCAAGTATGGAAAATTCTTACCATCCCACAAATGTTATCGAGATCTCAAGTAACAACAACAACCCAACTCTACCAACTAACTCATGCCCATCAATCAATTTGAATGGATTTCTTAATAGTAGCATTAAGTATTTTTCAAATAAATCAAGTTGGAGGTGGGTCAGATTGGTGGGTTGGGCGCAATGTTACTAAATTATAGAATAAGCTCTTTTCTATTGCATAGGTTTATTAGACATAAATTAAAAGGTCTCCTAAGGATTAATGCTTTCATTAACTAAAATATTGTTAGTAAACTTGATAGATTTGCAAGGCCTAGCTTTAGATGAACAAGCCCTAGTAGAAGCAAGAAGATAAATCTTATCATTCATTGACCAACATAATGAACAAAATCTCAAATATTAATTTTTACTCTAATTGAAGACCTCCAAACCCTTTGGAAGTCCTTAATAAATCACTAAGCCTTTCACAATGGACCCAAAAATAGTAGAGCCAAAAGACTTAGTATCAAACCTACTAAATTATTATTATTATTATTATTATTATTATTATTATTATTATTATTATTATTATTATTATTATTATTATTATTATTATTATTATTATTATTATTATTATAGATTGAAAGAATCAGAATCGAGTAGCCACCCCCTATAGACTGCAGTGCGCGTGGTAAAAAAAATTCACATGACCAGTGACGCTAGCATGACACGCCCTCTGGCACCACGGGGATGGTGGGGAGACTAGACCTCGTGACCTCTTGCCTGCAACAAGATGCTTTAGCTAATCAAGCTAGGTCCACCACCCCACTAAATAAAATTTCTTAATAATAGATACTATATCAATTTAACTTTGCTTAGGGATGGGCTTTAAAAACTCACTTAAAGTAAAAGAAACACCATAAAAAATATATTTTTTAAATCCTAATAGAATGCATAAATCTTCTATTTCCCTTATTATCGTTAACCAAAAAAATATAATAAGCTTATTTAACTAGCTAACCTTAAAAGCATCCAACAAACATAAAGAGATATATACCATTTAAAAATATAAAAGAATTTACACAATTAAATTCACTAGCCAAAGAAAAAAGCTAACACAATTTTAAAATCCATAAACTAATTTCGCTTGTTAAGGAGGGATTAAGTGAAAAATGGCCCTAAAATATCCTATAATCACATTAATACTAAAGCAACTCCAACCTTTTTCTCACTTTTTAATTGCAACCTTAAATTTAAAAGTCAAACAATAACTATCTATATGAAATATCTTTTATAAATATAAAGTGCAACCTTTATGTTAAATAAAGAATAATAATAAATTAACATATAAATTAAGTCACCATATTTATTTTAAATGTTTGATAGATGTTATTCATTACACACTTTTCAATTTTGTGTCTTTTTGGAGTTATTATTGGAAGGCAAATATAATGGTGAACTATATGTTTTTAGTAAATCTATATCATTTTAGTATTTAAAAATATTTAAATAATTTCTTTGTTGATATATTGTTTACTTTGACATGCACAATCATAGAAGTTCACATGCACATTAATATGAGAGAAAAAATTAATGATATATTTATGCCCTTTTTCATTTTTTTTTGGCACACTTTGACTACATTGTCCTTTGTGCAATAACAAATCTACAAGTGGAAAATTCTTGTATGAGTTTATCTCATGGCATTACCCTATCTTGGATAAGATCTACTAGTACAAATTTGACCTTGATCATCCATAGCTGTAATTTTTGACCCTACACTTTTAAAATTCAAATTCAATTTAAATCTTGACAACATCCTCCCATTAGTCATTGTGAGCTTACCTAGTGCATTTTTGTCTTGATTTTTATGCTACATTTTATTTAAAGACATTCACTTAACCATTTAAGATTATTAGGAGATTTATCAAAAGATAAACTTTCATTGAGAGGAATGTAATAGCACATTATCATAACATATATCATCATGTCTTTAATCATTATTCCTAAGTCATGGAATTGGTTTGATTTGGGGTCTAATTGGGGAGAACAAAACCCTTGAAATTTAGCGCTTTCCCTAGAAGTGTTATTAAACATCATCAATCTATATTGAGGTTCATATTTTAGAAGACCAAGGAAAATAATTTCCTTATTGATATCTTGTTTACTTTGATATGTGCCATCATAGAAGTTCACATGCACATCAAAGTGGGAGAAAAATTTAATGATATATCCATGCCCTTTTCCTTTTTTTTGGCACACTTTGACTAGATTATCATTTGTGAAATTAGAAGTCTACAAGTGACATGTTCATGTGTTAATTCATCTCATGACATTGCCCTTTCTTGGATAAGATCTACTAGTGCAAACTTGACCTTGTAATTTTGAACCCTAAACTTTTAAAATTTAAACACCCTCCCACTAGGCATTGTGAGCTTACCTAGTGCATGTTTATGTTGATTTGCATGCTACAATTTATTCAAAGACATGCACTCAAACATTTAAAATTATCAAAGGTTTAAGTAGGATTTATCAAAACAACCATTTTCTTTGAAATAAATATAATAACGTTTTCTCATAACATATATCATCATGCCTTTAATCATTATTCCTATGTAATGGAATTAGTTTGATCAGGGGTCTAATTAAGGAGAACAAAACCCTCACAATTTAGCACATTCCCTAAAAAAATTACTAAGCATTATCAATCTATATTGAGGTTTAGATATTAGAAGAACAAGGCAACCAAATTCTAAGCATCATTTTTTTGCTATTTGATTCTTATAGGTATAAGTTTATATGTGCACAGTGGTTCAATTTCTTAGACATGGATATGAACCAAAAAAATTGAGACATGTACTAATCATATAGGGATCTAAATGAGGATAACACAACCCTCACAATTTAGTAGATTTCGTAATGGTGTTTTTGAACATTGTCAATCCATATTGAGGTGTAAATGTTAGAAGATAAAAGTGGGTGAATTCCAAAGATTTTTTTTTCTAGTTGATTCTTGCAACTATAGGTGTAAGCTTATACACTAGTTCTATTTTGCAGACACATATATGAACCAAAGCAAAGAACATTTTGTTCACATATTTTAAGACATTTATATAATCAAGTTTGGAACCTCCAACACTTCAAATAATCAACATCTACATCTCCAACAACAAATTTGTATCATTGAATTTTAAAATAAGCATCACATTTTATTTATTTAATTCTATCCTTTTATGAAATTTACTTCTTCTTTTTTAAATAAAGCATAATAAACAACATTTTTCTTCATTAAACTAAAAAATTAAATATAATAACATTATTAAATATATATTTTGTAATCATCCCATGGCTAGTGTATTAGGCGAAGCATTACCACTTTCTATACAAGCATAATTCCTAACCTTATTTCCTCACCTTCTCCTTCTTATGATTGTTGGTGGTAAAACTTAGCTTCCAGTTATGTAGACTCAAGGCACTTTTGTTTTTCTCTATTACATTAGAGTTATTCATCATCAAACTTATAACTAAACATCCTTATCTTTAATTAACATTAAATTATAAATTATATATTCCCACAACTATCTTTTATTAATCAAAATTAATTATTGTTTGTATATAAAGATTTATTTGATTCTTAGATTATACTCTTTTATCTATAATTATCATATTTTCCATTGTGTTATCACTCTTCTATAAATTATAACTTCAAATTCTTCATATTTGAAATTTAAATCATTGTTAACTCAACATGTCTTTTATAAAATTTACATAATTTTATAAATAAAACATAATAAATAATATTTTTTAAAATTAAAAATTTAAATATAATGATATTATTAAAAATATATTTTATAATCATGAAAATATTAAATATAAAATTATTCGTTAAAAAAAAATAAAACTACAAATATAACTATTTAATTTAATTTTTAAAATGTAAATATTTTAATAAAAATATTATTATTTAATATTTGCATATAGAATAAAAGGAAAAAATATTTACATGTTACGCTACTTTCAGTGTGACTCTCTTCTGATAAATATAAAGTTACTTACCCCAACGTATATCCTGGAATGTATGTGGGATTAAAACTGTTGAATGACCAAGGAAATTTGTGACGCCAGGAAATGGTGAAACGCAGGGAATGGGCTTAAAAACAATGCCAATATAGTTCCTGTTTGACTCCCGTCACTGCATCCGTCCCCCGAGTTGCTCGAGTGCCTGTTGTTTTGGCTACATCAGACAAATGTGAACGGTGGAAATGGCAAACGCGAACGGCATGGGAACAAGAACGGGAACGGGAAATGTAAACTGCAAATGGCGGAAACGCAGATTTCAAAAAATTCAGGTTAAGAAACGCTACGGAAACACAGAGGTTGGGTTAAGAGGGCCCCACATGGGTCCGGCCACCTAAGCGTTCAACGCTTAGAGTGTGCCGGTTAAGCCGCGCCCACATATAGTCAAAGGAAACTTTCATAAATTCATAGACTCGGAAATATATTCCTTATTTCTCCAATAAAAAATGCGAGTTCAAAGCCTACACATCACCGTACAACAAGCTGTGCTCAAGAGACAAAACTCTGCTGCGCCCCTATTCCCGAATATATCAGAAAAAGAAGATCCCCATTGTAACCCTTTAATGAGTTTATATACGCTTTTCCCCTTTCCATCGCAACAGATTCTTGAAAAATCAGTTACAAAAGAAATCTTCTTTTCATTCCCGTTACATTTTCTTGATGGCCTTTGGTATTCTCCTAAATCCTAATCCTTTCTAATGACTTTTCAATTTCTTGACTTCAATGTGGCCCACTTTCCATATACTTACTCAATTTATCATAAAGCATACATTCACATAGATTGAAGGACATTGAGTTACTCATTTAATACACTTAGATTTCCTTCAGAGGAATCAAAGATTAGAGTAGCAATAATAGTTCACACAATTCAAAGATTAAGAGAACTGGCTAGTGTGCAACTCTGCATTCTCTTAGGCAACCAAAACTGTTGTACAGTTCCCAACTCTGATTCTGAGCTATCTATACACTCATGCTACCACAAAATATCTCAGGCACTGGACTTAAGTTTTGGCTTGTTTAGTGTTTTTTCTTCTTGAAATCCTTCCTCACAGAACTTTCAAGTAAACACTGTCACCTGAGTTATGTATGACAAATATGTGAGAGAACCTTCAGATTGTATTACAACTAGCTTTTTGAGATGGGAACACCTATTCACCACTGCTGTGACCACAAATAACCAATAAGCTTCCATCTTCAATACGAGAGAAGATTGATTTATTTTCCAAACATTCACATGTACCATAATCATCTGCAGATGCAATACAATCTGCACTATGCTTCCATTACATGAGTAGTCACATGTGAGTTTTGGTGCCAACCTCATTTCTTGGTATTTATTAACACCTGTAGGTTTTCCTTTCTTTTATAAGAAAGCTGAGTAGAGGTCGACCTCTCCACTTTGCCTTTAACACCTCCTCAGGAACAATGTTGATGTCAACATATTCTTTGTCTCTGCTGTAACAGTAATCAACTGCATTTGAGGAACTTTGTAGCAAAACACGGATAGATTGCTCAATAGTGAAAGTATGTGGCATAACAATTCCATTTATGTCTCCATCAGGGCGAAGGCTTCATATGCGTCTATGTTATGAGAAGAATCTTCTATGGCAGTCATTTCAAAAGCCAAATATCTGATCTTATTGGTGCCATTATTACCTTGATATATCTCAAACCTTTGAGGACCAGACAATAGTATTCTAGAGTTTACATTAAGAATCTTCTCAGGAACATAATATAAGGCTTTCCATTGAATGACCCCATGTCGAAGCCTTCTTCCATCTCATGAATAATTGTGACATATGTTGCCACATATCTTCTAGTCATCTATGCGATCTATAGTTTGGATACATTTCTATCAGAGTATTGACAAAAATCCATTCCCAACTGTGTTTTGATGTGCATTCAGTTTGGCATGGCGAGGAGGATGTCGGAAAACACTGTGGAATTTAGTTCAACATGTGCCAATCGCATTTGAGAGATTTCTAAAGCTTATCAACAAATCCATCTTATGCATATACTGCAGTCATCACTGTTCACAAGACCACTTCTATTTGAGCATTTTGTCTAACAATTTACGTGCCTTGTCTTTCCCATTTTGCATACTTGTCCACCAGGGCAAATCAAAACATAATATTTGATAAAGATCACCATGTCATTATGCTTCCGACCGATAACCCTCATATTGGGCATGGGCTCGGAGGGCGCTGGTAATGGTCGCGGAATCTGGTTTTACATTAACAATTGCCTTTCTCTTAGAACACAAATAAACATAGATACTGGAATCCTATTTTCTCGAGCTTTGTATATGCTCCATTTTGTATACCCGTCTATCGGAGCATTCACAACTATAATACTTTACACAATATGCTCTGAGGATGTCCATAACCTGTTTGAAACTCCATCTTGACACGGGCTAGAAGGAGTTACTGGCAAGGGTCATAGAGTCTGTTTTTACATATGTTGTACTAGCAAAGGCTTAGGTTCTGAAAACCCCGAGATCTCTGACAACAAAGGAGTCGGAGTGTCGGAAATCTTCATAACTTTTGAACCTTGAAGTTGGGAGTTCTAAATTTTTGAAAACCTTTGACCATGCATGGGGTCAGAAAAATAATGAACTTTAGAACCAATGTCGAGGATATTTGAGATTTTAGAACTTGAAAAACACCCGACGCTCAAAGGATTGGTGGGGCCCTCCTTTAATGCATTTTTACAAAGTTTCAAATACCTTAGAGTTTCCCATTGAAAAATATAACTTTAATAATGTCCTCCAACTTTAATATGGTCCATGGCCATAAAAGGATTTTAGACCAGCTCCTATAGATCTTGAGATTTTAATTGTTTTCATGACTTGACAGTTTCATGGGTATACTAGGGGAGGCACCAAAAAATTTGAAAATTTTCAATGTTAAAATTGGGGGATAACATGATTGTATTTATCCTCTGCAGAACAATTACAAAACTTTACCACAATAATCTAAATTTAGATCTTTCTTCAAACTGACATAATAATGCATTTCCTTTTAAATTTCAATAACTTTATTTTATTTTAACAATTCATAATTACTAATTATCCCAACTTAAATCAAATGCACAATAAACAACCAAGGTGAAATGCAGAGGGGCACTACACAACTAGTTCTCATTTAATTTCCCTCCAAAGATTTCAAAAGGCCTCTTACATCCTCAATAACTCTTCTTACATCTTCAATAAATTCTCGTACATCCTTTCAAATCTTCAACCACATTCAATAAATTCTTCTTACAACCTTTCAAATCCTCAAACCATTCTCAATTACTTCTCTTACATTCTCCTCCATTCACAGGTTTCCCAAAATGCGCTCCACCTTCCTCCAATAGAATTGTGACAAGTTCCACATTCTCATTGGCTCCCATTTTATCCCACATTCACCAATTTCTCTCATTCTTCAATCCTTGAATTCTATAAATAGAAGCATTCTCTTCACAATATGGATCCACAACTTGAAGTAATATTACTATAGCCATTTCCACTATTAGCAATCACCATTTTTATCACTTTTGAGCTTATTTTCATCACTTAGCATCAATTTCATACTTGGAATAATCTACAACATTGGAGCTTATCATTGGGATTGGAAAAGGGCTTCTTTCCACATCAAAGGAGCACCACTCCCCCTATGGCCCGATGAAGGTTTAGCTATTTCAATTTAGATTACATGCTATCTTTGTTTGGTATATGCTCATTTTCATGTTTTCTTCTTATTTTAGCTAAGAATTTCATAGGGAATGCTAAATTTGGCTTTCTAACATGTTTAACAAGTAAATGTTGATCTTATGTTAGCTTGTTGCAGGTTTGGTATTCACAACATCTTGTGCAAGACCTTATTGATTCTAATAATTTACTAATTGGAGGTGTGAATGATCAAGGAAATGTGTCTATAGCTCCTCATCAAAATTTGCAAATATTTACAAATCCCATGCCTAAGCACAATATTTCATTTGTCAAATCTAGTGAAACGAAGACTGATGTGATGAACGTTGACACGAATGATGACAATATGAATACCACTAAACAACATCCCATAAATGAAGTGATAGAATTTAGCAAAGCTAGACCTCATAAGGGATTGACTAGACAACCTCTTGATATTGATTTCTCACAAAATGACAAACCTAAATGTGCACCTAATGGTCCTCTTTACATTGCTAGCCAAATCAATAATAAGCCCACTAATGGGATATTGATTGATCTCATTTGTGGAGAGAATGTGATTACATAAGAATTCTTATATGTGCATGAGCTATATCAAGAAACATATGATAACCCAAAAGCATGGATCAAGATACATAACATATTTTCTTTCCCTATGATAGGCTCAATAGATCTCCCTTTAAAGGTGGGATCGAAAACATTAATAGTCTCATTCTTCATCATCCCACAATCAAACCAATTTTGTGTGAAGCTAGGCTATCCATGGATTTTCTCCATGAATTCCATCCCTTTGGTTGTGCATAAATGTCTAAAGTTTCCATTTGGCAATGACATCTTCACTGTGCATCAGAGCAAATTCCATCTTGCCTCGATAAAAGGGAATTTTTCACTATATTACTTTTGGCCTGAGCCTATGGAACGTATAAAGCCTCATGAAGATTTCTTTTTCAAATCATATAAAAAATTCAAGGAAAAGAAAATAGCAAAACTATCACTTCAAAACATGCCTCAACCTATGATTGAACCAACTATCCTAGACAATGATTGAACCAAAAATACTTCTAACCATACAAGAACAATCTATAGAACCTCTTGCAATTTCCCACAAGAGACCACAAGATAATACAAACAATTTCATTGTCCCCCCTAGAGTCAAAAAAGTTTACAAAGTCAAAGAGAAAGCGGTTGAGCAACCTCCTGTTGTTTCTTCTAGTCCTCCCAAGGAAGAGAAGAAACCTATGATTGAAAAAATTTCTCTTACAAAAAAAAAATTGACAATAAATTAAAAAGAAATCAAAGTGCTAGAGAGCATAGATGTAGATGTTGTGCTATTGCTTATAGGTTGCAAACTCAAGAAAGCAACAATAACATAGAAAATCATAATACAAACCTACTTGAAGCAATGCATGATAACTCTCAGCCCTCATCGCAACATATACAAGAACATTGTATGCACATTGTTATTCAAACTCCTATTGTGATTAACTTAGATGATGACATTGACATTGCAAAAATTGATGAACAAGTGCATGATGAGTTGAATACATTGTTTTCTTTTTTCATAAGCTTAAATGAAAAATCTCCGAAAAAGAGTGTTGAACTTGGTGTGTGTCCTAGTTCGGAACTTCATGCTGTCCCTTTAGCTATTTTTTTCCTTCTGTTTATACTAATTGAGATTGGGAGGTGGATGACCTGCTTTAGGTTGACTCGCATGTGCCTTACTAGTCTTTTTCTTTTTCATTTTTCTATATGATTGCATGTGTGTAATGTGATCCTTCATTACATTTCATTTGATGTTCCTCTTGATTTTGTGCATTTTTCTATATGCACCTTCATTCTTCTCTAGTTCATAATCATTTGATTTGTCTTGTTTTTTCCTTCTGGGGATGATGCAAGGCATCGAGACATTTATGTCTCTTCCATTTTGATCCAAAGCTTTTCCTTTATCTTTTTCATTTGTCTTGTGTTTTCCTTTTGGGGATGATGCAAGGTGTCGAGACATTCATATTTCTTCCATATTGACCCAAAAGGTTTTTCTTTGTTTTCACTCTCTTTGTGTCATTCTTTAAGTTCTATGAGTATTTGGGGAATTATTATAGTTCCATGCTCTATGAAAACATTGTAGCACATACATACTAACCCCAAATCCATAGATCCCTTATGTATATGTGGGGGAAACTCTTCCTTCCTATTTCATGATGTAGCTTGCTTTGGGAACATTTGATTTGGAATAGGGTTTTGTAATGAAAGCTCTAATGTCTTAGGATTAAAAACATTGGCTACTTTAAAGAAATTGCTCATAGTAATGGAGTAGCAACCGCTTTAAAGTGGGGGAATACATTGATGAAATTCTTTGGAAAAATTTCATGGTGTGATTCTTCTTTTTTCTTGTGATGTGTCATCTTCTTGGTGGTGTCGTTGAGTTTGATGTCATCCAAGAGTGTATGATCTATTTTCATGGAATGATGCGAATGAGTCATCCCATGGGTGATAATCTGACACTTTTGACTTGTCCTCTCTTGGATACATTAGGCACAATGCTCCCTAAGAGGAAGATTGTTACACAAAGAAAAATCTCCTTTAAGAAATTTTTTTACATGATATTGAAAACCATTTTACATTGTGCTACCTTATTGAAGTTTTTAGGAGGATAGCTTTGGTATGGTATGAGAGGCTAATATGATTCTCTCATTTGCAACCTCATTGGGATAACTCACTAGTAGACAGACTGAGGTTCCACTACCCTAGAGTGAGCATACACATATTGTGGGACAACTCACCTAATGGATAGACTGAGGTTCCACTAACCTAAAGTGAGAAATGTATGTTACAGAAAAATAGCCACTGTCTCACATCATGTTGAAACAGTTGTGTTTGATCCTTTGTTTTTTTAAATTTTTCCTGGCCTTTGACAAGGTATGATCATGTATCTTTTTTTATTTTTGCATACTTAAGTTTCTTGGATGTCTACTTCAGTGTGAGTTTGACATGGGGTCATCCTCTCACTAAAGTGGAGGAAAAATGTAGTAACAGAAAAGGTAGCCTTTTCCCTTACTTAGTTTGATAATTGACATTAAAGCTAAACAAATGGTGTCTTGGAGTGGTGTTTTAATGTTTTTTACATGTTCACACTATTTCAAGACCTTTATTTAACTAAAAAATGCCTTAATTGGTCCTTTTCAAAGGTGTTGTGAAGTGTTGTAAAATGCTTTCATGCTTTTCTAAGATTTATTTACTTAATTAAACCTAATGGGCCCCTTTCTAAATAAAATGTACATAATGTGTACCTTGTTTAAGTGTTATAAAGCACTTTCACTTTTATCTAGGTGGTATTAATTAATTATGGTTAATTGGAGTTATTAACCCCCTTTTAATTCAAATTTAGGCCTTACTTTTGACACCTCCCAAAGATCTATCCTGATAATCATAATTTAAATAACAAATTATTTGATTGGGAAAAGTTTGATCCTAGTAAGTTGAGCCAAGACCCATTCGCCCTTTATGGCGAATGGTTCCTCCCTTAATAGGACTCCCCTTTCTCAATTGATCCAGAATGGGTTTTTAACAATCTTTCAATCCCTTGAGGTTAGGTCTTCGTAAACTGAGCCAAGACCCGTTCGCTGAAGGTGGCGAATGGGTCCTCCCTTAATGAGGCCCCCCTTTTTGAATTTCATTTTGGTGAGAATTTAATTATCTTTCTAAAGTTCCATAACTGGTGTCGGCCTTAATTCTTTGAATTTCGAGTTTAATCTCCCAATTTAGTATAAATAAGGGGTTAATTCACATTGTTTCTCCTAAGAAAATCTAATAGGACCTAAAAAGTTTTTGAAGCATTCAAGAATTCAAGTGATCAAGAATTAGTGCATTTCAAAGACATTCATAAGGTATTTTAAGGCATATTTCAAGTGTTTATTGCAACAATTCAAGGTCATATCATAATTTCAAGGGTTTGATGCAAGCATTCATGTTGTTGAGCTAAGATTATGGAATTAGCATTGAAGATATATTAAAAGAATTGTTCACATCATATTCAAGGATCCTAGATCTACATTCTTCATGGTTACTCCATGATAGTTTGTAGATTTGTACTCTAAGACAACATCCAAGGTGACATCATTTACATATTTCATGTTCATACTTCATTTCCTTCATTTCATCATTTGGTTTAATTACCTACAAGGGTTTTGACTAAGGAAAACTCCAATTCACTAGAAAATCAACAATTTTTTCTGCCCTTGAGTGTGTGATTGCAGATTTATAGGTTGAAGGTCAAGTTGAGCAACATTTGGAGAAAAATTGTCAAAGTTGCAAAGTTGTTAAAGTTGTCATTCAAAGTGCAAGATCACATAAAGAGCTCAATAGAATTTCATACTAACTTATAGAACTTGATAAAAAGGATTTTAAGAGTGTAGACATCAAGGATTAAGACCCTCAAATTAGTTTTCTAAAACCCTAAAAGGACCTATTCTCCATTGAAGGTGAATGATCCCTTTGTAGCTCAAAAACAACTTTCTGGCTAGGTACATAGCTTTTTATGCTCTAAAAACATCCCCCATAGTTGCTATAAATGTTATGTAGCATTTTTTACTGTTATTGGCATCTTATTTTTCATAAATTGAGGTGTTTAAGGTCTTAGAAAAATCAATGGTCCATCACTTTATTAATTCATTTTGGTGGACACTATTTTTAACCTTCACATGATGAATCAACCAATTCCAAAATGAGGGGAGGTACTTCCAATTAAACCAAAGCTAACCTCAACTAGATTACTCAATGTAGTGGAGCAACTGAAGAAAGCTCTTGTCAATGTATCCTTATGGGACATTTTGGCCATCCCACAACAAAATACCTTACTATAGAATGCTCTGAAGGAAGAGGATAAGCCTTCATATCCAATTTCGGTACCAGTACACAACCAAGAGAAGGACAAAACTCCCTATCAAGGAGGTCAATATTTGAAGGCTACGACATGCATTAACATTAGAGAACAAGTGAATGAAAAGAGGCATGTAAATCAGAACCAATCCCCTTTTCCTTAACTCTCATTTTGGGAGATAAATTACTACATAACAATATGATAGATTCAAGCGCTAGCACCACCGTAATGCCAAAAATGGTGGCCCATGCCATGAATTTGAAATATGAGCCCCTTGAAAAGGGAATTATGTAATTAAATGGAAATAAGGTTCTAGATATAGGCCAAATTAAAATCCTCCCTTTGACCCTATATTCATGCCCAAGTCAAATGGTCACCTAAGGGTTTTCGCAATTGATATTCCTCCCATTTTTGGGATGTTCTTTTCAAGAGATTTCACATCCAAGATCAACAAATACCTAGCTCTTCACTTGTCCCACCTAATATTGAAACCAAGCACGGTGTAAAGATGAAAATATTGTCTAAACCACTCCATCCAAAGCATATCATAGAAGATTCATTAATGAGATTTGAAGTTGTGTATGTACCACTATTTCAAAGAAAGATATGTACTTCATTGAGATGCTTGAGGATGAGGAGGTCACAGGTGATTAGAGTCTAGAAGAAGAGGTCTTACTAAATCAATTTATAGATTCTAACCCTTTTGGAAATTTCATGCCACTATTCTATGTACATATGTGATTTTTTATGAAGACCAAGCCATTCTAAAGTTTCGCAAGGAATAGAAAGATTCAGGCAACCATATAGAAGACAAACATGGTTTATGGATGTTGCACTTTGATGGCACGAGATGTAAGTCGGCTTAGGGTTAGGGATCTTCCTTATATATCCAATGGGATTAGAAACGCTTCAATATTTTTTATTCCAATTTTCATGCACAAACAATGACATGGACTATGAAATCTTGTTTCATGGCTTAAAATTGGAAAGGAATATGGGTATTGAAGGGATACAGGTGTTTAGAGATTTAGAATTAGTGGTAAAGAAAATTAGGGAACAAGTGGTCACAAAGAATGTGAGAATGTGATCATACCGATATAGGATATGGGACTTAATAGAAGGGTGCAAAGCCTTCAATATCTAGGTAGTCTCAAGATTACAAAATACTGGCATAGATAGGATGGCCTCAATCAACTCATAATTTGAGCCACCCTTTGGTCCAATAGTAAACCAACATGCGGTGTGGGTCATAGTCCCACCATCTATCCCTAAAATGATAAGAATTGGTAGGTTTTCAAAAATGATGCCCAAATCATCATGTTCCTGCAACAATCAGATGAATTCGTTGAACAAATACAATCAAGATTTGAGAAAGCATATGAGGAGCAGATGATTTATCTCAAAAGCAACAGGTTTAATTACTCTTGAAAACCTCTTCAATTGCAAGGATGCACAGAATGGTAAGCATAGGCTTTCCACCAGCCAAGAATATTATGCGGATCTTGATGTTGGGAATAATAGAAAACTCAAGGTCGAGAAGGACATTCCACAAAAGGATAAGGAAATTTTGAGGTCTCTATGTGTGAAATATGATAGAATCATAGCTTGGACATATGATGATCTAAAAGGATATGAACCTAACATAATCTAGCACACCATCGACTTGATTAAAGGAGTGAAGCTAATTCACCAGAAATAGTGACCAATTAATCCCAAAGTAGAGGCCTTGATGGCATAGTAGCTAAAAATATTAATCGAGTCCAAAATCATAATTTAGATAGCATGTCACGGGTATGTGCAGGATCATGATGGGCCAAAAAGTGGCGATATGATGGGTATGTGTAGGGTATGTGGTTGATGAATTTTTTTTTACCCAAAATTAATGAAACAAAATGGGTTTTTAAAGGAGATTCTTAGCTTTTCACCAGTATAAATTATGCTTTACTTTGAATTTAATAAATAATTATTATTCATTTTCTATTTTAATTACAAATAAAGTCCATATTGATAGGCTGATTGAAAAACATCTATAGCTTTCAAATGGTATCACATTTTTTGAATTCAAAACATGTGTCACATTCTCTGCTTCACATACTATAGGATTAAAAAATAAATTTAATTTCAAGAAGTTTTGACCAAATTAAGGTGGTCAGACATACAAGTTTTATATTTTTTAAAATTTCTAATAAAAAATTCATAATTAATTATTTAATTGGAAAAAAATTACAAAAAAATATTCATCACATCACGACATGAGTCCTCTACTTATATCTAAAATATTATAAAAAAAATTATAATTTTATTGTGGTTAGGGTGGTCTGATAGACACCTACTTATTTTCCTTGAAATTTAAGTACTATTGCATTGAATTTCACCAAATATATTTAAAAAATAAAAATAAACCTAGTAGTTTAGAAACTACATTCAATTTTCTATAGATTCTATTCTTACATATTTTTGAAATAATATAGATAACTTATTCAAATTTTTACGTCAAGTTTCCTAACTCTAATTTTTCTAAATTTTTCTCCACTTAAGGGCCTATTTTTTCCATGATGATCCTCCACATACCCTCACCTATATTACAACATGTGTTGAAAACATAATTATAATAATCACTTTACATATGTAGCTAATTAATATGTAATACTAACTTTACAATTTAGATATGCTTTAATGGCCCCAAAGTTTCCATCCACCTTAGGGGTACATTCACTTGAATAAGACTAATAATTTGATGAAAATTCCTTAATCATAGATAAATATTTTTTGAAAATGAGTTTATATATATGATCCATCCCTTATATAAATAATACATGATTCTAAATTCTTCTCTCTTTTACACATGTAGGGTCTCCACATACAAAAAGTGGAGTATAATTCAAGCCTAATTTACATATTGGAGAAAAGGGAGCTCAACCACACATGGTTGATGTCTGAGAGGAGGCCCAATCAAACACATTTGATTCCTAGGAGGAGGCTCAACCAAGATTTTGTGTTGGATAGGATTTTGGATCACTTCCTTCTAAACATATGTATTGAATGAACCTAATTAAAGAGGTTAAGATATTTTTTTTAGAAATATAGATCAATGAGACAAGATTCCTCAACAAGCATGGAGTGCCAAGTGTCATAGTGTATCACATTTTAGAATTTTTGGTTGTGTTGCATTTTTCATTTGTGCCAAAGGGAACAAGAAGCAAGTTGGATGATAGAGGTGAGAAGTGCTTATTCATTTGTTATTGTGAGCATTCAAAATCCTATATGTTGTTTAACCCTATCACCAAGAAGGTCATTATCAGTAGAGATGCTATTTTCAAAGAAGAAGAATCTTGGGATGGAAGTATAGATATCTCAATTTTAGTTAGTGCAACAATACCTCATGATGATGATGAAGAAAAGGTCCAAGAGAATCAGGATTATCAAACTACTATGCAATAGGGTACCCCATCAAAGACTCCACAAAGAGAATAAGGTGAATCATCAAGCCATTCCTCTCCTAATTCACAAGTAAGTAATGATTCTAATCCTACACTTGCATCATTGAGATCAAGAATTAGAGGTAAGAAGTTTATTGTTTGCAAGAAATTTATGATCAAGGAGAAGGAATAGATTTGTATCAAAATTTTCTTATTTGCTCATGATCCTAACTATTATGAAGAAGGAATTAAGGTAAAACATTGGGTTGATGGAATGAATGAGGAAATGAAATCTATTGAAAATAATCAAAGATGGGAGCTAATTGATTTTCCTAAAGGAAAAAAAATGCATAGGTGCGAAATGGGTTTATAAAACTAAGTTTAATGCAAATGGGGATGCTAAAAAACATAAAGCAAAGATCAATAGTTAAGGGGTTTGCACAACATTATGGTGAATTGATTATAATGAAACATTTTCACTTGTATCAAGGCTTGATATAGTTAGAATGGTATTAGCAATTGCAGCTCAACATGGTTGGAAATTGTATCAAATGGATGTGAAATAATTTTTTTGAACGAACTTTTAAAAGAATGCTATGTACAACAACCAAAAGGACATGATGTAGTTTTCCATGAACACAAAGAATACAAGATGAAAAAGGAACTTTATGGACTCAAGCAAGCACCTAGAGCATGGTATAGTCAAATTGATTCTTACATCATGGATAATGGATTCAAAAGGAGCAACAACGAGCCTACATTATATATGAAGATCAATAAGCAAGGTTATATTTTGATTGTTTTTTATATGTTGATGATTTGATCTTTACTGGAGATTTTTCTATAGACATGTTTAAATCAAGTATGAAAAGGAATTCAAAATGATAAATTTGGGATTAATGAGATATTTTCTATGCATTTAAATTGTACAAAATGATAATGGGATTTTCATTTGTCAAACTAAGTATGCAAAGGATGTGTTGAAGAGATTTATAATGACTAATTTCAAATCAAAATCTACTCCTATTGCCACAAGTACAAAACATATCAAAGATGATAGTGGGTCTAATGTTAATTTAACTATATTCAAAATAATTGTTGGAAGATTGATGTATCTCATAGCAACTAGGCTAGATATTATGTATGGAGTTAGTTTGATATCTAGATTTATGGACTCACCCAAAGATTCGCATTAGAAAGTTGGAAAAAGGATGTTGAGGAATATTCCAGGGACTATTGAATATGGCATATTGTACTCCACAACAAATAAGTTTGAATTGGTTGGATATACAAATAGTAATTTTTTAGGGAGAATTGATGATCAAAAGAGCACTTCAGGATATGCATTTCATCTTGGAATAGGTATTGTTACATGACAATCAAAGAAATAACCAATAGTCACAATATCATTCATAGAAGTGGAATATGTTGTAGGTACATCAGCAACATGTCAAGTAGTTTGGATGTGAATAGTTTTGATGGATTTGATACATGAGCAAAAATAACCTACATCTATCTATTTTGATAATAAGTCGGCAATTGCATTATTGAAGAATCATGTTTTCCATAAGAGGAGTAAGCACATTGATACAAGGCATCACTTCATTTGAGAATTGGTGAATAATGGAGAGCTCAATCTTGAGTACTGCAGATTTGATGATCAATTCACAGATATATTCACAAAAGCCTTAGCAAAGGAGCAATTTGAGTATTGTAAATTTTGACCTAATTAGTGGTAGAAATTAGGAGGGAGTGTTAGAAGGTTCTAGTAATTTCTACAAACTAGATGATAAGTTCTAGATTTTCTATTTTTAGTATATAGCTATGTCGATCAAGATAAAATAATAAAAATATTACATGTTGGCCTATTCAAGAAGTTTCTTGTAAAGGATAAAGTCCTCTATAAAAGAGGAATACACAACTCACATTTCAAGTAAGCAATACAAATATTTATGTGCAACAACACATGTTTGGTTTAGATTTCTTTGTCTTTGCCCTCCAACACTTTTTAAGCTCTCATTTCTAAAATTATTTGTATAGCTATGACAAATTCATTTCTTTCAAAGGCCATATTTAACTATCATATGACAATATTGACGCTTCTTATCGATAAAATATCCTTGGAAAGAAAGATTATAATAAAAAATTAAAATTAAATTATCCCTTTAGTGTTTACTACTACAATCATAATCCTTTTCAACATGTGAAGGGAAATCTTTGACAACTAACTCTTGGAAGAGTAAATTTATGGGTGATGCTAATCATAAAAATTAATCCGTTGTATTGACAACTTATACTTCTTTGTATTTAAATTTTCATGTGCACTACCTGCTTTTATAGTTCATAATTAAAAAATTTAGAAAATTTTCATTACATTTGGTCTGTCTAATAATATGTGTTTTTCTTATAAGTATATGGAAATGAAGTTGTGTATTTAAGTATGTTTGTCTGATTCTTGTGTATGATTACTATATGAACTACCTACTCTACTTGCATGTGGAATAATTTATTGGATTCTATCGATATATCTAAATTTGTTTGTTCATAAATGGCATATAGTGCTTGGTTATATTCTTGGCATATGTCACCTACTTAAATGTTAAAAACTATGTTTTGTTAGATAGAGGTTTTTTATGTATTAAATTTTTTTTGTCTATGTGTAGGACTAATCTAAAGAAAACATAAGTAGAATAAATTTATGAAATGTTGTGAATCACTAACATAAGAGAATAAGTGCCTACATAGGGAAAAGGAGGAGCCACCACCGAGAGCCATAAAAGTGGCTCCTCCTTTATATCTTACCAATGATCAAGATTTATACATAGAATTCAAATTTTGATTTTGTAAAAAAGATGACATGGATGAACAATAGTTATGTGCATTACTTGATGATTGTTTCCTAGAGCTCTCTTAGCTCCATACAAAGTTTGATAGAAGTGACAATAGAGTTCAACATATATTTGTGTAATATGATTTTATTAGAGAACACTAAATACTTTGTAATGTGCGAGTTTTTGACTATTTCTCAGTGCTTCAAATGAAGACACCATGGGACATACCCTATTTGGTGAGATGCATAGGAAATTTTTTTGTTTTCAATAGTGTCAAGTGCTTGTGTGTGTGTGTGTATATATATATGTATGTATGTATGTATATATGTATGTTCGTATGTATATATATATGTATATGTGTGTACATGTGTGTATACATATATATATATATATATATATATATATATATATATATATATATATATATGTATGTATATAAATATATGGATATATATATATATATTATACATATATATACATACATATATATGTGTGTGTGTATGTGTGTGTGTATCAATGTATCATTTGGAAAATAAATTTGATTTGTGTTACTAGATGCAAGTAAACTTATAAAGTACATGATTGTTAAATTAATATGGTATCTTTTCAGTTTATTTCTTTTTGCATTCTAGTTTTACAAAATTATTTTAATTGTGACATCAAGAAAAGTTACAAATTCTAGTCCATTGAATTTTTTTATCAAAGAGCGCTAATTGATGTAATTAAACAAATTAATCACAAATTATTTGATATGTGGATGCTTCACTAGCATTTATCCAAGTTATTATCATTCAGATATTAATTTTTTTTTGCTTGAAAACTTATGCAAAATGGTTCGATTCAAAAATAATAATAATGCAATTAAAATGTTTCATCATTTTTTTGGCCTTTGATTAGCACTCTTAATTGGATATGTTCATTTTTCAATATAAATTCATTACCATTTTTTTTCAAATCCACAATCTATTGAATACCAAAGAGGAGAGCAAGCAATGAGAGCTATGATTAGACTAGTTCACCTCACATACTAGACTGATTCTTTCACAGAATAGTCTAAGAAACCCATCACATGTCAATATGCTCTCGCACTTCACCTTCAATCAAAACTAGAAAGTTTTGAGAAACTTCAACTAGATGGTTCTCATCGTCAAGTTTAAAAATCGCACACTAAGCATCTAAGCATGGGCCCCACCCTTAATTGCAACTCCATTTTCCTCTATTCTTGTTAATTGGAATCACATCATGATCATATTCTTTACTACAACCAAACAATTTTAAACACTAAAATCATATTTTTATTTAATATTATATAGGGGTATGTGCAAGATCATCATGGAAAAAATAGGCCCTTAAGGGCGAAAAATTCAGAAAAATAAGAGTTAGGCAACTTGACGTAAAAAATTGAATAAGTTATCTATATTATTTCAAAAATATGTAAGAATAGAATCTGTAGCAAATTGAATATAGTTTCTAAACTACAAGGTTTTTTTTTTTTTTAAATCTATTTGGTGCAAATTTAAAATTTCAATGTAGTAGTAATTAAATTTTAGGGAAAAAATAAGAAGTAGGTGTCTTTCTGACCACCCTAACCATAATAAAATGATAATTATTTTTTATAAGATTTTAGATATAGCTAGAGGACTCATGTCCCAATGTGATGCATATTTTATTGTAATTTTTTTCCAAGTAAATAATTAATTATGAATTTTTTATAACAAATTTTTAAAAATATAAAAACTCGTATGTCTAACCACCTTAACTTGGTCAAAACTTCATGAAATTCATTTTTTTTTTTAATCCTATAGTATGTGAAGCATAGAGTGTGACACATGTTTCAGATTCAAAAAATGTGATACCATTTGAAAGATATAGATGTTTTTCAGTCAGCCTATTAACGAAGACTTTAGTTGTAATTCAAATAGAAAATGAATAATAATAATTTATTAAATTCAAAGTAAAGCATAATTTATATTGGTGGAAGGTTGAGAATATCCTTTAAAAAACCTTTTTGTTTCATCAATTTTGGGTAAAGAAAAAGTCATCAGCCACATACCATACACATACCCATCATATAGCTACTTTTTGGCCCATCATGATCCTGCACATACCCATAGTATTATATATTTTTATTTTTATTTTAGATTATATTTATGTTATAAATATTATAGTATATTCTTTATATAATAAATATTAATATTATATTTTATTTATCTAATGAGTAATAAATATAATATAATTAATATTTTATATATTTGCATATATATATTATATATATTAATTTTATATTTATTATATATATAATATTATAAATACTAGCATATACAACTTAAAAATTAATTAATTTCTCATTAAAATATAACATAAGTGTTTTTTAAATTAAAATTAAGTAAAATGTGATGTATTTGATGAAAATAAATGTACATAAGAAATACCAATGTTATATAAATACTTTTGAAATTATATAATAAGTTTAAATTATAATTACATTTATTTTTAGTGTTAATGATATAATTATTTTTTCATAAATTTAATTTAAATATTAAAAATTTATTATAGTAATATTAATTAAAAATTATGTTTAATATTAATTATATTATTAACAATGAGTGTGAATGTTAGAATCATGGTTACTATTAAGGTTAGAAAGAAAATTAGAATTAGGTTTATGTTTGGGTTATAAGGAGTAAATACCTTCCAAAATCTATGTCACATACTCATTTTAAAGATGTAGGTTCTGATCTCTATTGTAAATCTAACTATTACTTGAAGTATATTACTAATCAAGATGGTAACCTTAATGCTAATAGTGAGGTTTATTGTAACATTAATTCAAATCTAATTTGTATCTCAAGTATAATCCTAACCCTACTTAAATCTAATAATAATTATATAATTGCTATTATAACCCTAACCCTAGTTATAATTGTATTGTAATTTTACCCTAACCAAAATAGTAACCATAATGGTAACCATAACCATAACCCTAATCTAATGCTTTATTATAGAACTATAACTATAACCAAAACCCTCATTATAACCCCAATTGAAACCTAATTAAATTATAATGCTTACCTAACCCTAATTAAACATATTATAAACTATAGGCTATTATTTTTTATATATTTTTATATTATATTTATTATTCATTATATAAATACAATATTTTAATATTATATTATTTATATATATATATATTATATTATTGATATATATATAAATATATTATAATATTTAGATATTTATATTTATATTATAATATTATATATATATATATTTATATTGCACTTATTATTTATTATATAAATATAATATAATATTTAGATATTTATATTTATATTATAATATTATATTTATTATATAAATATTTTTTATTAAGTAAGCAGGGGTTTTGAAAGGGCCTTGATCCCTTTTACAACTAGGAATATTACCATACAAAGCTGACAATTAGGTAGAACACCCCAATAAAATTGACTGGCCAAACACAACAACCAGTCAGAACAATGGGACAAGAACAACCACATCAAAAAACAAAGCACAACAACTCAACAAAATAGACTGGCCAAACACAACCAACCAATCAAATACAACAAGACCAAAACCTCAAAAAAAAAAACCAATAGCGAGGAAGGAGCTACCGGGAAAAGACCAAGTAGAAGCAGTAGAGAAAGAGAAACTTATTCAAGCAATAGAGCTTGAACCCAACAACAAAGCCTCTTAGGGTGTATTAAATGAAAATGTGACCTGCTTAGAGTTATGTTTCCTCTTTCTTTGCACCATTGTTTAAGAAGGACTAGAAACCAAAATTGAATAATTTTGATCAGAAGGGAAAGACCCCCCTCTAGAGTAGCAAACGAGTAGAACAATAGACACTTTAGGTGAAGCATCTAAAGCCAACCCTGAAGCAACATGATTCAAAATTACAACATTTTCCAAAAAAGGAGGCAATAGGGGCCTTCGGGGAGGCATCACACACAACATTAGGAGCATCCATGATCAAAGATCATACAACAAAGTCCACAAATATAGTTAACATCACCTTTTTTAGAGAGGGGGCAGAAGGGACCTCAGGGGAAGCATCACACCCAACATTAAGAGCAATTTTGTCTAGAGACAACACAACAGAATCCAAAGGAGGAACAACATCCACCACATCAATATTATTTGTACACATAGAAGGAAAAGGAGGCCTTGAACCTTCATCAAAAGTAGCATAGCCAGGAAACACTGTTAAATGTTCATAGAGAGAATTCTTCTATCAAATAGAGAAGGACGTCAGACGGAAGCCTCCAAAATAGTGACATGCCAATTGACAAATATAACATTTATATAATACAATATTATATAATATTATTTACATATAAAAATTTATACAATAAATATAAAAATAATATAATTTTAAATATAAATATAAATATATAATACTTTGTATGATTTGACTTTTCTAAAACCAATAATAATAAATTAATAATTGTTGCATCATGATTGCAGGAGAGTTGATAAAAATATATAATACTATATAAAAATAGTATTTGATTGTAAAAAATCTCCAATCTATGAGAAAGTAGTTTTCTATAGTAGTAAAGACGACTACGATGTAAACGCAATTAACATAGACGGAAATGAAAAAAATAACATTACAATAAACAAAGAGGTCCACACCAAGTGTGTGATGTTTAAGCCTGACCATTGGTCCTCATAATGGACCTCTGACTTAATTCTTAACATGGCAACCTCACCCTTCAGTATTGAAGGTATGCCCTCTTTCGAACTACGAAATTTTCTCCTCTAAAGCAATCATGGCATCTTTTAGCTCTTCTCAGTAGAAGAGAATGAATGCTCTAACACTTGAAGAGTTTTTCTCACTTGAAGTCTACTTGTAAGTCCTTTCTTCTATCCAATATGCAAATTTATGGGAAATTCCCTTCGTGACAAAAAGTTTCTCAGGATGACCTGATCCCAAATTTGCATCCATTGCAGTTTGAAGCTTTCTCTCATACACAGATTTTTGTTCCTTTATACGTAGCAATAGTGTCAAGAAGTTGGATTCTCTCACTTTCAAGATTCATCGATATACACTTTTCTATCACTATTTGCACAAAGGATCACGACGGTCTTCTAGGCCGGTCCAGGGACGGTTTTCACAGCTGTTGTGAGAGCCACCAATGATTTTTAAACCATTTTAAAATACTAATGACTTTTCAAACGTTTACTTTCATATTTATTCACTTGTTTACAGAGACATTTTGGCCTTTATGCCAGTTGCCACAACCATAGCGGGAGCCACTGGGTTAGTGCAAACTATAGAAGACTCTGTTTTTACTTTTTCTTTGCACTTTAAAAATCAATTTTAGGATTTTGGGAGGTTGCGAAATCCTTGTCGGGTGTTGGATTCTGATATTTAAAACATAATTTTAATCTGGTTGGATTTGGATACTTAAAATATAAGTTTATGAATTATCAAAACCCTTGCAAATATGAACTTGACATTTTGAAAGGTTTTTATAACCTTTGAAGGTGAAAATTAACATTGAGAAATGGTGACCAGCAAGAAATGAAAAAAAAATCTCATAACCTTTGATCGGATTTTTATTTTTGTACAAAATTTTGATTATTGAAGCATAGTAGTTTTGGAGCATAACCTAGATGATTTTTTTGTTTCGAACACTCAAAATTTAAATTTTGACATTTTTCTTGAAGTGTCGTGTAAGAAATTAAAACTTTAAAATTTTCCAAATGGTAAGGATATTTGACACAAATATAGGGCACATGGGACAAAATGAAGTTAGGATAGATCTTTTCGAGGGATTTCACATCAACTATTATGGATTTTCAGAATTAATTATTTTTATGAATTTGAAGAGTTGAACTACTTAGGTGTATCGAGACCTATTTTGAAAAAGGTTTGGGGAGTTGATTCAAAAGAGCTAACTAATATGAAGATTTGAAATTATAACCAATAGGGTATGGCAACTTAGGAAATTTTAAAATTTTCTAGGTTAAAAATGTGGACAACATATATCTCTCTTCAATATTTGTATATTAATTTATTTTAATTTAACATATTTGACAAAACAATAGTATATGATTATTAGGAGATCCACACAATGTCATGTGGCCATTACATTAGTTGATTGGAAGGAATCCATCATGGAGTATGTTGAAGACCCCTTTTCTAACAAAATACTAGAAGGTGTGAAGAAGGATGAAAGGTATACAGTGGTGGAAGGTTTGATTCTCTTCAAAAATAGAGTATTCTTGACCCCTAGATCCAAGGTGAAAGAAAAGGTTTTGGAGGCTTACCATAATGCACCAACAACATGGCATCCCAGATACTATAAGACCTATTGGTAGATAAGAGAAAGGATTGTTTGGAAAGACCTCAAAGATGATGTTCTCTCACACATTAAGGAATGTCTCACATGCCAACAAAACAAGAGGGAACAAGAATTCCATGTCAGACTATTGCAACCTCTTCCTATTTCAGAGCACAAGTGGGAGAGTATATCCATGGACTTCATTATTAGATTTCCTAGAGTGCAAGGAAAAGATTGTATCTATGTTGTATTTGATAGGATAATTAAATATGCTCATTTATTTGCAATCCCTAATGACTTCAAAGCCCTGAAAGTTGTAGGATTGTTCTTCAAAGAGGTTTTTAGGTTGCATGGCTTGCCAAAAAACATTGTAAGTGATAAAGATAGTCTCAGGTCAGAAGTCATCATGGATCAAGTGGTTTCATTTGGGAGAGTGCTATTATAGTACCACTCACCACATGTCAATTGGCATGCCTCCTTTTAGGGAACTTTATGGGTATGAAGCTACAACATTTGTAGAATTGGTTCTTACTGATAGTAGAGTTCCAATAGCTAGTGACCTGATCCATCAAAGCTAAGAGGTATTGAGGACACTCAAAGAATATCTACAAGCAGCTCAAAAACAAAAAAAAATATATGCAGTCAAGAAGTAGACTGAACGATCATTCAAAGGGATATGGTCTTCATCAAGTTGTAACCTTATAGACAATCTTCCCTCAAAAAAAGTGGAGAAAAAAAATCAAACCAAGGTTTTATGGGCCATACATGGTGATCTAGAGGAATAGAGAAGTTTCTTAGGAGGTTGAGCTTCCGAAGGGTAGAAAAATTCATATTTTTTCCACGTCTCCTATCTAAAAAGGATTTTGGGGTTGCACATAGCTCTACCTACTTATTTACCACCACTTGATGATGAGGGGAAGCTCACTCTCGTTCTGAAAGCAGTGATTGACACCCAAATCAAGAAGCTAAGGAATAAGAGCATAATCGAATACCTTGTTTGATGGAGGAATTTTCCAATTAAAGATTCCACATGGGAATGTCCTGCAATTCTCAAGCATCCAAGTCAGAATTACTTCAGGACAAGCAATTTTGAGAGGGGAGGACTTATCATGTCTCATTTTTTGGATAAGTAGTTACAGAGTGAGACTTGGTCATCCTGCCAAATTTCACAATAGAAGAGTTTAGACATCTAGGGTTTGGATCACAATCTCTTCAGTTTCTAATGCACCTCATATCAACAATTCAAGTAAAGAGGGTCCATATCCAGAGAGTTATCACTATTAAAAGATCACTCGGTACCATAATCTAGCTTCACCCTGCCTGGCTTGATTGAGAGATCATACCACATCTTACTGCTAGAGGACATTTCAAGCTATGGTTCAAGAAAAATAATCTACTAAGACATATCTACCACATATTCAAAGATCTATAAGGATAAATTAATTCCCAGTGAGAACGCATTATTAGAATATGCCTACATTGGATTCCCAATAGTAAACTCCACATGTGAATGGGATGAGTGTTCTCTAGAGTGTGCAAAGATAATTGTGAAGAAAGAGGATAATGGAGGAGATCTAGGGATCGTGTGGATAGGAGAAGGATATGTTGATCCTAAGTGGGAATTACCTTTAGGTCTTAAGGTTGACCTAAGTGTAGTGTGTAGATATTTGAATTCTAGGATTTGGTACCACTTTGGCTTAATTCAACCTATTCCTTGAGGGAGTTAGTAGGATATATGTATAGACATTTGAATTTTATACTAGAAATCTAATTATTATGTTCCCTCCTTTTAAAAAAATTGAACATTATGTTCTAAACCCTTTTGTGGATGAAAACCCATAGGAGTTGTAGTCATTGGAGGAAACCCTAGTAATTGCCTAGATGAGAGGATGAAACCCCTTTGGTTCTTGAGAGATTTCTCACATCAGAGATTTCACTATGCTTCAAAGAAGTTTTGTAAGAAGTTGTTTGATCTATTTATATTTGCATCAACTAGTTGATATAATCAGCTTATCAATATGTGATTTCAAGTTTTTTATGTTTTGTACATTAATGTCCATTAAATTCCAATCTACAAATAAGCGTTTTTTGTTAAATTATATGTCTAGGACATTACATTAAGCACCATTCATTAGGGGTGTTTAAGCCCCTAACATTCTAAGTTAGAAGATTCATATATTCCTAAGGGAGGGGGCATATCCCTTAGTGTTCAATTTAAAACTCTTAGACACTAGTTATTCCCTTCTCCTTAGAAAGTTCCTTATTCTTTTCTTTATTTGATTTATGTCCTTTCTTTTTCCCAATGCTTGAGTTTTTTCTGAGTAGTTGAGATGTCGTATGTGAGATACATCTTGGATCTATGATTCCTAATTCATTGAACTCCCCTTCCTCCTCGCTATTGGCTTCCAAACTATGATATTTATCATTAACTTCTAATCTTCCACTTCTTGGTTGATTTATCCTAATTTTCTATTCCTTTGGAAAATTGGTGTCTACCAGTGAAACCACACTTTTTTCTGCTTCAAATAGGCCATGGTTAGTTAATAGACTCGATGATTTTATTGTTTGTTGAGTAACATTCAGTATTGCTTCCTTCTAGGATGTGTCTAATTCAACTACCTTTTTTCTTTGAGTACTTCCTTTAGGTTTTATCTTTCATTCCTTAGCTCTCAACTCTTTGATTGAGTGATCCTTCTTTTGTCTCCAAAATTCTTTTTTCTTTATTAGCCTTGTGTAAGCTACATTCAACTGGTTTCACCTTCAACAATTCAAATAAAAAGATCTTTGGTTCATCATAATTTCAATCCTCACATGTACAAATATGATTTTTCTTCAAGCAAAGGTATATCTATGTCATTTAGGGTTCCTAGCATCCTATCAATTTTCTCCAAGAACTCCTCTAACTAGAATTCAAGAGGTAGATTATAAATATGAATCCACTTTGGGATTTCATATGGCTTATAATCTCTCAGATTAAATCTAGCAGTCCATTTCTACACATAGATTAGGGAGTCTCATATCATCCATAGCCCTCTAGACAAGATTTTGTCTTTGTCTTCTTTAGATAGAAAAATCACTACATGAAGAAGCCGTTAGGTATGAATGTAATTACATGTTGCAATTTCTAGCTCAAGGATGCCCAACTAAGGATTTATTTTCTTCCCAACCTCAAACAAATTAGCCGGTTGGTTGATGAGATTTTTGTCTTCGACTTCTTCATAGACATCAATCTCTAGTAGATCATAGTAGCTGTCAATCTCTTTTTTTTTGCATTCCCATATCCCACCTTTTCGCAAGGGTTCCTTTTTTATTTTGCCAATAAACATATTTTTTCTCTATTCAATATTTCAATAATAATATATTGTCATTAATATTAAATATATTATATGATTAACTATACTATATATTTAATACTTATCACTAATATATAATATATTATTTAAGCTGTTATTTAATAACTATTAAATAATAATAATTAAAAATTTATATTTATTACATTTTATGTGATTAAAATTTTAAATATGACTAAAGATTATTTTAAATATTGGTCTCTAATTGTAATGATGATTATTTAAGAGAACATAAAATGGTTGTCAAAAGGAAGAAGTTAAGCAGGTCTCATGTGTGCCATTTAAGTAGACAAATTTTAACCTTCTTCATTTCACTAACTAATTTTTATTCTTCTAAACAAACTATTCAAATAATATTTAATAGTTTGATCATATAGTATTTAATAATTATTAAATAATAGTTTAAATTTATTGAATATATTTAAAATATTATGTAATTATTTAATATATAATATATATTTTTGTAATTTAAATAATATGTTATTTATTAAGGATAATAAATAAATACAAAATATACTTAATATTAATAATATATTTATCTTATATATATTATGTATCATTAAATATAGATATATTAATAATTAAATTTATATATTGTTATCATTAATAATTAATATTTTTAAATTATATTTATTTAATAGTGATGATAATATATTATTAATTAAATAATATTTATTATTAATGATATTTTGAGGGATAAACTCTTTTCATGGGAATTAATATCAATGAGATTATAAATGGGGTACCTCATCTCTAACATAAAAACATAACAAGAATCATAATAGTACAATTTAACCATTACAATTTATCAATAATAACTATTAATGAATATTATTTAATAATTATTAAACTAGCACTTGCACCAAGATCAAAATATAAAAACATATATAGAGAACACCTTTGACATGTTTTGCATACTAAGAAGGAAACCTAAAGACATGTTCAATCTAATGTATATCATTTAAACCTTCATTATATGAAAAGAATCCCCTATATGTGTAAACAGAGATGGCATAATTCTCTAAATATTCCATGCATTTTACCTATTTTTAAACTTGATTCCTAAAGATTAAATGCAAATAAAATAAAAAAATTAGGAAAAAAACAATATGAAATCTATTTATCTTAGAATTATTAGAGAAATATTAAATAATATAACAAGTAAAAAATAAAAAATAAATCATAAATCATATTATGTAATTTAATTAATTGTGTAATATAATCATTCTTACTTACTATCTAAGGATAATTATTGAGCCCCACCAACTTACACATCACTCAATAATTGTTTTTCAATTAAATAGCTTTTTCCAATAGTAAATAACTTAGAAGTTTGATTGAAAGAATATAAAAAAAAATATTAAAAATAAAAAATAAAAAAATAGATTAAAGAAATATATTTATAATCTTATGATAATGTCCATTTATTTACCTTTTATTATTATTAAAAAACATTAAGATAACATTACAAATTTATATTTACAAATATTTTTATATAATAATAAAATAGATTCATTAATTAAATTTTGAAATGTTTATATAACAAAAATTATATTCTATTTAAACTCCTTATACTTCATGAATTTTTTTTTATTGATTAAAAAATTTAAGACATAATATTAGAAATAAGACCCTTCTATTTTCTAAAATTGCTGGAACTTTTTAATTTTCTAACTTAAGTGATATATTCCTTTATGCATTCATAAATATCTATAAAAAAATAATTAAAGTCCTTCAAACTTATAGATTCATTCATTATTTAATTCCATAATAAGAATTAAGTCTTATAAATTTAGACGATCCAACTCAAAAATTAAAAAGCTAACGGCTTCCATAATTCTTGGCCATTGTTTGGCAACGAATTCTGGAATTTTGAAATCTACTTTTGCAGCCTACTATATTTTTTAGCCTAACGGAAGGCTTTTATTCCGCAGCTTTTATGCTTCCATAATTGTGCCACAATTTATCCAGATTAGGTGGAGCCCTTGAGTTAAAAACGACGAGAAAAGGGACAAAATGCATAGTGACTACTCAGCCGACATTGATAGTACTCACTCCAATCTTCTTGGTATATAACTAGTGTCTTCTCTTTGCAACCATGCTAGCAGGGTAACGACATTTTAGTGATCTGCTTTGAAGATGCAGCAGCTCGTAGAACATCCCAGCTACCCAGGGCACCTGCTCAAGTCTTTTCAACATAAAAATGGGTTTCGATGCAACGGCTGCGGAGAGTGTGGGCATGATAAGGGTTATAGATGCGATGTTTGCAATCTCGATCTGCATATATCCTGTGCCACGGTTAATATCGATGAAGAAGAGGTACCCAATCAAGGTTTTCTGTTATACAACTATTGTCTTCGCTTTCCTTTTAAACGACATTTTAGTGACTTGCGTTAAAGATGTAGCAGAACATAGTACAGCATCCGAGCCACCCAGGGCACTTCCTCAGCTATGTTCGATATCCACATGCGTTTTTATGCGACAATTGCAGAGAGTATGTGCCGGGGAGCGGGTATAGATGCGCTGCGTGTGGTTTTGATCATCTGCATATATCGTGTGCAGGGTTAATATGGCTGAACAAAGAGTACCCATTCAAGCTTTTCTGTTATACAACTGTCACTTCTCTTTCCTTTTATATGACATTTTAGTGACTTTCGTTAAAGATGTAGCAGGTCATACAGCATCCGAGGCACACAGGGCATTGGCTCAGCTATGTTCTAAGATATCCAGATGGGTATTTTTGCGACGGTTGCGGAAAGCATTTGCACGGGAACTGGTATAATTGCGCTGCTTGTGAATTTGATCTGCATGAATGCTGCGCCACGGCTCCTCCATTTTGGCAGCACAGTTTCCATGGTGGGAACAGAAAGTGGGTTCACTTCCAAATGGAGCCTCCCGGCGGAGATGAGAGGCGGTGCTCGGAGTGTGCAGAAAGTGTGTCCAGTTTCGGTTACTATTGCACAAGCAGCTCGTGTGAGTACGCTCTGCACCCCACCTGTGCATTGCTTCCCAGGCCCCATACTCAAGCGGACAGAGCTCCCCCGGTGGAATTTGATGGTACTAATTGTTATAAGAATATTATTTTATAGTTTAAATTAATAAAGAGCTAACAAAAATATTATAATTATACTTCTTTCAAAATAAAATATTTTATTGCACAGATTTCACTTCTTTTAGTTTTGATAAATTGTAAGATTTTATTTGATAATCTTTACTTTTCTGACTGTCATGAAACAGGTGACCGTGTAATTTTATGTCATCCCAGCCACCCAGAGCACGGCCTCAACTACGTTCGATATCCAGATGGGTTTTATTGCAATGGTTGTGGAGAGGAGTTGCACGGGAACGGGTATAGAGGCGCTGTTTGCCGTTATGATTTGCATGAATGCTGCGCCACCGCTCCTCCAGCTTTGCCACATAGTTTTCATGGTGGGAACGGAAACTTGGTCGAATTCCGAACATTTCCCCCCAGCGTAAGTCGGATGCGGTGCTCGGACTGTGCACGACGCATGTTAGGATTTGGCTATTATTGCACAAGCAGCTCGTGTTGGTACGCAATGCACCCCACCTGTGCATTGCTTCACTGACGGCATAGTGCAAAAAGAAAAATGACACTTTAGGAAAATATACCCAGAAGGATGTGCTCCACTAGCATCGAAAGTAGATTCTTGAGGTGAAAGGCTCAAAAAGATAACATAAATAAAACACACTATATCCACATAACACTAGCTAGAATCTTGTGCATAGCTTAACTAATAATCTCTTCTATAAATTATATATATATATATATTTTGCATGTTTGGGAAACTACTATAAGAAAAATCATAATATATTTTAACTTTTGGTTGTGTTATAGGGTTCACTATGTTATGTAAGATAGATTCATCTCCTTATCATCACAATTTTTCCATTTTTTATTTTTGATTGGCCATAGAAATATAAAAACACATTTAAATCACAAGTTTTTCATTAGAAACAAATATATCTTCATTATAATAGCTTAATAATTTGGGGAACAAGAAAAAATTTCCTATCACTTTAAAGAGTAATTAGATCAAAGTAATGTAACTAGCAGTCACATGCACAACATGCAATGATCAGTGGATAGGGATCCTCCACGGATGGGCCACAGATGGGTATTTACTAGGGATGGAGGGAGAAGCTTGTTTTTCTAATGCAATGTAAAGGATAAATATTGAGAACTATTTACAATTGTTTGAATAAATCAGAAAAGGGAAAGCATGTTAATAATTGAATATGGAATAACGCAGGCCTACTTTATAGTAGGAGGTGAGTAAGGATAAGATTTGTTGAGTACATTGATGTTTGAAAATAAATTTATATATTTATATAAATATTTAGGTGGATAGATCAATTAAAGCAAAGCTATGTCTACAATATGAATTTGACTTACATTATTTGAAGATGTTGTAAAACACTTAACTTTGGTGTACAAATTATTTTATATCTATACATTTAATTGGAGCATTGTGTAACATTTTAAACCCCATGTTATAGTCCAATTCTTTATTGTATAACATTTGTATAAAACGAGGAATTGATTTTTATTTCCACATCAATTATTTTTAGTTGAAAATTGATTATGGAAATGTAAAATAAAATTGCGGCTCATCTTCATTATTTGCATTGTATGCATTAATTCTAGTCTCAAGCAATTAATCATCAATAATTTTTAAAATGATTTTAATTAATAATATTAGGAGAATGATTTTGGATACAATTTAAATTTTCAAATAATTAGTTTTGTTAATAAAAATAATTTCTCTCCAAAATTTTAGGTATAAAATAATTTTATATGTATTTTAGCCTTAGAGTTGTTACACTTAGATGTACATCTATATTTGATTTTTTTGTCTAGGTTAATCAATCAATTGATTAATTGTTATTTAATTATCTTAAGATAAGGCAATGCATTACACGACTAACAACCATTTTGATAAAAGAGGAAATTGATCTTTGATATTTTTGTCTAGGTTGATGAATGAATTGATTGCTTATTATTTATCTTTAGATAACACAATGCATGGGACATTATTGAATAAAAAAATATTCTTCAAAAAAGTCATTGTTTATTTGAATATTAGTTATAATGTTCATCACAAATGAATTTTTCAAAAAAGAAACATGTTATGAGTAATATGCACTCAATAATTTTGGGAATAAAACAATTTTTTGTGTTTGCGATTTATGGGTTAGAAGAAGAATGCAATGGAATGACAAAAATATTTTTCATTGTTAGAATAATTCAATTAGAAGGTATGCCTTGTTTTGAGGCAACATTAGAAACATATTATTGTAAAGTATAACATGGGAAACATATTTTGGTTCCCTACGACTTGCTCTAACATGGAAAACATGTTATTATAGAGTATGTCTATTAAAGCTAAATTTACACAATGATTTGTGTACACACAAATCTATGCAACAATAAATATATAGCATTAAAAGTAAAACCACAAAAGCCACACTCATTTTTCTCCCTACCATATTGGCATCATGAAGTCCCATGGACTCTAGCCAAACCCTCGAGCAAAAATAGAATGAAACAACCATGGGAGATTTCATGGAGTTTCATCATACATTACACAATAAAAAACTTAGGAAAACTCTCATGTTTTTATATGTAATATCCAATATTGTTGTGTTTTCTTTGATGTCGTAACTTTAAGGGAAAGAGGTATCCTATCTTTCAAATCCTCTTACATGCTTAAACCTAGTTCCTGCAAATGAAATAGAAGGGTATGTTAGTGCACAAGCAAGGAAAATAAAAAAGGAATGATAAAAAATGAGTAATTATATGGGTAAAATTAATATATATACAATGTGAAGCTAAAAGTAATGAATAATTTTTACACCTAGGTAACCAAATCTTTCTATTGAGAGTGTGAGAGTTTTTGTACTTATATACATTGTTGATTGTGTTTAAGAAGGGCAAGGTGCATTGCATCGAGTAGTAGGAGCATCAAAGAATTTTAAATAAACAGTGTACAATACACTATTTTTTTTGAATGCCTATTATATCTATGCAACAATATAAAGGAAATAATATACATATACAATAAAAGAGGTTAAAACTATTTGTTGTAAATAGAAAGAGATAAAATGGAACATTTTGAATACATGGCATATTGGTAAAGAATTTTCTATAAGTAATCTATTGGAGGAGTTGAAAAGAGAGCTATGGAAACAATAATAAATGCAATGGTTAGAGTAGAGTATGTTTTTGGTAGGCAATTGTATGTGAGAATTTGTGTGTCCATGTATATAAGAAGCAACAAATATGTGAATGTGGAAGTCAAAAGCACTAAGCCCACACTCGTTGTCCTCCCTACCATATTGCCACCATGAAGCCTCACGGGCTCTAGCCAAACCCCCGAGTAAGAAACTCAAGTGAGGTCCATGGAAAATGTCATGGACTTTCATCATATATAACAAATTTTTTTTTTTGGTGAAACGACTATTTTCAAACAAGATCTCTAACATTGTAGTCTCTTTTTTACTGTGAGAAGTTGAAAAAAACATGTTTCCCGATAAAAAACTGGCATAATGGGATTTGAAGGTGGCTAGAGGAACATGCATAGATGGAGTATATTGAATACTATATAATAAATAAAAAGGTGCATCTAACTTCATAAAGATATATGTCGTTATAATGTTTTTTTGCAAGTGCTTGTATATGCATTGCATGGTGAAGATGTATATGCAAAAAAGTGTTTACAAAGCATGGGAACATCCAACAACCAATAACGAAAACGAAAAAAAATGCAGTTATGGACAAAAAGAAAACCAAGGAAACCATGACATTGTAAATGGTTTAGTTCAATGGAGCAACATACACCACTGTCATGTGCTTTTGGGGATAAAAAATGTGATGCAATCAACAAATTGTTTGTCCTCTCAAGAAGAACATGACAATGGTGTTTGGTTTCCATCCATAATCACATAAACCCATGCTCTTTCTCCTCCCAACTATATCAACATCATGAAGCCTCGTGGGCTCTACCCAAACCCCTGAGCTGAAAAAGTAGGCAAGGTCCATGCAAAATCTCATGGACTCTTATCATATACCACATAATAACAAACTTGGGGAAGGGAAAGTGTTTTGAAACAAGTTTTGTAATATTGTAATGTTTCTTTTGGTTTGACAAGTTGACAAAAAAGGGATATTGTGGTAAAGAATTAGCCTAATATATACATATGTATACATTTATATATTTATATATATGTATATATCTACACAACTTGTGCAAGGGTCAATGGATTTTGTCATTGTTGCACAATGGGGGTGGATGAATTAAGTTTAAGTCTACCAATATTAAAAACAAAATTATAATCTTAGGAAGAATATAGTAAAAATGGTCATTGAATTAACAGGCCAATTGTTATATGGAGTGCCTACTAATACATAATGCATAATTTACTTTGCGAGATTGGGGGAAAAAGAATATCATAAAAAATATTAATAGAAAATAAGCAATCTATGTAACAATTGGTCTCTTGATTCAAAATTCAAGATAGTAGATAAAATAGGGAAATTTTATAGGAACTATTAAGAAAACACTTTGATAATTAGAGATAAATGACAGATGATCGAAACCCACATGAAATATATAGATACAAGACAAGGAGTCCATAGAAGAGTTGGCTTGTCTAATCAAAATTGCTTACACAAGAAAACACTTACATTTTGCTTCCACATTTTGAGGCAACTAGCGCTATGCCACCACCAGCGTACCCACGTAGGGAGCTCTGCAACTCTCATAAGCAACCCTAACTAGTTTGTTCTAGAGAGCTTGACATAGACAAATAGAAGAATCATATAATAGGTATTAGAATAATACCTGTTTGGTACTAAATATTATACACAAAAAGGAAAATAGTATTGAGATATTTATTCGATTGCCTAATTGATATATAGACGTATACATATAGGTAGACATACATATCCATATATGCAGACAAAGAGGAGTGTGGCTTGTTTGGGAATGCAACATCAATTTATATATACATATGTACATCTAAACAGATCAATATACTTTGTTTGTTTGTGTTTATGTAGAGTGAGATTTTAAATATAGTTTGAAACAACATGTATAAGTATTCTCTACATTGTGGGAAAAATGCTACAATACAACCATAACATTCAATGATATAGCATTGATGTGTTGTTAAGAATAGAGAATTTTATTATGTAGTATGTGTAACATATTCATAATGCTGCAACGACTCTTCTGCCAATGCAACTAAATCAATATATTTTCTTGCATATTTTGGAGTATACTTTGCTACACTACAACATTGAATATTTTATTTAGTTAATGTTGTGTCATTGAACCACAACAATGGGATAATATATGTATATATATATATATGTATATATGTATATGTATATATATCTATATATGTGTACATATATGGATATATATATTATATATATACATACACACATATATGTATATACATATATATATATATATATACATACATAATATATACATATATATATATATATATATATATATATATATATATATATATATATATATATATATATATATATATATATATATATATATATATATATATATATATATATATATACATCCATATACTCTAAGTATGAGCTTAATTATTTGGCACTAAATATTATAGAGAAATAGGTAATTTGTAAAAGAACTATTAGGAAATCATTGAAGAACAACATACGTGTGATTCTTAGGTATTATCCTAATACCTCTTACAAATCTTACATAGATTAATTGTCTTGTACCAATATGGTGCATGATATTGTTTTTTCCCTAGTCTGTTTCAACCTCGTTATAACAAATTATTTATTGTCATTGTTGTTGTTTGTATGGGAAGAAAATATAGTGCGGCACTATGTTTTTTGTCAGCCCATCTATGAATTGGATTTTCTGGTGGCAGAGATGTGTCAGTCGATGGTAATTTGAACCAATTTTTTATGCCACATGGAGCTTTGTATGTACACGAGCTGGCGGTGGTGCAGTTCTTGGCCTTGGTACGCAGAAGCTGAATGGTGAGTGTTAGCTCATGTGAGGGTTAATACATCCTATCATTGCTGCCCAATATCGGAAGACAAAATGAATGCAATATTCAATGTTGCAGTGTGGGAAAGTATACTTTGATTATGTTGTATTGTGGAAAGAGCCATTTTGGTGTTTCTTTGATAGAGAACTATTGTTAAAATTGTCACCTTTGGCTCCATTTTTTACCAAATTCAAGGGTTTTAAAATTGTTGTGTTGCAAAATTTGTAAGTCATTTTACACATGGGTATTTTTCATAAATGATTAATTTAGATTTGTATAGTATGTTTATTCGCATTTATGAAGATTGAGTATTTTCTACATTGTGAGAAAATCACTAGAATATAGCCATAGCATTCGATGATGTAGCATTGAGATATTGTTAAGAATAGGGAATTTAATTGTGGAGTATGTGTAACATATTCATAATTCCACAATAGCTCTTCTCTCAATGCAACTGAATCAATATATTTTTTGCATATTTTGGAGTATACTTTCACAATAGTAAATATTATAGAGATATAGGTAAATTGTAAAAAAAATATTAGGAAAACACTAAAGAACAACATACATTTGATTTTTAAGTATTATCCTAATACCTCTTTCAACTATTACATAGATTGCTTGTCTTGTACTAATATGTTGCATGATTTTCTTTCTCTTTCATTTGTTTGAAGCTCCTTATAACAAAATATTAATTGCCATTATTTTTTTTGTTTGTATGACAAGTAAATCTATTGATTAAGTTGCATTATTGAAAGAGCCATTGCGGTGTTGATCAGGTATCAGACTATTGTAAGAATCATTGCCCCTGGGTCTATTCTATAATAGATTTGAGGGTTTTAAAACTATTGTGCTATGGAATTTTCAAGTCATTTTACATGAATACTTTGCATAAATGATTTTTCCATAAGTTTGAATACCTTGCAATGTAGCTCAAATTTCCAATTAAGTCTGCGGTGTTATATTCAATTTGGACACATTATTGCATCATATAATTGTTGCCATAACAAAGAGAAAATAGGTATTGTCATAAACAAGTGGGTTTAAATAATTGATTTAGAAAATCATCTTTCATTTATATTTAATTCTTAAAGTTTTTACCTAATACTTATTTTATAATTTATCTATACCATGAAACATATTGATAGAAAATAAGCAATCTATGTAATAGTTTACTTGCCAATTCAAAATTCAAGCCACATTATTTGACACTTAATATTATAGAGAAATAGTGAAACTAGAAAAGAGATCTTTTTCCCATAAGCTGAAAAGATAATTGTGGAGGTCACATGGACAAATGCAAAGTGTAGAATACACTATGGTTATTGTAATCAAGCACATGGAAGATTTTGTTGAATTGTCCACCGGGGCTGCCATCACCCCAACTGTGATTCAGATTTGTCAATGTAGGGGATGCCCCAGTTAGAGAGGGATTGATTGGTATATTTTGGTGGCGAGATGGAGCTTGGTAACTATGAGGGCTGACAGTAGTGGAGTTGCTGTCCTCGATACAAAAAATATGAATGGTTGTGTATAGTGTTTAGCTACAAATAAGTATTATTCCAATACCTCTCATACATTAACTCTATTTGTCTTCAATATATATATGCATATATGTATCAGTGTATCTTTCAAAGCATTCATTTTCACATACAGTCGATGACATATGTTCATAAAGTTCATAAATATAGGAAAAGGAGAATATCCAGGAGGTCTTGTTTGAAAGTAGAACCAATTCCATAGCTAAAATACAAAGATATCATTAAAGGGAAGACATCAAAATAATAGCAAAAAAATTTCATGAAAGAATACAATGTATACAAATAAATTTATAAACATAGTTGATTTTTGTATGTATTGGAACGTATCTAACCATGCACAAAGAAAATAAGTGAATGTATAACTTTGGTACCTACTGGAGGATGTGTAGCTCTACAGAAACAAAAGGGGTCAATGTATAAGGTAGTAAAATAAAATTTATAAAACAAACGTTGATTATTCTTATAGCTATGGGCATCTTTTAGCCATGAATTATTCCATGGATGGGCTTCAAATATTCTTGTCTATCCATGCTTGCATCGAAGTCAACGTCATATTACTGCAAAACAACATTTTATTTGAATCTATAAAAATATATGTCTGTGGTTAGATCTATATGGAATTGCAAAAAAGATAGTGGAAAAACAACATAGCAACAATAGGGGGATGAGACAGTGTAGATTGCTAAGGACAATAGTTGTTAAACCATCCAATTCGCCAATTAGTGGAGGTGCATGACAAGTTTCCACCATTATGTACTTGTAGAGCAAGGGAACCAACTCCACCACCACCAACCCATGTGGCCAACAAAGTCCATTGTTATTGTGAATAGGCCTAGGCAAGGGCTCGTAAATTGCATGGGGTGTTATCATATATTAACAAAAAAATATAATGCACAACATATAATATATTTATGAAAACAATATAGGGGAACAATGAAATAGTAAAATGCTTAAAGGACAATTCTATAGATCAACATTATACATATACACATGCATACACATACACATACATATACATATACATATACATATACATATACATATACATATACATATACATATACATATACATATGCATACACATACACATACATATACATATACATACACTTACACATACATATACATATACATATACATACATATACATATACATACATATACATATACATATACATAATACATACACATATAGTTTTCATCCTTCGTTTATTGTTTTTAGTTATCTCTGTGCATTTTTGGCATTATACTCATTTCCATACAAGCAATTTTAGTTTAATTTTCTTTCTTTTTAAAAAAAAATATGGTTAGGGCTAGTAATTTTTTCACATGTTCTATTCTCCATGTACTTGGCACTAAATATTATAGAGAAATACAAAAGAATTTCTTGAGGTTTTAAATGACAACATCAAGCTTACCTGTTCAACAAAGGATGTTCCTAAATGTTGCTCATTGGTCAAAAAGGATTGCAAAAAAATTATGAATTTAGAATTGACAAGGGAATTGTTACATAGTAAATGTGTTTTTAATAGGTCTTTTATAGTTTCCCTATTTTTCTATAATATTTAGTGCCAAATAATGCAACTTGAATTCTAAATTGAGAGCTAGTTAGAGATGGCGCTGCGCGGAAGAATGGTGCAGGCTAGGGCCTGCGGGCCCTAGCTTCTTCTCTGTCTGGCGTCTGTGCTCGTGCTGCGTGCGTTCTGGTGCTGTTGGGGGGATTTTATTTCAGTGCAGGGGTCTTTTCCTTGGTCGGGTAGGGGTTTTTGTGTTTCTTTGGCCTGCGGGTGGGTTTGTTTCCTGGTCTTTGGGCGTGGGGAGTCCTCAGCGGGAGGTGTGTGGGGGTTTGAAACGGTGGGTCGCCTGATCCATCCCTTTCTCCCTTTATTGTTGCTGTTCTGGCGTGTTGGCCTATGGAGAATCATAGTCTAGCTGGTTTTCAAGTATCCTCAGGGGATTTGGAGATGATAGAGCCTTCCTCTCCTTTGCATGCCAGTAGCAAGGAACGGTCAGGCAAACCCCAATCTGGGGAAGGTGCCTCCTCATCAAAAGGAATGTTTCAGATAAAAAAAGTAAACGGATGCTTGGAGAGATCTGAAGATCGACCAGTCTTGGTCATTCAACCTGAGCAAGTTTTGGAGGATGTGGAATACTGGTGCAATCATGCCCTTATCTGCAAATTCTTAGGCCTTTGTCTTTCACTACCTATTCTAGAATCTTGGGCACGTAGGGTTTGGAACCCTGAAGGGGATATGGAGATTCTTTTAGCGGCCAATAACTATTTTATGGTCATCTTCTCAAGCATGTCGAACAGGAATAGGGCTTTTGAGGGAGGCCCTTATTTCTTTAATCAGGTGGGGCTATTCATTAAGCCCTGGCACATGGGCTTTAACTCTACTGAAGAGATCCCCTCTCGGGTGCCGGTGTGGGTTCGACTGCCGAGGCTTCCTTTAGAATTCTGGAGAGAAGATATCCTTCATTCAATCTTTTTGCTTCTTGGAAAACCTGTGGGATCGGCGTCACAAACTCAAGATCGCAAGGTAATTTCTTTTGCTCGTATTTGTGTAGAAGTTGATTTAAATAATCCATTACCAGATTCTATGGAGATTTGCATGGGTTCATCGTCTTGGATCCAACAGATGGATTACGAGACCTTACCATTTAGATGCAGAATTTGCCACGAATATGGTCATCTACATCGCAGATGCCCCAGATTTAAATCTTCACCCTTGGCTACCTCTGGACCTCTTAAGGAAGACAAGGGGAAGGCTCCTTTGTCTGATGGACCTGTTGATAAGGAAGGATTTACTCAGGTGAAATCTCGTAATAAAGGAAAAGGAAAGAAGAGAACCTGGATGGATAGACAGAATGATGGCACCTTTAATAGGTTTGAGGCTCTTGAGAGCTTAGTCCAGGAAGAAGGAATTCCAGTTGAGCTCTCTTCTGGGGATATAGGTCAGCTGGAGGCTCAGGATGAGGATGCTAAGAAGGAGGATCAGATTTTACCTTCAGGGGACCAACAGGTAGGTCAGATGGGTATGGATTTACCTTCTCAAGCTCAGGGTATCGGAGATCTCCAAGAGTCATAGGCTCCGATGGGTACTGCTGTGGAAGCTCATGTTCCCCCTACTTCTAAGGGAACCTCTGATCCTGTGAAGGGTAATAAGGCTTCTCCAGCCTTAGGCTTGCATCAAAAATCCTTTAAGAAGGGGCTTCTGGACAAACCGTCAAGGAGTGGAAGGAAGACTGATCAAGAGAAGGTCAAAATTATGGGCGACACACTGGTTGAGTCTGGGTCTGTGAAACCCATCGATTCTCACTTCTCCCATCCTCATAAATGATTATTTTATCATGGAATGTAAGGGGGTTGAACAGCATCCCTAGACAAAAGGCTGTTCGCTCATTAATTGAATCCCAGTCTCTTGATTTGGTCTTCATTCAGGAAACCAAGCTTACTGTGGATGGTTTGGCTAATTGTGCCCCACGTATTTGGCCCCAAGGTTATTGGCAGGGGGTGGGGGCTTTGAGCAGTTCTGGGGGGGTGGCTTGTTTCTGGAATCCGAGGAAAGTCTCACCCTTATGGTGGATCTCTAGCCGGTTTGCCATTACTTTGGTTGCCTCTATTTTTGAGACTGGAGAAAGATGCCTTTTCTCCAATATTTATGCTCCTACTGATCTTCTAGGTAAGTCACAGCTTTGGGATCACATCAAATTCATCCGGTCTCTAGACCCCTTCCTCCCATGGATTATGGCCGGTGATTTTAATGCTATTATAAGTTTGGAGGAAAAATGTGGTGGTTTAGCTAGGCTGGACCCTTCTTCAAGTCTGCTTAGAGATAACATTGGTTTTCTAAATCTCATTGATGTGAAGCCAACTAATGGTGTGTTTACCTGGAATAATAGGAGATGTGGTGCTGAGGCTATTTCTGAAAGGCTTGACAGATTTTTGGTATCCTGCTATTGGTTGCACAACAGGTGGACCACCAGTTCAGAAATTCTTGATTGGAGGGGTTCTGACCATTGGCCCATCAGATTCTCTGTCTCCCCTTATGGTGTCACCAAAAAGCCATCTTTCAAATTTCAATTGATGTGGTTAAGAGATCAATCTTTGCAAAATCTTATGCTGGATTGGTGGTATGAAGGGAGGCCTACCCATGGGATGGCCATGTTTACTTTTAGTAAGAGGCTTCAACATGTGAAGTACAGGCTGAAGAGGTGGAATAAACAGTGTTTTGGGAACCTGCATGTTCAGAAAATAGTAGCTCAGTCCAAGTTGGATAGCATTACCCATCAAATTCGAGACCAGGGGTTGTCCCCTGAGCTCAAGAATGCTGAGTCCTTGGCTCTTAAAGGTTTAGAAGAATGGGAGCTTCGGGAAGAGATCTTCTGGAAGCAAAAATATCGTATTTATTGGCTTCAGGAGGGAGATAGGAACACAACTTTTTTTCATAACTCAGTTAAGGCTCGGAGGCAGGGGAACTCTATCTCCTCTCTTGTTTCACTGGATGGGGCCCAACTTTCGTCTTTTGAAGAAATCTCCAGGGAAGCTGTCAACTACTTTTCAAATCTTTTTACCAGGGAGAATCTTGCAGTTAGGAATGAAGAAAGGGCTATCTTGGATTGTATTCCCCACCTAGTCTCTGCTGAGATGAATGGGGCTCTCCTATGTCCAATCTTGTTACCTGAATTGGAGAAAGTAGTGTTTAGTATGAAAAAAGGTAAAGCTCCTGGCCCTGATGGTTTCCCGATTGAGTTCTTTTAGGAATTCTGGGAAATAATAAAGTATGATATCCTTGAGGTTGTTCAGGAATCATATAGGAACAAACAAATGCTCAAGTCTTTGAATTCTACTTTTTTGGCGCTCATACCTAAGAAGGAGGGAGCTAATCGGTTGGACCATTTCAGGCCTATTGCTTTATGCAATGTCGTATACAAGATCATCACTAAATTGATTGCTGAGAGACTCAAGCCACTCCTTGGTGCTTTGATCTCTACTGAGCAGGGTGTCTTTGTTGAAGGAAGACAAATTCTTGATGGTGTTGTGATAGCTATGGAAGCTATTCATTCTATGGCATCCTCTAAGGAGAAAGCTATGTTCATCAAACTTGACATGGCTAAAGCTTATGATCGGGTGAGTTGGGAGTTCTTACAGAAAATTCTCTTGGCTTTTGGCTTTGATGAGGAGTGGGTGAATTGGGTTCTCAGTTGTGTGACCTCGTCCTCCTTTTCTGTTATCATTAATGGGGAACCTTCAGATTTGTTTAGTGCTTCTCGAGGACTTCGGCAAGGGGATCCTTTATCTCCCTATCTTTTCATTATCATGGCAGAAGGTCTTGGCAGATTTATCAAATCTCAGGTGAGGCTGGGTCTTATACAAGGTTGGTCCTGGAACAATAATCTCCCTCCTTACTCTCATCTTCAGTTTGTGGATGACACTGGGTTGATGGGCTTGGCTAGAATTAGTGAGGCCCTACATTTTAGGAGAGCTTTAGACATCTATTTGAAAGCTTCTGGTCAGAATATTAATGATGATAAATCTTCCATTTATTTCTTTAATACTCCCCGGCTTATTCAGAATAGGATCGCTAGGATTCTCAGATTCCATATTGGTTCTCTTCCCTTGATGTACCTTGGGATTCCTTTGGCTTTGGGTTCTCAGCGTAGAGATTTCTGGCAGGGGATTTTGGATAAATTCCGGAGTAAGGTTAGTCACTGGACTTATAGATGGCTCTCTTCTGCTGGGAGGGTGATTCTCCTAAAGACTGTGGTGCAGTCTCTTCCCATTTATAGGTGTTGTGTGCAGGTTCCCCCTTCCTCTTTTGTGAGGGACTTTGATGCTCTTTCTCGAAAATTCCTTTGGTCGGGCAACCTTCTCTCTTCGAAGTGGAGTTTAGTCAGGTGGGAGTCTGTTTGCAGGCCGAAGCATGCTGGGGGCCTTGGCCTCAGGTCTATGGCTCTTGTGGTCACGGCCTTGGCGGCCAAGCTATACTGGAGATGGTGCAATAGTCAGGATCAAGATTGGGCTAAGGTTCTTGCTCTCAAGTATTTACCTGGGCCTGAGAGCCAAGATGTGTCGCGACTTGCTTTGTTGGGAAAAGGCTCTTGTATTTGGGATACTCTGAAGAAGGGAGCCCAGCTTATTAAGGATGGTCTCTTCTGGATCTGTAATAGAGGCTCTGATGCTCTGTTCTGGCAGAACTCTTGGGATGGTTTCCCCCCATTCTTTCTAGTTTCCCTCAGCTTCAGCCTCTTTTCCATATCTTCTCTGATGCTGGATGGATTAAGGTGGAACATTTCAAAACAGTCAAGTGTATTGGTCAGGTGGAGGTGTCCTACTGGAGGGATCCCCAGGAGTGGCCTGTGGGTGGCTCTGATGAGGATCGTGCTGTTCTATTTAAAGTCTTGGAGGGTAGGCTTTGCAGTTCCATTAATGAGAGGGACAAGTTGGCTTGGAGTCCCAGCCCAAAAGGTAAATTTACTATTGCTCAAGGCTATGCTGTGCTTGACAAGAACCTTCATGGTCCTACGGAGGTGTCTTGGTGGAAGAAGGTTTGGAATAACTTCTCTTGGCCCAAGTGCAATTTTTTCTTATGGTTGGTTGCTCAGAAGAAATGTCTCACTTGGGAGAATCTCCGCAAGTGTGGTTTTCATGGGCCTTCTATGTGCTTCCTTTGTTCGAGCAATGAAGAATGCTCTCCCATTTGTTCTTTCATTGCCCTTTTTCTAGAGAAATTTGGCACAGGTGGTGGGAGGCCTGGCATCAGGGTTGTGTACATGCATCCTCCCTAATAGAGTTTTGGGAGAGCCTGGGCAGGCCTCCTGTGAAGACTTCTTTCCTACAGGTGGCATGGGCTGTTGGGCCTATTTTCATTCTTTGGAACCTTTGGCTGGAAAGAAATTGTAGAGTTTTTTGTGATTCTAAGCTTATAAGTGGTCAATTGTGGAAGAAGATTATTAGCAGGCTTCAGGAAACTATTTCTGCTAAGTGTGATATGGATGATAATATTGATCCTGGTGATTATGCTATTATGAGGGATTTGAACCTCGGGGATAATAGTAGGGGATGCAGTGTTGGAAATAGATCCCGACATGGCAAGCAGCGGGTTTGCCGTGATGGGAGGTGGATGCCCCCCCCGTGGGGGTCCTGAAGATTAATACGGATGGCTCTTCTCGGGGGAACCCTGGACATGCGGGTGTTGGTGGTATAGGTAGAGGTGAAGATGGGGGTGCTGTGTTCCTCTTCTCTGTTTACAAAGGGCAACACTCTAATAATCTGATGGAGGCCCTTGCTATTAAGATTGCCGTTGAGTGTGGCTGCTCTTTAGGCTGGAGGAGGATTATCTGTGAGTCTGACTCTCAGATTGTTGTGGATATGCTGAACAACCAGAGATTGGATGATGTTAATTGGCAATTAGCCTCGGTGATCAAACAGATTCTAAGTGTATGTCATTCTCTGGATTCTGTCTCCTTTTGTCACATCCCTAGAGAATGGAATCAAGTGGCGGATTGCTTGGCGAAGTGGGCCTCGGAGAATGGGGAGGGTTGGAATATTAGTGGACGAGATGAGTTATCGTCTGAGGATCTTGGGACCCTGGAGAGATTATTATTGGATGACAGGAATATGTAGTGTTGTTGATGGTCTTTTTGGTTGCTTTCCTATTTTGGTGGGCCTTTGGCCTATGCTTTGTATTTTGGATTTGATTGAATAAATTTTTACCCCTTTTTCAAAAAAAAAAAAAAAAAAATTCTAAATTGAGAGCTGAACTATTTTATAGATTGATTGAAATACAATATAATTTTACATGTTCTTAGTTTTATTTTTATCAAACCTTGATGCACATCTATATTTGACCTTTTTGTCCAAGCTAATCAATCAATTGGTAGATTATTATTTAATTATTTTAACATACATATGCATAGAAATACATGCTAGACTTGAAGCTATGGATTATATAATATTTATGAAAAATATGAAAGACTAAAGCACTGCATGTTTTCAACATTCCAATATATAAAAATATATATACAAGTAATGTACAGATTTCTTGGTTAACCATTTTCAATATTTAACTATTGTTATATGTTTTCCATTGAAGATAATATTACTATTCAATGACTATAAAGGGAAGAAGTGAATTTCGAATACACATAGAAGAACTAAAAATTCCACCATCTAATAGGAATGAAGAATCATAGTAAAAATGTAGACTAAAAATAGTCTATGCAGCATGTTAAAAACAAAAGTCTTAGCATCCCATAGTGAGCATTAAAAGGGAAAGACTACGAGAAATGTTGCAAAATGGAAAAGAGTAGTCAAAGTGTTGGCTCACTAGTGGAGCCTTTTTTTGCACTGGGAGTAGACATCTTTTCTATGCCTAAAAGCAACAATTTACACTACTTTGAAATCAACTTTTGTTGCATTCACAATCATTGTTTTAAGTCGGTCCTTAGAATTGTAAGTATTTGTTCTGATCAAGATAGTAAAGATTTATGATTTACAAATAAGACCTTTAATAACATCAACAAGATCTATTGTAGACTAAGAGTTGTCCTACAACATGTAAATTTCTTTTGCTAGAATTTGCAGTAAATTAGTGGTAGCTTCATCAAAAGAAATAGACCAAATGCCGGTTGTGTGGTCTTGTAGCTTTAACTATAGAATATAGCAATAGTTGCAATCCTCGATTTCCATCTTGAAATTATCACAAAACCAAACACCAACATGGGGACATGTGAATTTTCTTTTGCATTCTTTCTCATTAACTAATAAGGGGCAAGTAGGATAAGAAAAAGACTCAGTTTTTGCAATTTGAATGGTTGCTTTGAAAATGGCCTCAATAGTTTATGGAAAGTGAAGGTAGTTGTTCAAAATGAATGCAATAGTAACTCTATCATTTGAAGGATGGAGCCTATGTAGAGAAGAAGAAGATGGAACCATTTGCTCTACTTTGATTGGGCCCTTGGATCTAAGAGTGTTTTCCTTAGGAATAGATGGCTTAATTTAACGGACTATTGATGCAGGAGCATCTAATGGTGTAAGGGCAATCTTGCCTCACCCAAAAAAAAATAATTTAATTTCATGTTGGTAGTTTCATAGATGTATTTGCATTTTTGGATACCCTTTTCTTCATAATGTAATTCCCAACTTTTAGTTTTGCTTTTTTGCTTTTTCTGGCTAGCTACTATTTTTAGCACGTATTTGAATTTGAAGGTATTTTGGGACAAAGTTTATATGGGAGGATTCAGAATGGAAAAATAAGAACATTGGTGAAAGAATTAGGCTTAGAGCATTCCCAGTTTAGAAGATATTGCAATTTTAGTCTCCAAGAATTGCACCTAAAAAACCTTCCAGGTCATATTTGATGCATTAAACGGTCCCAAAACAGCCCTGAAACTTGCCAAAATCAGCATAGAAAATTTTGAGCACATTCTTGACTCTGAGACCTTCCCTATGCTTCAAACGGTTTGAAAAACAGAGTCCCAGATCAAAAGTTATGGCTCCCGAACATTGAACCAATAGTAGGACAATCACCACAACATTTAAGTAAACCTATGTTCAACACTCTATCTTCCATTATCAAATTTTTTCCCAATTTCATCCATGAAGAACTTCCTGGACCTATAGATTCTATTGTTAGCCATAACTTTGATCCATGATTTCCATTTCTTTTGTCAATGAATTCCAAATCTTTGATCCATGAAGAACTTTGTCAACCTGTGCATCCGTGAATTCTATATCTTTGATTGTCTATTTCAAGCCTGACGACCTTCGTCAAGAATGAGGAGGCCTGGTCTATGTACAACACCATAGTTTTAAAACCCTCCAATTTGCCACAAAACAGAATAGAGGCCGATGATTTTATAGAAATCTGGTATCAAACAATAGTATCATTTTTACAATAGTCCACCATGAAACCAAAAACACAATGGCTCTTTTGAAAATGCGACTTAATCAATATAATTCCTCACATTCAAAACACTACACTCTTCTATATCTTCCATTTTCCTATCTTTGTTTTTAAGTGTTTTTAAATTCGATGATGTCAATTGTTTATTAGCATACCTATAATTCTCTTTCAGGTAATTCTAACATACAATGGTGTACACATATAGTTGTGGTTGTTATAAATTGATACATTTGCAAATATAAACAACTTCAACTACCAAAGATGCACATGGATTGGAACCAACAATAACTAGAAACTAAAAGTTCTATATGTCAAAAATGTGTTTAAAACATTCTAGTATATTAAACTATATATGCATATACTGTAGATGGATTCTGAAAAGAAATTATCTTCCATTTGACTAATAAGTTTAAAATCCTGCAACCATGCTGTGTTTTCTATTGTCACTACCTAGATATGTTGAGTTTTCACATTTGTCCTCTATCCTTTGCTGCCATAGATTTTAATGTCTTCCTGTTAGGTTTTCTATTAGCTTTATTTGATTCAAATAGCTGCAAATGTTTGTGTACAAAATTCTTTTTCATCATTTCTTTGTTTCACTGTTCATATATATTGCATTCACAAATATATATTCTTGTCTACATTGATTTTATTTCCCATGATATATGATAAAATTCCATGCTATTTTTCATGGGTTGCTTGGGCATGTTCATAACAAACATGGATTTTATTGGCTACATGGCTTGTTGATCGTATGCCATCCAAAAAATACAAAATGGTAGTGATCGTGTTTGTGACAATTGATACATCGTACCGCTGTTCCACAATTCCATGGAAATGAGTGGATGTAATATTCATTGTTCTAATATAAAGATGTCAATTGCTTTGCTTTCATTGTGAAATGACACACTGCGATGTTTATTTCATAGTAGACTACTCAAAGAAACTACCATCCAGCTACATTAGGTGTCAGTTTGGAGAGCTCCACAACTATCTCACCCCACAAAATACATCATTTCCACTCTTGTTGTTGCAGTAAGTCATTTTGCAGTGTGTTTTCCCCATTCCATACTTATCTAATTTCAGACACGTATTTTGATATAATAAAATAAAATGTTTCTTTGTAGTAATATCATGCTGGGCTTAATGCAAAAATAGATTGACAAGCAAAACTACAACCCATGTGTTGGACAATTGGTGCCACAAAGATGACCATACATGCAAGTTTAAACAAGGTTTTTTTTTTATATATATTTATATTTACTTGATTTATACACTTAAACTTTTCCTCCCTCCATGGCTAGATAGCCTCTATATATTTGTTGCTATATATATACATTTATGCATGGATTGTTACATGCAGTTGACTATAATAAATATATTATGTTGTAAACATTGGATTTTCCCATGTTTCTATACTTTCCTTTTTATGGAAAACCGAGTTGAAATTTCAAACAAATAGGTAATAGCTAAATGCCAATTGTTGCATGGATTGCTTGTTTTCTATTAATATGTTTCATGATATTCTCTTTCTCTTATTTTTAAAAATCTAGCTCCTATATTAATGGCTATAATGCCAAAAGTGCATAGAGATACCTACAAGCAATAAACGAATAGTGAAAAAAAAACTATCCCTAGCAATATTTTTTGTCAAGAGAAAGAAGATTTAACTGTAATTCCACCATCCATACATAGGTATAATCTCTTTGAAATCTCCAAAATGGGTATAACATAAAAGATTCAACTATATAACAAGGAATAATAAGCAAAAACTAAAAGACATAAACAATAAATGAATCACTCTAATACCTCTTATACAATTTCTCTACTTGTCTTCAATATTTGTTACCAAAGCACATAGCTTGAATCTTGTATTGACATATTCCATGATATTCCTTTTTCCTCATCTTTTTGAACTTGAGAGCCATCCATAAAGCTCCATTCTGCTTTTGGATAAATGATTGATTAATTGTTCATGCCCTCCATTCTTTGGTTATTGTTTCTTTTCATAGCAGGTCAGAGGGTTTTAACACTAATGTACTGTAAAATTTTCCAAAAATTATATTCATTAAGTTGCATTGTTGAAAGAGCCATTGTGCTATTGGTTTCATAGCAAACTATTTATTGTTCACGTCTTTTGTTCTTTGGTTATTGTTCATTTAGTTCTCTAGTTGTATTGTCGAGAGAGCCAAGTACAAAAGAACGTGATGTCAAAACATATTAGTACAATACATATAATATGTTCCGATAAGGGGGGAAAAACCATGGGAAAGATTCCAGAATTTAAAAACATAAAAGCAATCCTTGTTACAAGAACAATAGAATAATCTATTATAGGAAACATCAAACAAATGAGTGGAAAAGAATATCATGACACTTATTGATACTCAAATAGATAAGGGAAAAATAATGCCACGGAACATATTAACACAATACAACTTATGTTAGTGACTTGACTAGGTTTTTTTGTGCCAATGTGGTGCTTGGTAATTACATAAGGAACCTGAATGGTAAGTATTTTCTCACGCAAGGGTTAATGCATTTCGCTATTGTCCTATTTTCTTAATGCAATTAAATCAATATATTTTCTTGCAGATTTTGGAGCACAAATTGATAATGCCAAAATGTCTATTATGAAAATGCAACTGAATCAAGATATTTTCTTGCATATTTTCCTGTATACTTTCCCACACTGCAACATCGAATACTCTATGCATCTTTCGTGTTAGTCCCTTGGTATCCTTCTAATTGATTTAACTTCAAATCCTTAGAAACAGGATGCTGTAGATTGTCAATGGTTACGTAATTTATTCTTGTCTTTACATATATACATTTGCACATTCATTGAGCTGCCACAGTTTTAATTTCACTTTGGTACCCACGTTCTTTGTAGTCGGGTAACAAATGGAGTATTTGTATAAGAGGAGATGCATTATGTGGCATACAGTATACATATATTTATGCATATATGCATATATATAAACACATATATATATATTAGAAACAATAACACTTGCCAGCTACCGAACTAATTTTATATCCAACATGTTCATAATCTACAAATGGTGCTGTGTTAATATGCCCAACAACACAGATGCAAACAAATAACTAAAAAAATAAATGGAGGGCAATAAAAATACTAACCCTAAGCATATTTATTGAGCAAACAAACAAGATTCAACTACAATTGCTCCTATTGTAATGGGTATAAGGCCAAAGATGGGAAACAATAAACTCACTCGCATCCCAATGTATATATGTATCATAATGCCACAATGGCCATTCTGACAATGCAATTGAATAAATATATTTTCTTGCATATTTTGGAGCACAAATTGATAGTGCCAAAATGGCTATTCTTAAAATGTAACTCAATCAAGATATATTCTTGCATATTTTCTAGTATACATTCCCACACTGCAAGATTGAATACTCTGTGCATCTTTCGTGTTATAGAAATTTCTTACAATTAGTCCCTTGGTATCCTTCTAATTGATTTAACTTCAAATCCCTAGAAACAAGATGTTCTAGATTTTCAATGGCTACATAATTTATTCTTGTCTTTGCATATATACATTTGTACATTCATTGAGCTGCCACGGTTTTAATTTTACTTTGGTACCCACATTCTTTGTAGTCTACTAACAAATGTAGTATTTGTGTAAGAGGAGATGCATTATGTGGCATTTAGTATTATAGAGAAATGGGGAAATTATAATAAAACTATTAGTAAAACATACATACATATATTTATGCATATATGCATACACACACACAGACACACACACACACATATATATGGGTATGTGCAGGATCATCATGGAAAAAATAGGCCCTTGGCAAAATTTTAGAAAAATCAGAGTTAGACAACTTGACATAAAAATTTGAATAAGTTATCTATATTATTTCAAAAATATGTAAAAATAGAATTTGTAGCAAATTGAATGTAGTTTCTAAACTGCTAGGTTTATTTAACAAAAAATCTTTTGGTGAAAATTTGAAATTTCAATGCAGTAGTACTTAAATTTCAGGGAAAAAATAAGTAGGTGTCTGTCTAACCAACCCTAACCACAATAAAATAATAATATTTTTTTATAAGATTTTAGATATAAGTAGAAGACTCATATCCTAATGTGATACATATTTTTTTGTAATTTCTTACCAAGTAAATAATTAATAATGAATTTTATATTACGACTTTTAAAAAATATAAAACTCATATGTCTGACCACCTTAACTTGGTCGAAGCTTCATGAAATTCAATCTTTTTTTTTTAATCTTATAGTATGCTAAGCATAGAATGTGACACATGTTTTGGATTAAAAAAATGTGATATCATTTGAAAGTTATAGATGTTTTTCAATCAACCTATCAATAAGGATTTTAGTCATAATTCAAATAGAAAATGAATAATAATAATTTATTAAATTCAAAGTAAAGAATAATTTATATTGGTGGCTAAGAATCTCCTTTAAAAACCCTTTTTGTTTCATCAATTTTGGGTGAAAAAAAGTCATCAGCCACTACCCATCATATCGCCACTTGTTGGCCCATCATGATCCTACACATACCCATATATATATATATATATATATACACACAGATTCTAGAGAACAATACTTTTTAATCTCACATAAAATAGTTTTTGAACAGTCTGGTATGAAATTAATGACCTTGCATACACAGACCTGAGTAGTTTGTTCCAAAAAACTTCAAGTAAGTTAGGAAAAAAAGAATATTATGAAACATATTGATACATGGTTCAAGGTATGTTCTTTCTTAGTAGATATTGAATAGATGTAGAGAAACTGTCTATTTCAAATTGTTTGATGCTCCAATAACTCAATCCATTACTCCTCATGGTTGTTAAACATCACCAACAATGCATTCAACTGCAAGACTTCACTTCTCTATTATCAATAAATAGATTTGGTGAACCACTTGTAAATATTATTCATTGTTTCAATTTTCTAATTCTCTATATTGATTTTAGCTATATACTTACTATTTTTTGATGCTTCCTTCCTGATATTGTTTTCCCATCCACTAACATAGCTCTCTCTTTTATTTGCAGGTGTTAGACTAAAACATACGTGGCAATCCCAAAATCATGATGCTTGGTTTTGACAAAGTCACCATACCAAAAAAACCACCAAAACATGCCAGACCATATATGGAAACCTTGCATTTTCCCCATCTTTGATATTTTTCAATGTATAATGCAACTGCACAACATTTCTAGTGGATGTTTCATGTTGCTTTTGCTCGGGGGTTTGGCTAGGGTTCTCGAGGCTCCATGATGCCAATATGGTAGGGTGGATAATGAGCATGGGTTTTGTGTTTTTTTTTGACACTACAACAACTCAATCCAATGCTCCTCATGGTTACTAACCATTGCCAGTAGTGTATGTAAGTGAAAAAATTCTCCATTATCAATAAATAGATTCAATGAAGCACTTGTAAATATTATTCATTATTTCAAGTTTTTGATTGTGTATATTGATTTTAGCTATATACTTACTCATTTTTTGCTTGCTTCCTGATTTTGTTTTTCCCTCCACTAATGTACCTCTCTTTTCTATTTGTAGGTGTTAGGTTAAAGAATATGCGATAATCCCAACATCAGGATGCTTGTTTTTTATAAAGTCACCATACCAAAAAAAATACTAGAACATGTTAAACCATATATGGAAACCTTGCATTTTGACTAACTTTGATATTTTGCAATGCATAATGCAACACCACAAAATTTCCAGTGGATGTTTCATGTTGCTTTTTCTTAGGGGTTTGGCTAGGGTCCCTGAGGCTCCATGATGCCAATTTGGTAGGGTGGATAATGAGCATGGGTTTCGTGTTTTGGCTTTTCATGCCATATATCTTTTTTACATACATACATGTGTAGAAAACATACTTTGTAACAACATGTTTCTTATGTCATACCAAGTGGTAGAGACACACTTAGACTTCCATCGTCTTTCCTTGAAATCACACACATGGTTATGTGCAGGATCATGATGGGCCAAAAAGTGGCAATATGATGGGTATGTGGCTGACGACATTGTTTTTACCCAAAATTGATGAAACAAAAAGGGTTTTTAAAGGAGATTCTCAGCTTCCCACCAATATTTAAATTATGCTTTACTTTGAATTTAATAAATAATTATTATTCATTTTCTATTTGAATTACAATTAAAGTCCTGATTGATAGGCTGATTGAAAACATCTATAGCTTTCAAATGGTATCATATTTTTTTAATCCAAAACATGCGTCAAATTGTATGCTTTGCATACTATAGGATTAAAAAAAAATTGAATTTCATGAAGTTTTGACCAAGTTAAGGTGGTCAAACATATGAGTTATTTATATTTTTTAAAAATTGTAATAAAAAAAACATAATTAATTATTTACTTGGAAAAAAATTACAAACAAATATGCATCACATCCGAACATGATTCATCTACTTATATCTAAAATATTATAAAAAATATTATCATTTTATTGTGATTAGGGTGGTCAGACATACACCTACTTCTTAGTTTTTCCCTAAAATTTAAGTACTATTGCATTGAAATTTCAAATTTTCACCAAATATATTTAAAAAATAAAATAAACCTAGTAGTTTAGAAACTACATTCAATTTGATATAGATTATATTTTTACATATTTTTGAAATAATATAGATAACTTATTCAAATTTTTATGTCAAGTTGCCTAACTCATTTTTTTCTAAATTTTTTGCCAGTTAAGAGCCTATTTTTCCATGATGATTCTCCACATACCCACATCTATTATTCATTTTTTTTGACTCTTCAATTGCACTATAAATTTATTCAATAAAAAATAATATTTTTATTTTCAATTGCCTTGTGATTCACTACTTTTCAACTTTTTATACTTCTCACCATTTTATTTTACTACAATTAAGCCAATAAACACATGCATACAAAAACTTTAATTTCTAAAACTATGGAAAAATACTAATTATAAAAAGTATTTACTATTAAACATGTTTCTTTGTTGAAAAAAATGTGATATGAATAGTTATTCACTATCTTTTTTAAATATTACTTTTTTAATCCAATATTAGTAATTAAATGCATGGGTGATGACTCTTACAAAAATCTTCCATGTATTTCTAAATTAAATAATTAATTGATTGAATAACCTCGACAAAAAAGAAAGAATATACATCTACATCTACTACTAATAAATATAAAACTAAAGTAGAGAAAATTATTTCATAGCTTAATTTTTGGCAAGAACTTATTGTTTCTAGGAAAAACAATTATTTAAAATTTTATATTTGCTTGAATTTTTCAATTTCCATTTTTAAAGAAATTAAAACTTCTATTTGTTGATAATGAATTTCCTATATTTCTGACAGTATTAAATATAATAAATAGTTAATAGCTATTGTAACTAAAATTATTAAATATTACATGGTAACAAAAAAAAAGTCATTCGTGATTACTTGTTTTATTCATTGTAACTAATTAGTTCCATTCAACATGGCCTTCAGTTTTGTTTTACACTTCCATTACTCAATTTTCATATTGATTTCAGTTCACTAGTCAACACACTTTATGTTTGTCCTACCGAACAAACATTTATAACTATTCTCATTTCTTTAGACTTCACTTTCCATTCCAAAAAAAGGTTCCACCCTCCTTCTCATCCCTATAGCCTATCACGGAAGACCCCTATAGGCTGATTGTTGCATGCCTGTGCATGCAACTACTAGTTTATGTCTTGCAAACCTCAATGAAAGAAAAAAAAAAACATTAAATGAAAAATCCCCTTATTCAATAAAAGAACCCCTTTGAAAAATTTATTGCAAAAGAATAAATGACTCCTCTTTAACAAATTGTTAACTAAGGCCAAGAAAATTACCTCCACCTATAAATACCTTCTCTTTGCCACATTCATTGCAAAAAATAACTCATCTTTTACAAATTTTTAATTAGAACAAAAATTGTACCTCGCCCTTTAACAAGCTTTTCCTTTGCCAAATTAATTTGCAAAAGAGAAAATTGACTCCTCTTTTACAAAATTTTAACTATGTTAAAAATTCTCCTCGTACTTTAGATATTTACACCTCCCTTCCATGCCCTCTTCAATGACCTATCACCAATGCTTGTAGTGTGAGCTCCTACATGACTGTTGTGTAAATGTTGGTGGCCTCTATTTCCTAAATCAGCTTGAAACACCTCCAACACAACTTTGATTAACTTAAAGATAACCATGCATGGAAAAATTTCTAGCTTCCCACCTTGCACAGGAACTGAAAGTGGGAATAGCAACAAGAGGCATTTAAGAAATCCTCACACTTAGAGAAAAAAACCAATGCCCACACCAAAAAAAATGAGGCACGACTGAAACAGAGTATGGTGTGTGGGCCAATCACTCCGTTGCATAGGCTTTTTCCAAGTATCATAGAGCAGTCATGGAACACCAAATTTAAACAGGGGTGGGGTTGATTTGATTAACAAATTCATTTCAATATTTCCTGCAGATTGACAACATGAAGAGTGGAAAGAAAAAAAACAACATATTGGTTCACTCGTGTCTTCCAAACATCTTCCCACAAGTTTTGATACCTTATTAAAGTTTTGATACTTTATTGGAATTTAGGAGATTAGGAGATAAGATAAAAAGCACAATGAACAATGCATAAGTTTATATTTTTTAATCCAAATTAGAATGAGTATAAATCCTTACATATATAGGAAATGATGATGTAATCCACTTATGAGGTGGATTGACAAGTGCCCCACTATGTGGCACAAAAGAATGGACAAGGGTATGTGCAGGATCATCATGGAAAAAATAGGCCCTTAAGTGGCAAAAAATTCATAAAAATGAGAGTTAGGCAACTTGACGTAAAAAATTGAATAAGTTATCTATATTATTTCAAAAATTTGTAAGAATATAGTCTATAGCAAATTGAATGTAGTTTCTAAACTACTAGGTTTGTTTAAAAAAATATATATATTTCCTAAAATTTTGAAATTTCAATGCAGTAGTACTTATATTTCAAGGAAAAAATAAGAAGTAGGTGTCTGCCTGACCACCCTAACCACAATAAAATGATAATATTTTTTTATAATATTTTAGATATAAGTAGAGGACTCATGTCCCGATGTGATGCATATATTTTGGTAATTTTTTTGAAGTAAATAATTAATTATGATTTTTTTATTACAACTTTTGAAAAATATAAAAATATCGTATGTCTGACCACCTTAACTTGGTCAAAACTTCATGAAATTTATTTTTTATTTTTTTAATCCTATAGTATGTGAAGCATAGAATGTGATGCATGTTTTAGATTTAAAAAATGTGATACCATTTGAAATCTATAGATGTTTTTCAATTAGCCTATCAATTAGGATATTAGTCGTAATTCAAATAGAAAATGTATAATAATTACTTATTAAATTCAAAGTAAAGAATAATTTATATTGGTGTAAATATGAGAATCTCCTTTAAAAACCCTTTTTTTTCATCAATTTTGGGTAAAAAAAAAGTCGCCAGCCACATACCCATCATATTGCCACTTTTTTGCCCATCATGATCTTGCACATACCCACAAATATTCTTTTTAGTTTTCAACATTCATAACACTTGGACTGTGCAAACTGACAACCTCTATGACCAAGTCATCAGCCTTGTGTTCCAAGTGTTGGGTGACCTTTGAGGTGAGATGGAAAGACTTCCAAATTAAAAAAGGTATGTGTATGTGGTTAACAAAATAACTTGATAACTTCAAGAGGCTTAACTTAGGTTGCATATTTAGTTAGACAAGAAGTTTCCTAACCTCATCAATTTAAGTACACTTAAGTATAGTGAATAGATTAATTATTCACACTAACAAATATTATTTCATAGCTCTTCCCTCATATAAGTATCTAGTTACATGTATCACATATAACTCACAAAATTCCTTGATATATTTATCCCTTTGAACTCACACAAAATGGTTATGACTTTACTTATGTTGTGCATCATGAAGTATTGACATAGACAAACTACAATATAAACTTGACTATTTAATATTCAAGTGGAAAAGAACATTGAGTATCTTGGTCCAAAGTTTAGTCTCTTTTTTAAACAAATGATATCATTTATATGTAAATTGACATGCATGAGAGTCAACTATAAATGAGATTAGGTTTACCAAAAAACTATTTCAAGTAAAATTGAAACAATTTTAATCATTCTATGATTTTACCATTTTTGAAATTGAGTCATTTTAAAAACTATTTTTCTATATATAATTTGAAAAAAGTAGTGATTCAATGCTCTTTAAGATTCTTAAATGTACTAAATTGAAACATAAGAAATCATTATATGATTGTTAATATTTATAATCAAAATTTTAATTATATATTCAACATTAGTTACAATATACTTGATAAATATATTATTCACTTTGATAAATAAGGATAAAAATATAGGAAGGATATGCATTGGTAGAAAGTATTGAGATAAAGAAACCATCATAATTTTAATATAAATGATACATATTTAAGCTTCAATAAATAAATTTTCCACATTTCATTTTAATAGCCATTTTATTTATAGACTATATAGGTCTAGACTACTTTATAAGAATATGCCAATAAGGATGTACCTTGGAGTAACATCATAAGTATATTCTTGAGGTGAAAGATGCAAAAAGATAGGAGCATGTGCAAGATCATGATGGGCCAAAAAGTGGCGATATGATGGGTATGTGTAGGGTATGTGGATGATGACTTTATTTTTACCCAAAATTGATGAAACGAAAAGGGTTTTTAAAGAAGATTCTCAGCTTTCCACCAATACAAATTATGCTTTAATTTGAATTTAATAAATAATTATTATTCATTTTCTATTTGAATTACAACTAAAGCCCTGATTAATAGGCTGATTGAAAAACATCTATAACTTTCAAACATTATCACATTTTTTTAATCTGAAACATGTGTCACATTCTATGCTTCGCATACTATAGGATAAAAATAAATATATATTCATGAAGTTTTGACCAAGTTAAGGTGGTCAGACATAAATTTTTTATATTTTTTAAAATTTCTAATAAAAAATTCATAATTAATTATTTACTTGGAAAAAAATTACAAAAAAATATGCATCACCTCAAGACATGAGTCATCTACTTATATATAAAATATTATAAACAAATATTATCATTTTATTGTGATAGGGTGGTCAGACAGACACCCACTTCTTCTTTTTTCCCTGAAATTTAATTACTACTACATTGAAATTTTAAATTTTCACCAAATAGATTTTTTTTTTTAAAAGCCTAGTAGTTTAGAAACTACATTCAATTCACTACAAATTCTATTCTTACATATTTTTGAAATAATATAGATAACTTATTAAATTTTTTACGTCAAGTTGCCTAACTCTGATTTTTTTGAATTTTTTGCCACTTAAGGGCATATTTTTTCCATGATGATCTTGTACATACCCATAGAATAATAAAAGCATATCATGAAATAGATACATAAAATAATAATTAGTAGATAGGCTTACTTTTGGACTTGCTAGTCCACAATTCATTTGCAAACCTATCTCATGCCTAATAAAAGGTTTCTGTCATCCTCTAACCATCTTCAGGTTACTTGAAAATAATTTGTTTTGCATCAATTATTTGTTCAAAAAAATCATACATTAGACTTCTGAATCAGATTTTGGTAGCCCTAATTTAATCTAGATTTTTGTAGATCCACTTTTCATTTCCTATGAATAGATTGAAGTAGTGGCTATAGGGAGATTGGTTTCCACTCATCTCATTTTAGTATATTTCTATTGTGCCAGAGCTTTGTAGGTTTTTCCTATAATCTCTACCCATTTTTTCTCATCGACATCGTTGATAGCATGACACAATTTGTGTAGAATGTTAATTTTGAAATACATTATTGATTTAACTTCTTTTTGAAACTCCAACTATTCAATGAGAAGTTTGGTGTCTAATTTCTCCTTTGAACAAGGAAATATTGAACATTTATAGAAATCCATGAGGAGACTAAAATGAGTTAAATTATGAGATATTTTCACATAAATATGTCTACATGCAACTCAAATACAAACTGGACAGAGCAAGGTCAAGAAGAATCTATCAGAAGAAATTCACAAACCCTAAGCAAATTAGTAGCAGTAAAAGCACACTGATACTCTTACTCCTTTTCAAATAAATTTAGCATCTTTCAAAGCTTTGGCTATAGCTACTTCAAAAAGTGAAGAAAAGGATGATGATTTAAAGAGTTCAAGCTCTTTGAGCTAGAGTAGTGCAAGGTACTTCAATATATCTCATGAACACATGCTTTTGAACCCTCATTTGGTTATTAAGAAAAGAAAAGAATGTTCCAGCTGCTCAAACATGTTGCATGTGATAACTTTGGGAAAACATGATTTCCACTATAGCAAAAGAGCAAGTAATTTGCAAAATGGAAGATCATTTTTGGAAGTGTTAAAACAAAATCATCAAAATAAAAATTGTAATATTTATTTCAAAACTGGTTTATGTGCAACTTTTGATCATGCTGAGATTTCATTTACTACATACTCATTTTAAAGTTCTTCAAAGTGAACAACAATTCATGTTTAGGGTAATATTTTTGTCTTTTTTGTTTTCAGAATTCAATATTACTAGCTTATGGTTACCTTTATGATGTTTGAAATTCCTTTTACTGATTGAATAAGGGGTTCCTATACGCATTCCACCAGCCACTTGGATAGCAGAGAGAAGGTTGAGGGTCTAAAGGTCATTTTTTGCACTAAATTTTGAGGGGTTTAGGGTCTTAATAAAATTTCCAACATGGTTGAATCTTGATGAATTTGGTGTACCATTATGTAATATTAATTTTAGGAATGAGCATGAATGGTATCCATTTTCATACTACTACTTTTATGAGTAGGAAATTTAGAACAATTCATCTCTTGTTTTACTCATATAGGTGAAGCATCAAAATTTTAGACTAAACATGACGAACATCTGAACTTCCCATATTCACATAGGTGAAGCATTGGGATTTCTTGCATCCCTTGCTAGTTCTATTCTAGTTCAAGCATGCTTAGTTTATTTAAATTTTTAATCAGGAGATTATTTTGCAGCCTTCCATTGATTTCTAAAATTGATACCTATCATTTTCTAGTTCCATACATAATAATCTTTTCCATCTTTCTATTCCACACTTAATGGGGCTTGTTTCTCAAAGAAGCTCTAAAATTAAACTAAAATTTCTATTCATCTTCTTTGAAGTTCTTTTAAAATTGCTTAAAGAAGCTTTGAAATTAAACCCTTTTTCTATTCTATCATCTTTGAAATGCTTGTAATTTCAATTTATTCTATTTATCATAAAATTACTTGAAAATTCTTTCACACGATGAAAAAAAATCTAGAGTGTCTTTTTCTTCTGAAACAAACTATAAATTGAATATCCCTTCGGTATGGCTGAAGTATCTTAACCAAAACACTAAATATTTGAATCTTATCTTCTTCAAGCCCATTTGTAGGTATAGACATCCCCAATTACATCTGAGGCCAACCCACTTTCTTTGGATTTGTTTGGACTAAACCTTCTCCACTTGAAGACATTGTAAATGTCATAAAATTGTGCTTTCCACTTGAATTCCCATGAGTTTGTCTTGCTCTAGTACCAAAATGAGGCATAATTTTCTATAAAATTGTGCTTTGTGAACTAAAAATCACCAAATGTTTCTTATGTTCTATTTTAGAACTATTGTTAATCCTTTGAAAACTATGTACTTAAGAAAATTCAAACATAGGAAACATTTCAAACACACATACATGCTAGAAAACATAGTTCTACCATGGAAAATCTCCACTAATATGCAAAAAGTGGAAGCATAAACAAGGTAGTGAGCTATTTCACATAATGCTTAAAAAAAATGTGATGTCATGGAATACCATGACTATACGATATGTACAAAATATTAATTCTAATTTTCTCTCTAATTCTACAAATGAGACTAGGGAAGCACACACAAATAACATAATGATCCGTAGATTTTTGTACCATGGACCAATGGTTTTTGATAATTATACTTAAATGTTGAATGATATTATCTCAAGATTATGTGTACTCAACATTGCATTGGTGGCCACAGGCTACATCTAATAGTTCTTCCTATACAAGATACATTCAAGCTTCAATTGCTCAAGAGACATCTCATGTTTGGCAACCACCCTACCCATTTTGTTGCTTGCTCCAAAACTGTTTGTGTCATCATCAGTAGCTGAAACAAAGATGCCTTCATAGCTAGACTCTATCATGTCCACCCCATATGGTCAAATTTGATGATAGCCTGGGGAATGTAGAATATGATTCTTGAAACAATTTTCAATTCTTTCAAGTCTCCACCACAATAATTTCTAAAGATATAAATTGACATGAATTAGTTGCAAAAGATTTGTCCAAAAAGGGAACTGATTTCTCAGCTAAATACTAATGATTTTCAATCATTTTCTAGATCTTAGTTGATTATAGATTCAATTATCATAGGGGAAGACTTAGAAGATAGATAGGTAAATTAATTTTTTGTAGCTTTTCAAGAACATATCATAGAAAGAAAAGCAAACCAGTTGAACAGATAAATGATCTCCAAGAAGACAGTTTAAACTAGCAATTATGTGTGGTGGCATGCAATGATGAGCCAATAGGTGGAGCAAAGTAAAAATGGCTATAATGCAATCTAAGGGAGAGGAAAGGGTGTTTGGATATGCAAACATAACAAATGGTAGTATATATTGTAAGTTTTATTTGGAACATTCATTTTATGCTGCTATATTTTATTATCCCTATCCACAGATTTGTATGTTTGCTAATGTCACACATAATAGAATTATCTGAAAGGTTATTATATTATTGATTTTTAACAGGAGATATAATTTTCAAGTAAGTATATATTTGCACAAGTAGTGGACAACCAAAAACAATTGAAAGATTTTAAAATAGAGATTGTTGTATGAATGTAATCAATGTTCAAACAAATATTTAAAATTATACCAAACATCAAGTGTTCAACATTAACTATTCTATTATGTTCCAACCATAATGACAAAATGAAAGCCATAAATCAACCAATATTGGTTTGAATAGTGAGCTAGATAAACAAACCCACAAAACCATGGCCACAAAACCCATGCAAAAAAATAGCAAGGAAAAGCAATGATAATCAAAATGATATTTCTTTTAACAAACAATATAGTCTTTTTTCAACAACACCCTATCAAAAATTGAAATAATATAGCCTTTTGAACAAAACCTTTTCGAAAATGAGACAATATAGCCCGAGGTAGACAATAACAATCAACAAAAATTGTACAACATCAACAATTTTATCCCATTGCAAGCATAGCTAGAAAACACAAGCCATATACAGGTACCCATAGAAAATTGATAGTAACAAACCCATACAAAAATATACTCTTTTCTCAAAAGAACCTTATCGCAAATTGAAACAATATAGGATTTTGAATAGTGCACCTTCTCAAAAATGAAATAATATAGCTTAAGCAAGAGAACAATAATTAACAATTCCTAATGGAATCTAACACAAAGTGTATAACATTTACTATTTTATTTTGTTCCAAAAATTCCCTTCTATGGAGGAAATCAAGAAAGTTGTATTTTCTTCTGAAGGAAAGAAGGCCCCTGGGCCTGATGGATTTCCAATGTTCTTTTTTCAATGGTTTTGGGACATTGTGGAAAATGATGTTGCGAATGTTGTTAAGGAATTCTTTGGTTCTAGACGGCTCCTTAAGGAACTAAATGCTACTTTTGTGGTCCTTATTGCTAAGAAACCAGGGGCAATGGAGTTTGAGGCATTTAGACCCATTAGTCTTTGCAATTCCCTCTATAAAATCATATCTAAGGTGTTGACTTCAAGGATCCTTTCTTTCCTTCCTTCATTGATTTCCCCTCAACAGAATGGTTTTGTCCACGGAAGGAAAATCTTAGACTCTATAGTCATAGTCCATGAGAATATTCATTCACTTGTGGAATCTAAAACTGAAGGGTTTCTTCTTAAGCTAGACATCTCCAAAGCATATGACCATGTTGACTAGGAGTTTTTATCCAAAATTCTAAGGGGGTTTGGTTTTAGTAGCTGAGTCATTCAGTTGGTGAATCAGTTAGTCACTACAGTCTCCACATCTATCATTGTGAATGGATCTCCCTCTAGATTTTTCCTAAATTCAAGAGGCTTAAGATAGGGGGACCCCATCTCTCATATTATTTTTACTATAATGGCTAAAAGTCAGGGAAGGAATCTTAAGAGATTGATCAATCAAAGGAATCTTGTTGGTCTTAGTCCTTCTTCCATGAATTTGATTTTCTCTCACCAATAGTTTGTTGATGATACCATGCTTATGGGAAGATCTTCTATGAACAAGGCTAAGACTTTGAAAAAAACTTTGGATGTGTATGAGAAGGCGTCTAGGCAGAAGGTCAATAGATAGAAAAGTTCCATCTTTTTCTTCAATACCTCGGAGCATAGACAGGTCAAGATTGCTAGAATCCTTGATTATAGGGTTTTATCCTTACAATCTTCATATCTTGGACTTCTGTTATGCCTTAAACCTTCAGATTCCTTCTGGTGCTCTTTGGTTGATAGGTTTAGAAAGAAGTTGGCAGGCTAGAAAGGAGCTCTTCTGAGCCAAGCTAGAAAAATTCAGCTTCTCAAATATTCTCTTCAGAACCTCCCAATTTATGCTTTAAGCCTCTTCAAGATCCTTGCTAAATATGCAAAGGCCATTGAAAAGATTCAAAAAAGATTCCTTTGGTCTGGAGTGGAGGAAAGAAAGAGAATGCCTCTTATAGGGTGGGATTTGGTTTTCAGACTGAAATCCCTTGGGGGTTTAGGCCTTAGAAAAATAAGAACTATTAATAAGACTCTTCTAGCCAAAAAAATATGGAGATCTTTCTCATCTGATGGAGAATAGAAATATATTTTAAGAAGTAAATATATGGCTAACTGTATGTCCCTCAAAGTTCTTTTGGATTCTCCTATCCTCCCGTGTGGTTTAGCTTGCTGGGAGAAAAATTCTGGAATCAAGGATAAGATGGCACATCAAAAGTGGCAATCAAGGTAGATTTTGGGAGGATAAATGGCTCTTTAAGGATTCCCTTATTAATATTGAAAAATTCAATAGATGGGCAAAGCAATGTAAAGCTACTTTTGGGGAACTTGTCAAAGACTACTAGAATGAAGGAGATTGGGTGTTAAACTTAGGTGTGATCAGTTAGGAGTTCGCTTAGCTTCAATCATTCTTAGAGGTTGTCAACTTGGGACATAATATGCAGGATGAAACTCTTGTCTATATGGATAACCCTTTAGGTAACTACTTTGTCTCTTCGGCTATCTCTTTTTTGTCCCTCTCTCAAGCTCCCCCTCCTTTCTAGTCTAAAGCCTAGATTAAACACTTGACTCCTAAAGTCAATATGTTGTTCTGGATACTACTTCAAAATAAGGTTCTCACGATGGAAAATATTTGTAAACAGGGATTTCAAATCCCCAACATATGCTATCTCTACAAGAGTGAGGCGGAGTCAGCGAACCACTTGTTCCTCGACTGTCTGTTTGTTTCCTTAATCTGGGGAAAATTGTTAGCTATCTGGAATATCTCTTGGGTGTTTACCCAAACCATTGAAGAGTTCTTTTTACAATGCAAATCCCCTACTCAAAATCCCTACATTTGAAGGCTCTGGGCTTTCATATTCCCTTTTGTTGCCTGGGAAGTGTGGAAATAACGTAACAATAGACTTTTTAGGGATAAGGAGATGCCAAAGAATAATGTTTTTGAGAAAACTTTTAGGCTTATAAAGGAAAATTTTAATGTGATTCCTCAAAAAGCTCGTAACATGGAAGTTGTGGTGTACACCCATTATTATTTAAGTATAGAAAAATATTGGAACATGAAAGTGCATATTTCATCTACTTCCAAGCCAGCTAAGAAAAGTAGGGTGGGTGTTTGCTGGACCTTCCCCCCAATCGGCTGGTATAAAGCCAACTTTGATGGAGCTGCGAAGGGAAACCGGGTATGGCTGGAAGTGGAGGTGCGCTAAGGGATTCAAATGGTAATTTTATGGAGGTTATGGCCATATCCCTAGGCCACCAAAACAATCATATGGCAAACGCTATAGGAGCATTTCAAGCTTTAAAGTTAGCTCATAATTTGAATATAAAAAACTTATGGCTTGAAGTAGATTCTAAAAATATTATTGATTGTCTTTTAGGAAGGACCCCACCTTCTTGGTCGATTAAGAATTGGATAGATGAAGAAAAGTCTTTTCTAGAAAAATTTGAAAAAGTAAAAGTCTCACATGTCTATAGAGAGGCTAACAGTGTTGTAGATTACTTTGCAAACGAAGGGGTTAGGAAGCAAGGATTGAACACGTGACATAATTTTAGGGACTTGACAACTGAAGTCAGGACCTTGATAGATTATGATATTACGCATGGGAAAGAGGCAACTAAATTCAATGATTAAAGATAAAGGCGGAAGGTACATCAAAATCAATATATTTTATGGGGCCGTGTCATGTTACATAGAAGGGAAGGAAAAGTGGCACACTTTGTGGGTGCATTGGAACAACTACATAATTCTGCAATAGGTTCTTGATGCTAGTAAAGTCAGCAGTAAGGAGCAAATGAAAATTGGGGGGGGATAGGAAAAGAGTTGAGCCTAAAAGCTATGAAGTGCATACTAGGAATGTTAAGGTTTGGGAATAGATTGAAAGAGGAGGCCCGGTTCCCTACCTGGAAAAACTTCATGGGCCCAATTTCATGGCCATGAACTACTTCAAGAAGAACTGAACCAATGTCGAAATAATTCTCTTTGGTAGGAAGGTGAAGTTGGATGAGAAAATTATAGGGGAGATTACTGGAATGTCCACTAAAGGCATGAATTTTTATCATGATAGAAGGTTTTTTGATGAGGCGATCATCATATTTCCTAAGAAGGAAAAGGAGAAATTGAAACTGGTTAAAATCTGTAACAGCTACTTCGAAATTGGACTATCAAGGCACTATGGAGAAAGGTACTTTGTGTTATCATGGAGTTTATCACTCTAGACAGGAGATTTACCAGAGTGTATGGGCATCATTTTTCCATTCTTAACCACTTTCACCATAAGGTACAGATTTCTATGCCTCACTACCTATTATGTTCATTGACTAATAGCCTAGAGGACCATAAGAAAAATCTTAAGAGATATCATATTCTTCATCTTGGTCTTATTATGTTAATATATGAACATAATAAAAACATGTCAGCTTTATCTAACCTTATTACCTCTGCAGAGTCTGAGGACTATGACATTGATAGTGGGGGTTCAGAGATTCAACCAAAGTTGGAGAGAATTATTGAAACCCACCTACCCTCTAAGATGTTTGGTAGGAAAACCCAGTCTAAAAAACCCCAACTTGCTAAAGCTAACCCGAAGACCCTCCCCAACTACTCTTCCCCCTTAAAGAATCTTGTTCTTAAGGGCTACCTTTCCAACAAGTTGGTTTCCTACTCTGCAAACTCCTTGGCAGAGAAAGTCAAGATGTAATGCCCGTCATGCAACCCAGAGTACACAGACAAAGCAAATATATATATTTTTTTAAAACATTACAATTGAACATACAAGAACATTAACCATAAACACATAACACATTACATTACACTAGTACACTTAGTTCTCTAGGGCACGCGAGGTTACATCACAAACAACTAACAACGAAACAGAGATAACAACAACACTATTCACTACTTATAGCTATACTCAATGATCACACAAGCTACAAGAAAAGATAGAAGTGATTTACTAACTTGGCAATAGAGTCTACTTACTTAGGTCAGCTTAACATACCTCTTACATTCTATTTTATCAACAAGTCCTTGCTCCCAATGCCTATACCTACAAGGTCTACATGACTTGGCACACACTTCAGAACAAAGATAGTTAGCACGTGATCACTAAGAGAAGCTATATAAATCAATGGATAGATTTTACTTTACCGAAAATAAACAAGTCTCAAACAAGACTCAGAAGAACAGTCCTAGGGGCCCGACCTAATGCCTCGGGAGCTCATCACTCGATGGCCTTGCCTATGTATATAATTCACAGAGGCACCATAGTTCGACAACTTGAGCTGCTCCAACTCATTGACTGACCAACCAAGGGTTCACTCATAAGACATTCAAGGAGGAATCTACTCCAACACAAAGTAACACAACACCACAAAAACATGCTAAACTAAAACCTCTATTCATAAGCATTATGTGACCCATACAAAATTACATACTAGAATAGTGGGTATGCAACCCTTCTAGGGTCCATCACCCCGGACAGTTTCTTAGGCGGCTGCCACCCACTTAGGTGAAGCCGAAGACGGATGAACTAGGTAAGCATAACAAAATAAAAATAGTCTACTCAAATATTTATTCATACTTGCACAAGAAAGGACACAAGGCATAACGACAGTAGCCATTAACGACCCGCATTCACAAATGGAAGACCAAACCACTCGACAATCAAGTCAATCATACTCACAAGAGTTTAAAAAGTAACTATCCCTATAAAGGACTTATGAATCAATAGTAAAAAGAATGCAAGGAAAAATAATCATTCAAGAAATTATCTAAATTCATTTACTTGCATTGGCCTTCTCATTTATCTAAATGTAAGTTGATCAAAATCAATCATTCAATTGTTTGGTTAAGTATGAATACAATCCAAGCATTAGTCATGAAGATTAAAAAAATAACAATTATATTCTATTTAAAAGTCAATACATATTTACACCAATCACTTACATCCACTAGCACACTCAAGCTATACACTAAGAAGAAGAACATTAGATATTCATTTACATTTTATTTGCTCATTAATTAAGAAGTCATTGAAAATAATAAAAGAAGTTATATAACATCTTCTATAATGAAGCCTATAAATATATATATACGCAAATGGACACATTCAAGCAATAATTCATAATAGGCATTTGAAATCATCACTAACAAATTTCTTTAACAACTTACTAAAACTAAAGACTATACATATAGTAGAAATAACAATACCTAAAAGTAACCCCTAGCAACAACCACTATTACTAATACAAACATCGTGATAGTATTAAACTAACATAAAGGAAACGATAAATTCTGAAGAATTATTTAACTCCTCTTTATAAGTTATCTAAAACAACTAAAGAAAACATTATTTTAAAGATCATCATCATTGTGAATTTGAAGATATAATTCGATAATCTTTGCCATAAGGTAATAATCACGACTGTACTTTGCTAGTCACTCATCCAAATGTCTATGACAATAATCAACTGATTTTCAGAGTAATATTTAATTATTCTTTTAATGTAAAACAATTCTACATTCGATCCTTTAACTATCCTATATATTTAATCAAATCTCTTTCAATTATCTACGGATGTCAATAAAAATCACTTTCCTACTAGATTAATCACCTAGGAAGGAATCTTCTTAATTAATAGTCATCACAACACATGCCCATTAAATAGAAGACATTGATTTTGTAATCAAATTCTGAAACAAGGCCTTCACTCTAAACTTGAATGAGAGAATTTATGATTAACTCACAACACCATACAAGCACTAAAACATTGAAATAAAAGAAAAGGTAGACCAAAGAATGAAATCAACATAACTAAAAATGAATTTCAGTGAAATCGAGAACCCAAAACCACCATCGAATTCAATCACACTAAGGAAAATTAAATTGAAATAGTATAACTTAACCAAGGTCGAAACAAGTAAATGCGAACCAAATTCTATGGCACAACATAGACAACTAAGCAACAAGGGAATAATAGGGTAGTGACAACTTTACCAGTGAGGGCAACATAGCATATTCTCATCGAAGCCAAGTAATATGCAAATCCAATCTTTTGCACATAACATATAAGTTTTGAATACCAAGTATATATTGTAAACCATCGAACACCAAGACATAGTTATCAAAATAAAACAAGTATCCAATATCAATTGTATGGCGCAAAAATAAAATATCAATGTATAGGTAGTATCAATTCAATAATACAGAGCATCTAAAGCCAAGATATAATATATGCATTGTAAATAAAAGGCAATACCAAGCAACGAATGTCAGTTAAAGTATACAACCAATGAAAGAAAATTGAATGCTAAGCATAATCAAAGTATCGAGCTGCTGGCAGAACTAACGAAATTTCCAGAGAATGACATGCAATGACTATCATCTAAATGTTAACATTGAATCTCAACCATGCATACCATGTACACCAAAACTAAGAAGAGCTATATATTTCAAGTGCTATCTATTTTATCAAAACTCAAAGAAAGAATCATGCAAAACGCATTGAACTTAGCTCAAGGTAAACTTAAACTGGCAGCTATGGCGCGCTACGACATGTACAAGATATGCATAAAGTGTATAAGAGTTAAGAAATGAAACATGACTTTAAGGGTCACGCATGCAGGATGGAAGAACCTCTGATCACCAGCAACGAGACCAGTCTTTGACTGGTAAAGGCGTAACACTAGAAGATTTGATTGGCTATGCATTGAATTAATTCTCTATAATGATTCAATAAACAAGGCTACAATATTTCGTTCCCATTATATATATGTCGGTTCAGTATTTACTAATGACCAGAAGCAATGAAGAGTTGAGATATTAAAATCTGAACGCGAATAGTAAGGGAAGCCACGATTTTAATCTGAGATTTCGTACTTTGAGCTGGGATGATTCAATGAAGCTGGGTGATTTCAAGCAAAGATAATTGGCAGGAGATAGATGAAGGAATTTACTGTTTGCAGAATCGACTGCCTAAATAAAACACTGCCTTTGAGTATTCATATTACACTTATTGTCTCTAAATAATATTATCAGTAATTGTCGAAACTATAGCGGGATCTTACACAACGATTGCTGGATGAGGATTCTCCTAGATGGACAAAAATAATAAATCATAAGAATCTTTTGGGTTAGACAAGGTTCGACCCACCTATGAAGCTACATGAAGCTTGTACGGGCTCTTATATACCTAGACTATGCTACCAATTATAAAAACTGGAAGTCATCTCATTGAATACCAAACATAAATTTATTTCCATTGAAAACTGAATTTAAAGAATTGAATGAAAAACTAATATAATGTACAAATAGCAACCACCTTACTCAACAAAGATTATATGCAATATGCAAAAATAAAAGTCAGACCACACAACAATATTTTCCCAAAAAGATCTACATTCTAAATTTAGCTAATCGCCCTCAAATGGAAATCAGCTACATGAAAGAACTCATTGTTGCCATTCAAAGAAAATGCAAAGCATTGCAGTTTCGGTAAAGGAGCTTAGAAAAATTTCTTGTATTTCAAAAGAAATGTGAGATGTCTTGCATACCTGCCTTCTTAGATCCCCACTAGATCATACGATTTGCAGACTCGAAACTCTTTTCCCCATTTTTGCTTGTTCCCTGTTGATATGGTAATGCTTTGACCCTCCAGCCTAGCCATGAGCAACCAAATCCAATTGTGATTGAATCGGCCAAGACAAGAAGAGTATTGTCCAAGGGTTGTCCTCCCACAGCCAAGAAAATCCTTAATCTCCTGACTCATTTCCAAAGTATTCCTCCAAAACAAGAGAATCCAAAATCCTTTTTTTTTTTTTTTAAACCCTTTTTCCAAAATTCAAAGATGCATCCCCCTTATTTTTCCATTTCTCTCTTCATAAAATCTGTGTGTGTCCAAAGCTCACCAAAATTTCTAATTAAATAAAATATATTCCAATTTATTCAAAAAGCTCACAAAAATCCAGAATAAAAGAATTTAATTCTTTAAAAGTAAGCTTTTCAGTTAGCTATCAAATCACATTTGCTCATTCATCTTTTTCATATTTTTATTTATTTATTTTTCTATTCTTCAATACTTTTTTTTGTTTTAATCAGCTTTTGCAAGCTTTACTTGCAAGGCACATTATCTAATTGATTTAAATACTTTATTCTAACAACTATCCTCGACAAGATAATTAATTAAAATAATAAAACACAATTTAATATTTTAATTATCATTTAATAAAATACATTACTTTTAAAAATAAATAAAACATTTAAATACAATTTAATCTAGCATTTTAATAAAAATATTACCCTTATTTAATTAATTCAATCACAACATATAAAATACCATTAGAAGCCCTTGTCCTATCTTTCTCTTCCGACTCCTTAGCCAGACTACCTTCACATCTCAGGTGAGAATGGAGGGGTACTACACGAGAACCTTGAAGATAGTAGAAATTCTGTGCCCTCCCCTCCTACCTCTTTCAAATTTCAAGGTGCTATACTTCCTAGCTCCCCCAACCTGAGTGAGGTTAACCTCATATTAGATTGGGTTCAGTATGGTGAAATTTTAGCCTCTGCTAGAAACAACATCAGTGACATCTTCAGGGTCTTGAAATGGACCTATCAAGAAATTAATGAGGTTAATCAAAGAAATAGGGCTATGTTTAGTAAATCGAAGGAGCTAGAGCTGAAGCTGGCTACTCTCAGTAATGAAGAAGGGAAACATAATAAGAACAATATTGGTAAGAAAGGAGGTGACAATGAGGAAAAGTACAAGTCACTAGAAGAGGAAATGGTTAAAATTAAAAGTAACTTGAAAAAAGTGGTGGAACAAAACCATAAAATGGCTAGGCACAATGCCATTATTATCAATGCTATGATTGAAAAGTTGGAGAAAACGTAGCAAGGTTCATTGGTTGTTGATTTGGAAGTGAACAAGGAAAGAAAGAATGAGGATCAAGGGATTTCTAAAAGGACTCAGGCCAATCTCGAAAGGAAAGAGCCTCCTACTACACATATGGTTTAGATCTTAAAGAGAGTAATTCAAGATATGAAGGAGTTGGAAGCTGAGACTGCTGATCTTTTAAAGATACAAATTTAGCTGTTTCTAGCTTTTTGGCTAGATTTTTGGTTATGTGGCCTTTGCTAGGCCTTCTAATGGTTGTGGTCATTTATTGTTTTTATTTTTTACATCCTTTCCGTCTGTGAGGTCTTTTTTGACTTTTTCTTTATTTTGTAAACTTTGTGGTTTCAGGTCGTTGTAAAACCCATTTTTTCCTCTTTCAAAAACATAGATATATACACATAGGGAAAATATAAAATAAAATAAAAGAAAATGAGGCATGCTTTCCACCTTACCATATTGGGTCATGGAGCCTCACGGACTCTCACCAAACCCCCGAGCAAGAATATACACTATGCACCACTCTGATCAATGGTGAAATGAATATTGCTTATTACAATCAATATAGAGTATATATTATGATCTAATTGTCTATTTGACCATTGTTACTAATTTTGTAGTCACTATCATTATTCTCAAAGGTCATTTATAACACATTAGTTCATCAAATTCCCCATTATGGCTAGAGTATGCTTTGCAAGAATAACACAAAAATATGAAGTTTAGTGTGGTCATCATCTATATTTGATAGAGAATATGTAAATTAGGAGATATAAAGAGTTCTATAATCTATAATACATAATATGTAATGCATCTGTAATGCACGGGATGAAATAAGTAAAATATAGCCATACTTGTGCATGTGGCGGATTATAGTATGAAGACAAGAAAAGAAGGCCTAGTCTTCACCCTACCATATTAGGTCATGGAGTGCCATGCGCTCTCACCAAACCCCACGACACAAAAAATAAATTGTCGACCATTGTGATCAATGGTAAAAGTAATGTTTTCATCTGTGATGACTCTATATAAGATCATCGAGATCCCCATTATTCCTGGAGTATGCTCTAGAAGAATAACAACAAAGTGTGTATTTTAGTGCAATGATCATCTATAATTCATAAATAGTATGTAAATTAGGAAACATCAAAGTTCTATATTTTAGAATACATAATTAGCTATGTACTTGTAATGGGAGGAATGAAGTAAATAAAATTTAGGCATACCTAGTGCACATGGAAAAATGCAGTATGAACAAAAGGAAACAAGGACTGATCTCCACCCCACAATATTGGCTCATGGAGCGTCATGCACTCTCACCAAACCCCAAGAAAAAAAAATTGTCTACCATAGTGATCAATGGTGAAAGCAATGTTTTGGCTGCTACTAAGTTTGTACAAGATCTAATGGCATGAACAGGTGCATGGAGAAGGAATGTTTGGGTTCAGTATAGCTACAAACATGAAAGGATAATGTGAAGTTTTGTGTAGTAAACACGTGCCATTGCTACACAATAAATGAACAAGAAAAAATAAAGACTTGTACAATCCATAACAAATAATATGCAATGCAGTTGTAGTGGAATGCAATAACTAAATTAAATGTAGGCATGCCTTGTGCATGCAATGGATTGTAGTTTGAACACAAAAAAGAAGGCTTGCTCTCCACCCTACCATATTGGCTCATGGAGCACCATGCATTCCCACCAAACCCCTGAGTAGAAACATTAACTGTCCACCACTTTGATCAATGGTGAGAGAAATGCTTTGGCATATGAGGAAATTAGTTGAGTTAAAATCAATGCTATACATTTTTAAATAAATTGACACGGAGTTGTGAAAAAGGAAATGCAACAAAAGATATATAGTCCTACGTTGTATATAGATTGAATGTAGGTGAAGGCCATAAATGATGCAAGCATGTAATCATAAAGTTGTTTAGCATTTTGGAGATCTCTACAACAAAGCCATGCAAAAAATTTAGTCTTCCTTGAATAGAGCCTTACAAAAAATTCAAACAATATAGCCTTTTCAGCAACACCTTATCAAAAACAAAATAATATAGTGTAAGCTAGAGAAAAATAATCAGTTTAATTTATAAGAAAAAAATATGTAACACCAGAACTACAATCCACATATAAAAAATGATAAGAAAGAAAATTTAGAAATGGTGGAGATTCTATATGTATAGCAATGAAGAGGGAAGAAGAACAAGTACACTTACCATAAAGGATAGTAACATTTCATGATGCTGGCAATAAACACAATTCCTAGAGATGATCCTCTTTTTTGATTCATGGTGCACTGTAATTGCTGGTATGTATCCTGCAATATCTACCAAAATACAAGGGAAAATCCACACACAATGTTCAAGAATCCAATTCAAGTGAGCATTTGGACTGTGGGATAACAAATAGAAAATGGAACACAAAAAAATGAGGCTTGTTCTCAACCCTACCATATTGGGTGTCCACCACTTTGATGAATGGTCAAATCAATGTTCCTTATTACACTTAGTATATTGTCTATCATTCAAACAACTTCCTTTTGAGGCTAATACAAATAATAACATAGATACATATGTGCAAATAGTGAAAACAAAATAAAATGGAAGGAAAAAAAGCAACCCTGCTGTCTACCATAACATATTGGTCCATGGATGAACATAGGAATAAAATGAGGAATGGTCCCAACCATACCTATAAATCTATACAAATTATGCTTTTAGAGTAGCTATACAGGCATTACATACATTGGATGCATTTGTTGCAGTTTTTTTGCTAGATATAGATAGAGAAAAAATGTATAGAAATATATGTATGTAGAATTACATATATACAATAGGAAGACAATGGACAATAAAAGGTCATGTGACAACTAAAATGCATAATCACCATTACAATAAACAATAATGTGAGGACCAAATACTCATCTTTGCATTATTGACAGTGAATAGACAAAAATACAAATCACTTGTTTTGTGTTTTTTGAATGGTGGGATAGTTGGTAAAACAACTAAAAAGTCTTCGTGATGACACCATTGATCAGAGTGATAGACAATGGATTTCACCTATGTGCATATATGATGCATATGTTTATTTTGTTTGCACATTGTTGCAATGATAAACTATTATTTAATTGTTATATGGAACATTGATGCAACCATTGACCATAGTGATAAACAATGCAGTGTTCTAGTTAGGATATAATAGTAGATGCGAACAAGATTGATACATGGTGGTAGTTTTTTGGAATGATAAGCTATATTGCACGAGTGTTATATGTGGAATATTGATGTCATCATTGTTCATAATGGTGAAAAATGTATTTCCCCTATGTACAAATATGTATGTATGTCATAGCAGATGCAAACACCATTGATACATACTGATCACTATGTTTAACTTATGCAACATTCTTGGAATCGTAGACTATATTTTAATGTGTTATATACTTGAGATTCATACTTGGAAGAAGTGGGCAAAGATTTAATTTAACTGATAGTTTTGTAGAGCTTTTGCAACCATCGTCCCATGCAAATAACAAAAAATAACATTCAACTACCTTCACATAAATTCCACAATGGTTAATTGCACATGTGGCTTAACAAAAGCCTTCCCTTGTTAGAGGTGGGAGCAATATTTTCAGGTGCTGGCAAGAAGTTGAGTCCATTGTTTGGCCAAAAAGTGGAAGTGTTTTCCCCAATTTTCAGAATTTGACACATTTGACCTTAAAATTTGAAGCACTTAGAGATGGAATATTTAAAAAAGTCGCTAAGCATAAAATGTAGTACTCAGAGTCTAGTTTCCAAATATGTAATTTATTTCAATACCCAGATTGTACAAATTGAGTTTCAATAGGCATTTCTAAAAACCACTATTTAAAAGTCACTTTTTTTTACCATACCATGCACATGTATGACATCCATATTTTGACCTAAATTATCATATTTTTCTAAATCCTTTTGGGAAAATATTTGTGACTCACTGAAGCTTGTTCTCGATATTTTTTTGTAATTGTTTATTGATTTTTTTTGTTAATTTTTTATTAGGCATATTTGTTGTTTTGAAAAATTGTCGTGTACGACACATATAAGATGACCTAAAATTATCATTTTTTAAAAATGAAAAAATTTAAATTGAAAAGAATTGTTTGAATTTTGTTCTTGTGCAATACGTTGGTCAAAATTTTATGTTGATCAAAAGTTATTAAAATAGTAAAAACCCCTGATATTTAAAGTTCATGGACCAGTTTCATTAGAAATTAATTGAAAAATAGAAAAAATAATCCAATTGTAAAAAAAATTACATATTTGGAATCTGCATTGTCTCATCTAAAATGGGTTTTAATTTTTCCAAAAAATTTAGCAAAAAAAGTCATCAACCATAAGTCCAAACTCGGTATTTTTCTCTACCATTGTTAGGACCTTCAACTTGCAGGTCAAACCAAGTTGAAGGCCTAGGTTTGGATTCCCAAATCTTTTCCCAAACCAAAATACAATGTAGAAACCCAACCACAAAGCAAATTCAATTTAAAATTTTTAGAAACAAGATCCCGTTTTGTAGAGCGGGATCCCGTTTTGTAGAGCGGGATCCCATTTTGTAAAGAAAGATCCCATTTTGGAAAGCAGGATCTCGTTTCCCAATATTAAGTGTCATGATTGTTGACAGGGAAATGGGATCCTGTTCCTTTGTCAACGGTCCCCACATTAAATATAGGGAAGGGGATCCCAATTATAAAATGGGATCTCGTTTTCTATAAAATGGGATCCCATTTGTTTTTAACACTAATTTTTTAAATTTACTACCAAAGTTTACTGTGAAGTCTGCAACTTCACATGTATGGTAGAGTATGAAATATTGGGTGCATTTTCAATAACTATTGTCTTTGTAAATGGTGAACGTGCATTTTTGATTGATTTTTTCAAGCCAAGCATCATATAAACCATTTTTGAAGTGGAATTGTGTTAGTTTTGCATTTTTTTGGAGGAACGAAAGATCTTCAAATTGCAATATGGATTGAATTTTTCATAGGTGGAACACAAGAGGAATAATTTTGTCCTTATAGGTCTTCAACTTCCAATTTGGATTCAATTTTTTGAAGAATTTCACTATTGACATTCATTTGTGCTTGAGAATTTTATAATCATGGGAGATAAAGCTTGTAATAAGAGGAGCAAGACATTGACTCTTGAAGAAATTGAAGCAAATAAAGAGGAGAGACAAAGAAAAAAAGTAAGATGAATGAGAATTAAATCAATGAAAGATGGGGGAGCATCCAATTCCACAACTATTGAAACCCTAAACATTGAGGAGACCATGGTTGTAGATGAAGCTAATTTGTAAGAACTCAATTTGGAGAAGAATATGATTATACAAGCAATTCCTACTATGTCTTCAAATCCCTCTTTTAATGGTACATATGGAGAATGTTTCAATATGCACAAATCCAGCTATGTCTTTAAATCCACATGTTAGTGAAACATTAAATTCATATGTAGAAGTTTTACAAGATGCTGGACTTAATGATGTTGAGATTGATAATGTTTGGAGAGATGAAATTTTATAGAATATGTTGAAAATGAAAAACCAAAATATTTTGTTGAAAATGAAAATGAGAATGATCCTTTTGTTGAAAATGAAAATGAAAATTGTTTTGTTGATGAAAATGAAAATGAAAATCATTTTGTTGATGAAAATGAAGATGAAAATGTAAATCATTTTGAAGTTGAAAATAAAAATGAAAATGAAGATGAAGATGAAGATGAAAATCTAGAATGTGATGTTGAATTTAATGAAAATAATTTTTAAAATTGAAAGTGGTGTTTTCGATAATCTTCTTGGTCAAATTTCTTGGAGGCAAATAAGAACACATTGTGAATAGAATATACAAGAAATTCTTTTATCATAAAAAAATTGTATTTCAATGTCAACTAATGATGCAATTGATGAGAATGCAAAAAATGAGGAAAATAATGAAAAGGTTAGGCTTTTATGTTAAACCAAAAAGAAAAGATAAATCATTAAAACATGTATGTCTATTGTTGCTAGTGCCATTCAATCTATTGGGATAAATAGTCGATCTAAAGATAAAAATACAACAAGAAGAACCATAACAACTGCAATAGATAATAAAACAACTTTGAATAAAAGAATGGTAAGCAATATTAGTGAAGTTTTCAAAATACATCCTAAAACATTGCTAAGAGCGGAAAAAAGAAGATAAAGTATAGAAAATAATCCTATCAACCAATGTTGGAGTTTTAGTGGTTGACTCCTGAGGTCTGATATGAAATTGAATGTTGAAATTAAATATTTGATCAAAAAATATTGGCATGATAATACTAGGGTTTCATCTAATGCTAGAGATGTTTAAAAATTAAGGGTGGGTTCCAAAGTTCATGCTCCTCACCCAAAAAACCTATTAGATACAACACAAACTGATTTTTATAGAAAATTTTGTGGTGATTTAGTTTTACCTGGTAATATTAAAATAAGTCAAAGGTCTTTTGAAAAATGTAAACCCTGGTATGTAAAAATTAATAAGCAACAAATATCTTGTTGTTGTGAAACACATGTTCAATTTCATTATTTTTATGATGTTTTTCAATATATACGTTGTACCTTGCATACTAACATGATTATACAGGAATGTGGTATTAATATGCCACTTGAGGCAAAAGGGAGTTTATTTCAGGTTTATTTTGTGAAAGATCTAATGGTAAATTACTTTATTTAAGTTCTTGTATATACTGACAATTCATTAACTGTGGAAAATTTTCATTCTTAAGAATTTGTATGCATGATAGTGTTGATAATGATTTTGGACAAAAATTAGTAGATGTTAAAAGATTTAAGAATGTTCAATATTCTTTAAAAGATCAAAAAATTGGAAAGCGTTGTGATTTAGTTACATAAGTAGTTAGTGTGCATGCATTCATGAGTGAATTTAAGAATAAGATTGTACCAAAATATGTCATGCACTCTCAACATGCTCAATGGCTTGATGACCAATTTCGTGCATCTAGAAACACATTTCCAATTGGTACTATAATTTCAGTGGTTGATTTTGCAGAAAATTATACTCTAGCTTCGCAAGAGGAAATTCAATCACAGTATTATAATGCAGTGCAAGTAGTTATGTTTGTCCATATTGTTTATAAACATGTAGATGATATCATTGAGGTTGAAAGATTTTTTTTTGAGGGAGTATCATTTTTATATGAGTGATAATCGATTACACTCGTCTGAGTTTGTTCAATATTGTTTTAGTATATTTTATAGAAATTTAAGAGAAAGAGGAATCTAGATGAAATAACACCTCATATGGTTAGATAATTTTATGAGACAGTTCAATAATTCTTGAATGTTCTATTGGTTAAGTAGGGTTCACAAGGAACTTAATGCCCAATATGTATGGAGTTTTTTTGAAGCTGGGCATGCTAAAGGAGAACATGATGGAGCTGGTGCATGTGTCAAAAGAATTCTTGCTAGAAAAAAATTAAAATTTGAGGCTGTAGTAAAATTTAAAGATGCACATGGTATTGTGGATTGGTGTAATACAAGATTATCTACTCCTAGTTTGAGTGAGTACTCTATAGTTCATTGATTCTTTTGGTTGGTTGAAGAAGAGAACATTATACCTAGAGTTGACTGTGAGACAATCAGTGGATCTACTAAATGGCATTCATTTAGGAGTTTGACAAAAAGCACATGGACTATCTAGACAAGGGATCTTGCATGTTTTTGTAAGTTTTGTATCTTAGGAGATTGGGAAGCATATGAAAATACAGAATGGGTTGAATAGTGGGAGCAAAGATTATTGACACCTGCACAAGAACATGATCAATATGAAAGAACTATTGAGGAAAGTGATCAAGTGTTTGCATCTGAAGACTATGACCGTGTTTCAGACCTTGTGCAAGAAGGTAATTTAATTCAATTTATTTCATTTTATTTAGCTTTATTAAGTTATTTTGTAATACTAAATTATTTATATGAGTATGAGGAAGTTATTAAATCAAATTTTGTTTGCAAGACATGTGTATGATGTTGTTGAACCTGAGGGAAATGAAGAGGAAAAAAAATATTGGTTGGCTTGTTGTGTGGAGACTAAACATAAGTTAATAGCACCTTGAGAAGATGATGATGGCTATCATTATCCAACAGGTACGGTGATCCCCTTAAGACATCCCCTCAAGCAAATTTTGATAACAAGTTTTTGATCCAATTAAGAATTTTTTTAGAACAAACTCTTTGATCCCCTTAAGGAAGTTTTGAGAAATTATTTGATGATTATTTTCATTTTTTCAAATAGGATCGGTGGTGGTTGTTGGCACTTGGCTACAAAAATACCTGACAAGGATGAATGGTATACCTGCATTCAAAGATTATGAAACACATAAAAAGATTATACACTATTCACATTTGGTGGTGGCAACAAATATAAAACTAGATTGATATTGTGGAAAACTTGCAAATAAAGTGCTATGGGAAATTTCTATGGAATAGCATGAGACAATCATAGATGCATTGCAAAAAAAAGAGGATGCAGATAGTACAATGGAATAAGTAAATATAGATAAATATAGTTTTTGTTTTATATTGTCCTTTTAAATAGATTAAATACATGTTTTGATATTGGTCAAGTGTGTTACTAGTTGAAATTTATTTAAATTGTCCTTTTATCAATCCTTAAGCCATAATCACAAAAAGGATCTAGTCCATGTAGATTCAACGTAGAAAACATGGAATACTTGGTAAAAATAGGTAATTATTAGTTAAATTATATTCAAATACATGTTTTGATTATATATTGATATTGCTTGTACATTAATAGTTAAAATTGATTTATTATCCATTTTTGTATCTGTAAGCCATCATTGCATTGATAGATCATACTTTGAAACAAAAAGGAGAGGATGCCTGGATTCAACCTGCACACATGTGTGGAATACTTTTAAATGCAGGTGCTTGAGTTGTGTACATATAGATACTTTTATGTAAATTAAAATATGTATGTTTTGATGATTTCATTAATATTGCTTGTACATCTTTGATATCAGGTGGCATGAAGACCTACTACATTTTGGGCTCAAGTTTGAGATGTTCTTCATATGGCACATCCAAATTTTGTAAACATTGTTTTGAGATGACATATATGTACATGTACATACTTACACAATTAAACTTTTTGTACAAAATTACAAATACATGTACATACAAAATTATGTACTCTATGGACTTTTATGTATCTAAATCAATATTGAACTATATATTTTGCTCGTTAAATCCTCATGTTTTCATACTTTGAAACTTTATATTTGATTGTATAATCACTAAATATCATGCATAAATTATTGTTAAATCAATTATATCCTTAAGATGTTGTATTACGACCCCTTAAGACATCCCCTTAAGATGACCCCTTAAGACATTCCCTTAAGATGACCCCTTAAGACATCCCCTTCAGACGACCCCTTAAGATGACCCCTTAAGACATCCCCTTAAGACAACCCCTTAAGACATCCACTTAAGACATCCCCTTAAGACATTGTATTAGGAACCCTTAAGACATCCCCTTAGTATAAATTATTATTGGATGCTATTATTTGTTTTGATAGCTTATAAATTAGTGTTGGATGCTATTATTTGTTTTGACAACCTATAAATTAGTATTTGATGCTATTATTTGTTTTGACAACTTATAAATTAGTATTAGATGCTATTATTTGCAAAATATGATTTATTAACTAATTATTGATTGATGTGAATTGAATATGTTCATTGACTAGTTATCACTAATTATTGAATGTACATATCATGTATATCATGTATGGGATCACTAAATTTTTAAAGTACAAATATTAAAATTTCCTATTAATTTCAATTTTAATTTCATATTTATATTTAATTTCACATTACTGTCCTATATTAGTGTCTTGACTATGAACATAAAATGCATAAATGTACATGTGTAAATTAAAATTTCAGACAATAATAAAGTCCATAATTTACAACCTATTAAGTGCATGAAACCAATAAATTAAAAACATGAAATAAAGTCCACTAGAGTACAACCCATGAACTAAAGTCCAACAAAGTACTTGAACCATGAAATATAAATTCCAATAGAGTACATGAGAAACCAAATATGTTTAGTCTTTAAAATAATGAAATATAACCCATAAAATCATGTTTAGGTCATGCATTGTCTCTATAATCAAGATAACTCTTCACACCATGCGGACTATGTAGATGACTTGTAACACTCTGTACAAGAGAAAGATGAAATCAGATGTAAGACAATGAAAAATGATTTAATGACAATTTAATTTATAATTCACCATAAAATTAAATTACCATCATATCTGGGTTTGCATGCTTTGGTGGACGTGAAACAACCTCTAAATTATCTAAATAAATCTACATAAACAAGACAGAAATTTGAAATGAGATGAAAGTCTACAATTAAAAATTATTTAATTCAATTTAATTTATAATTTATCATATTTTAATTGTACCGTATTCTGAGGTTGTACACCCTCTTCTCCATCACCGATTTGTACATGCTCAACTACAAGATGTGTCTCATGCTATAAAAGAAAAAGAATTTAAAACATGTATTAGCTCATATTATATATATGTATTCAATTTTAAATTTTAAATTAAAGTTATTTAGAATATTTAATCTGTAATTGACTTTAAATATAATAAAAAAATTAAATTACCATGATATTTGGAGCCTGCTCTGCATGTCCTCCTATATGTGTAGCTATGACTAGGTTAGGGCAGAAATTCGCACTAAAATACTCCTCCAAGATCAAATTTAAAGCATGTATACTTGAATTAGGTTAAAATATATATATTCAAGTTTGCACATTTTGTGTAGAATTTTTTTTAAACCTGAAAATCATAGGCCTCATGACTAGCCATGTAGCACCCCTCCATTTTGCTTATGTTTTATGTTAGCATGTTTACACTTTGATAGACCCTATTACTTTGTTTGGATGTACTGATCGCTAACTCTAGAGCGATGATGGATATATTTTGTGATATGATGATACATTGTATAGTGAAAATTATTTTTGACATGCTTTATGTTAGCATAGATGTTTAATTTTGATGTTATTGCTATCTATATGCTTATGGTAGATTAATGGGTATTTGTTTTTTTAGTTTGATGTGATGTGTATTGGTGTGGAGAACAGAGTTGCATCACTCGCTTGCAAGTGCCCTATGATTTCTGTGATTTTCTCTGCACAGTGTGTTTGAAAACATGGATTATATATATATGTATGTTATTTGTCTTATTGCAGGATTGCAGGTACATGACACCGACTCCACCTAGTTTCTTAGGTCTAAGCATGTCAATACTCAACGGAACTGTTTATTGGGAGGTAGTAACAAAGTTTTTCCTAGTCTAGTCTCAAAACTAGTCACAGTATGTCGTCAGTTTAGGTTTGGTGTTTTTGGTTGTCTTGTTTGGTCTGTTTTGATTATTTGCCATATAAAATTTATTTTGTGAATATAGTGTTAGTTTAATGTTCTTTAATTTAATGCTTATATAAATTGATTTTAAATAAAGTAATTAAAAGCTTCGTATTTTATTTAGTTAATTAAATTAGTTTATTGGTAAAATAATTTAGTCATTGAGATTAAAATTATTTTATTAAATAGATTAATTAATTAAATTAAAATTACTTTATTTGTGGGAATAGATTAAATATAAAAAAAAAAACAATGAAAAGGAAATTGAAATTTGAATTTTAAATTCTTTAATTCTTTAAAATGCATTGATTTCTTGATAAGTGAGGAAAGAAAGATTTGCCCGGGAGTGTGTTAGAAGATATTGTCTTCTTGCCATGTGTGTTAGTTAAGAATTTATTCTATTTTCTTGTTGAAGATTCTCTTGTAGAAGATACTATGTGATTTGGGGAAAACAAGAAATCACTTCACAGGAAATTGAAAAGAATAGAGATTTGCTAAAAAAATTGATTTGGGGTATTTTGTGATTTCCTTTGGGTTTTGTTTAAAATTTATGGAAGAGATTCTCAGATAGATTTCTGTTCAGTTTTTGCATTCTTCTGGAAAGTGGTGGTTTGTAAAGAGCTTTGGAAGTTGCATGCAACAAGCAGAGCATCTCATCAACATAAAAAATCAAGTTACATGTTTTTCTCTATTTATTTATTTTGTTTATTTTCTTTTGAAAAGATTTTCTGTGAAAAGAATTAGTATTGTGAAGTTTTGTTTAAATTTTTTAAATGCATGATTGCCTAAGGTAATTGTTTGTGATTGAAACCTCTGTTCTTCTCAGCAAATTATTCTGTAGAAAATTTATTACTTCTCTGTGATATATTTCAAAAAAACAAGATTTTATAGTGAAATTAGAGAGAAAACCTATAGATTTTTGTTAAGCAATTGAGAAATTCGAGAAGAAAATTTTGTAGATAAAGTTGAGGAATTGGAAACCTCTGTTACAATCTCTGTTAAAAGTTTCTTGTAGAAAATATTTTGAGTAATTAAATTGTGAAGGAAATATTTTATTTGGAAAATGAAATTGAAACCTTCTGTGATTGAATTAGAACTTGTTGAGGGAGAAATTGTGTATACTGCTAAATTTCACAATTTCCTGATAAAAACCCTTTTGAAAGTAATTGCCTGATTTCAATATTTTATCTATCTTTTAATTGTGAATGTATATATATATATATATATATATTTACATTCATATATAAATTGTATTATGAAAATTTTATATTCATTGCATAAATTTTTTGAAATCGCCGTATAGGTGAAAGAGGGGTTTGAAGTTTTAGAAATTAGAATTAAATTCTAGAAAACATAGTTTGATTTTTTTTTCATTTAAAACAAAAATATGAGTAAAGGGGGCCACAGAGGTTACCCCCACAGCCGCCCCATATAGGGGGCTGCAGGGGTTAGCCCCACAGCCGCCCCATATAGGGCGACTGCTGTGGAGGTAACCGGCGCTGTCCTTATAGGCAACGTGCGAATGTCAACATAACCGCCTCCCCATATGGGGAGGGCTGTGCTTACAACCAAGACTTTATATAAAATCCGCTCTTTATATAAAACAAAATTCTTTTATTTAAATTACTTTGTAAATTTTTGATTTAGTCCGTTTATTTAAAAAAAAGCGTACTTCGATTTCATTAAATTTTAAATTTAAATTGTTAATATATATATATATATATATAAGAATATATATATTATAGTTTCAAGAAGTAATTTATTATTTAGTTGAGGATTATTAATATTGATGCTTGTAAATGCATAAAAATGATTGTTATCAAACAATAAAATTAGAAAGAGAAAATTGGTATTTGTTTTCATGTGAAATTGAGAAAGTCTATATTATACTAATTAATAGAATTTCTTATATTGTTTGGGAAAATAATTGTAATTAAGTTGTTTTATTTTCTTGCTATTTCTTATTGACTTGATTGGATTTAGTAGATCCTAAGATTAGATATTTATAATCCCTGATTTTCTTTAAACTGTATTTTCTCTTTTGTTGGGAAAATTGGGAATATATTAGAAATACAAGTCTTCCAGATAAGTTTGTTTAATGCGAGAGTTGTTATTGTTTAAATACAATCCTTAAGTTGACTAGGGTCGTGCACATGGTTTTGCATGGTGTTTAGACACTTGGAATCTATGAACAAGTTGTGATGTTTGTTGTAATTTGTTTGGTACAAGATGTTTAATGTGCACTTTGTTTACCTTAGTTAGTAAACTTAGATTGCTTGTGTTATTTTTAGGGGAGTGGCTTTGTGTGAGGGCCGACACACAAAGTGGTGCCTGGGTAACTCATGTAGAGTTATTAAGGCAGTGAAAACTAAATCAACACATTAGATAGTTTAAAACATTTAACTAGATTATTGAGCCTCGCTTATAGACTCAAGGGTTAGTTCAGTCTTGAGAATAAGTTGAGAAGGCCTGGAGTGGCAAATCGATATCTTGTTATTTTAAAAGATATCCAATTCCGCAATAGTTTGCATGTGGGGTCAGGTTTTGTAAGAGGTTACTAGGGTAAACCAAGTTGGGGGCCAGAACCTAGGAAGAAACACCAGGGTAACCTATGCAACATTGTGATGACACTCCACCTAAAATAATAATGACCTTGTGAACTTAGTATGTTTGATTATTCTAATTCTGGAAGCAATGTAACCTATAAGTTAAGTGTGTACTTGTATAGATTTTTTATGGTTTTTACTTGTGTCTAGGGTTTGTAGGTTATGTCTAGGGAACCTTATTACTATCTCCTAGTACGGGGGGTGGACCTACGGGTACCACATGGTTGGGTGGAACGTGCACCTTACTCTGTTGGGTCCCTAGTTCATGTTCGTGGCAAAGAGTACTTTATGGAAGGAGAGGTTGTATTTGGATATATGTACTTCCTTATTTGTATCATTGGAAATTGTATATTTGTATCTCTCCTCAATTGTTAATGAGGTGAACATTTGTAATATGTAATTGTAAACATTTATTTGACCTACCTCATTTGAAAAATGAGTATTGTAACGTTATTTCAAATGCAATGTATGAAAGAATCCTTTATGTATAATATGCTTTCAATCATGTGATTTAAATGTTATTCATTCTATACTTTTAAGTTTATGAAAATTAATATATATGCAATGTATAATACTATTGTCATCTATGGGAATTTCAAGTAGTGTGTCGTCGCGTTACTTAGGGAATGTTTTCAATTAGTTAAGTAAGTGCTTTTACTTTAAAAAAATTTTATCACACTTTTGTAAACAATGCATCATTCTTTAAGTTACAAGATGGGGTGTTATAGATTGGTATCAGAGCAAAGGTTCTAACACTAGATGCTTTGGGTAATTGTGAGCCCATTAGGTTGACCTAGTACATAGTATCATTTTCTGTTAGCCTTGTCTATTTGGTATCTAAGACTCATTTTTGTTTTATGTGTAGGATCATGCCTAAGCATTATACTAGAGGTCATGGTAGAGGTCGAGGTGGAGGCGACGGGCCAATCCCTTAGGTTACTCCCCCTCAGAGTTCCCATGAGATTGAACATGTGGAGCAGTCGAGTCCTCAGTTGGAATAGACATGTGAGGAACGAATTCTGATATAGCCATAGGTTGAGGGAGCTCAGTTGTGTCCCCTTCTAGAAGAGGTTCTTGCTAGACTTGGTCTTTGGCAGGAAGTTGATCAGGAGGTAGTTAGGGAGCGTGATAGATCTCCTAGGAGGATTGTTAGTACTACAGAGTAGGATGCCATTGTCGCAGGACATATGAGGGATTTGTCGAGGGCATGTCCTCCTACTTTTGATGGCATAGGTGGTGGTTTAGAGGCAGATACCTAGTTATTAGACTTAGGTAGATGTTTTTCTATGCACCCCTATGGTAGCAATACCCGAGCTAGATGCATTATCATGCATCTGAGAGGCTTTTCCTGAGCAGAAGCTCCATTTAGAGATTGGGTTAGTTTCTTGGGAGATGTTCTTGGAAAGGTTTAGAGCACAGTTCTTATCTGAACATTGGAGGCAATGATGAGCTGATGAGTTTCACAATTTGCGTCAGATGGCTCTATCTGTTGAGCAGTATGAATGCAGATATTATGAACTCAAACAATATGCAGGATTTGGAGATGATGAGGTGATGCTAGTACAACATTTTATCAGGGGTTTCAATGCCCACATTAGTGGAGTTAGAGTCTTCAAATCGAAGACTATGGAAGTTGCAGTTGAGAAAGCACGCATTGTGGAAGAGAATCTGGTTTTAGCATTGGGTGGACATACATGTGTCCAGATAGGCAGTGCTCCTATAGCAAGTACTGGTCCACGGGGTGGTCAGATACTAACAGGTGGTTCCTCTAGGAACCAAAAGCCACCCACTAAGTGTGGACAATAGTAGCAACAACGTACTCAAAAGAATAATAATTCACAACCTCAACAAGGTAATAGTCCTCAATCAGGAAAGAAATGCAACTGATAGACAGGATTAGCCACTCAGAGTGTGTAGTCTACTATCAGTAGAGGTAGCTTTCAACAATCCAATGCACCTTCGGGTGGCAGAGGCTTTGGTAGGGGTACTTGTTGTTATTTGTGTGGTGAGCAGTGTCCTATGAGAGGTTCTTCAGGATCTGGGGCACGACCTACAACTTCTGAGCCTACAATTGGTGATGCAGGATGTGCTCATACAGTTTATGCTACAGTTAATAACTGCTAAGCCGATCATCAGAACACAGTGGTCGAGACTTTAGGTAAATTACAGGGTGTTAGTGTTACTATTCTTTTTTATTCAAGAGCTACTGATTCCTTTATTTCACCTACCATTGTTGAGCGATGTGGTCTTGTGCTGGTAAAGCAAGGTGGTAAGTGGCAAGTAGAATTCACCTCTGGGGTGAAAGTAGTGGTAGAGAATCTTGTATGTAATTGTGAGCTTAGAATTGGTACATTATCTACCTTAGTGGATCTTCATGGTACACCTTTAGGATCGTATGAAATAGTTTTAGGTATGGATTGGTTAGAATCTCAGCATGCTGTGATTGACTGTCAACTTAAGACAGTTAGTTGTATTAATGATTTAGGTGCAAAAGTGGAAATCATAGGTGTTCAAAGACCTATCTCTTTGTAGATGATTTCCGCTATGTAATTGAAGAGATGTCTTCATCAGGGTTCTCAACTATTTGCAACAACAGTTACTAATTTAGGAGAGAGTCAAGAGATATCTCTTGATGATCATCCTATCCTCAGGGAATTTTATGATGTGTTTCTAGATGATATACCTGGAATGCCTCTGAAGAGAGATATTGATTTTAGAGTTGACCTAGTTCCTGGAGCTAAGCCTATATCTCGAGCTCCATATAGAATGAATACTCAAGAATTAGAGGAGCTTCATATCTAGTTGGAGGAATTTTTAGATAAGGGTTTTATTCATCCAAGTGTTTCTCCTTGGGGAGCACTACTCATCTTTGTAAAGAAGAAGGATAGATCACTTAGATTGTATATTGATTATCATCAATTGAACAAGGTAATGATAAATAATCATTATCCTTTGCCTAGAATCAATGATCTTTTTGATCAAATCAAGCGAACTAATGTGTTCTCTAAAATTGATCTAAAATTTGGTTACCATCAATTGCGTATTGCAAAAGCAGACATTCATAAAACTGCATTCCGAACTCGTTATGGTCACTACAAATTCAAAGTAGTACCGTTTGGGTTAATGAATGCACCATCAGTTTTCATGAGTTTGATGAATGGTGTCTTTCGTACATACCTTGATTGTTTTGTCCTTGTGTTTCTCGATGATATTTTGATCTATTCAAGAAATATGAAGGAACATGAAGAGCATCTAAGACAAGTATTGCAGTGCTTAAGGGAAAATCAATTGTATGCAAACTTGAAGAAGTGTGACTTCTTTCAAACTGAGGTGAAATACCTTGGTAATGTTGCATCTAGGAAGGGTATTGTTGTGGATCCTTCAAAGATTCAAGCTATTGTTGATTGGCCCATTCCTACTAACGTAGGTGAAGTTCATAGTTTTATGGGTCTAGCTAGATATTTTAGACGGTTTGTTCAGGGGTTTTCTAGGATTGGGCACCCCATAACTTCTCTTCAAAGGAAAGGGAAGAAATTTGTCTGGATAGAGCAGTGTTAGTTGGCTTTTCAGACACTTAAAGAAAAGTTGACTAATGCGCCTATATTGACCATTCCTGATCCTACTAACGATTTTGTAGTTTGCATTGATGCATCCTTGGAGGGTTTGGGAGCAGTACTGCTGCAAGATGGGCGTGTGGTCGCTTATGAGTCTCAAAAACTTAAAGATCATGAACTAAATTATCCCACTCATGATTTAGAGCTTGCCGCAGTTGTGGATTTATTAGTTCGATGGAGGAATTTCTTATTGGGTCACCATTTTGAACTTCATACTGATCACTGTAGTCTACAATATATATTTACACAGCCTAACTTGAATGCTAGACAAAGACAGTGGATGGAGTTCTTGTGTGAATATAATTTTGAGGTGAAATATGTTCAGGGAAAAGAGAACGTAGTGGCTAATGCTCTTAGTTGTCATCGACATGAGATTTTTGCTATTACTCTTGAAGTAGATTTGAGGGGTCAATTTTTAGCACCACTTCCTACTGATAGATTGTATCAGGAGGTAAAGACGAAGATTGAATCTGGTAGACCTCTAGAGGGTCGATTTACAGGGTACACCCTTGAACCAGATGGTTTATTACGACATTTAGATCGTATCTATGTACCACATTCAGAAGGTCTACGCACATTAATTATGACTGAAGCACATTGAGCTCCTTATTTAGCTCATCTTGGAGTTAAGAAGATGTATGCAGATCTTCGACAATTATATTTTTGGCCTGGTATGAAACACGATATTGCTGATTATGTATCGAGATGTCTTGAGTGTTAGAGAGTCAAAGCTGAGCATCAGCATCCCACTAGATTATTATAGCAACATCTCATTCCTGAATGGAAATGGGATATTATATCAATTGATTTCATAGTTGGATTACCTACGTCATCACATTGACATGATGCCATTATGGTAACTGTTGATAGATTGACTAAGGTGGCACATTTTTTTCCAGTATGATCATCTTACAATGCTTCATCCGTAGCTAGGATATTCATGGAGGACATAGTTAGATCGCATGGGATTCCTCATAGGATTATATCTGATAGAGATCTCGTATTTATATTAGCCCTATGGACCTCATTACAACATGCTCTAGGTACACAACTGAACTTTAGTTTAGTGTATCATCCTCAAATAGATGGACAAATAGAGAAAGTTAATCAAATACTTGAGGATATGCTTAGAATGTATGTAATGGACCAACAATCACATTGGGAGGATTATATGTACTTAGTAGAATTTGCTTACAATAACGGATATCAAATTTCCATAGGTATGCCACCATTTTAGGCATTATACAGACGTCCTTGTCGAAGTCCATTGAGTTGGGATCAACTTGAGGATAGAGTGTTACCCAGTCCTGAGATGCTTTGAGACATGGAGCAATAGGTTGATCATATTAGAGAGCATTTGATAATAGCTCAGGATAGGAAAAAGAAGTATGCCAATGCACATAGAGTGGACCAACAATTTTCAGTTGGTGATAGAGTGTTTCTTTGAGTACGACCGTGAAAGAGTCCAATCTGTTATGGAAAAGGCTCTAAGCTTGTGCCTCAATTTGTTGGGCCATTTGAGATCCTAGAGAGGATTGGTCTTGTGGCATATCGACTCACCTTACCACCTAGTTTGTCATGTATTCATGATGTTTTTCATGTGTTAGTTCTCAGACCTTATCATCCCGACATTTCTCATGTACTTGATTTGAATGCATTACAGGTAGAGGAGAGCAGCTGGCTTCGGAGCCCGTGGCCATTCTTCAGCATCAGAGACTCATTCTCAGGGGTCGATACATTGATCAGGTGTGGGTCCAATAGGATCCTAGCCATGAGGCATCTGCTACTTGGGAGGATGCGACATGCATGAGGGAGTTTTATCCCTATCTGTTCACAGGCTTTCAAGAGCAAGCTTGATCCTAGGGGGAGGATGTAGTACCCCTCCATTTTTCTTATGTTTTATGTTAGCATGTTTACACTTTGATAGACCCTGTTACCTTGTTTGGATATACTGATCACTGACTTTAGATCGATGATGGATATATTTTGTGATATGATGATATATTGTACAGTGAAAATTATTTCTGACATGCTTTATGTTAGCATAGATGTTTACTTCTGATGTTATTGCTATCTATATGCTTATGGTAGATTAATGGTTATTTGTTTTGTCAGTTTGATGTGATGTGTATTGGTGTGGAGAATGGAGTTGCATCACTCACTCACAAGTGCCCTGTGATTTCTGTGATTTTCTCCGCACGGTGTGTTTGAAAACATGGATTATATATATATGTATGTTATTTGTCTTATTGCAGGATTACAAGTACATGACACCAACTCCACCTAGTTTCTCAGGTCTGAGCATGTCAATACTCAACAAAAATGTTGATTGGGAGGTAGTAACAAGGTTTTTCCTAGTCTAGTCTCAAAACCAATCATAGTATGTCGTTAGTTTAGGTTTGGTGTATTTGGTTGTCTTGTTTGGTCTGTTTTGATTATTTGCCATATAAAGTTTATTTTGTGAATTTAGTGTTAGATTAATGTTCTTTAATTTAATGCTTATTTAAATTGATTTTAAGTAAAGTAATTAAAAGCTTCGTATTTTATTTAGTTAATTAAATTAGTTTATTGGTAAAAGGGTATGTGCAGGATCATGGTGCGCCAAAAAGTGGCAATATTATGGGTATTTGTAGGGTATGTGGCTAACGAATTTTTTTTCACCCAAAATTAATGAAACAAAAAGGGTTTTTAGAGGAGATTCTCAGCTTTCCAAAAATATAAATTATAATTTAATTTGAATTTAATAAATAATTATTATTCATTTTCTATTAGAATTACGACTAAAGTCCTGATCGATAGGCTGATTGAAAAACATCTATAACTTTCAAACGGTATAATATTTTTTGAATATGAAACATGCGTCACATTCTATGCTTCACATACTATAGGATTAAAAAAATAAAAAATAAATTTCATGAAGTTTTGACCAAGTTAAGGTGGTCAGACAGACGAGTTTTTATATTTTCTAAAAGTTGTAATAAAAAATTCATAATTAATTAATTACTTAGAAAAAATTACAAAAAGTTATGCATCACATCCGGACATGAGTCCTCTACTTATATATAAAATCTTACAAAAAAATATTATCATTTTATTATGGTTAGGGTGGTCAGACAGACACCTACTTCTTATTTTTTCCCTGAAATTTAAGTACTACTGCATTGAAATTTCAAATTTTCACCAGATAGATTTTATTTATTTTTAAATAAACCTAGTATTTTAGAAACTAATTTTCTACAAATTCTATTCTTACATATTTTTGAAATAATATAGATAACTTATTCAAATATTTACGTCAAGTTGCCTAACACTGATTTTTATGAATTTTTTGCCACTTAAGGGCCTGTTTTTTGCATGATGATCTTGCACATACCCAAAACAATTTAGTCATTGAGATTAAAATTACTTTATTAAATAGATTAATTAATTAAATTAAAATTACTTTATTTGTGGGAATAGAATAAATATAAAAAAAATAAACAAAGAAAAGGAAATTGAAATTCGAATTTTAAATTCTTTAATTCTTTAAAATGCATTGATTTCTTGATAAGTGAGGAAAGAATATTTGCCTAGGAGTTTGTTAGAAGATATTATCTTCTTGCCATGTGTGTTAGTTAAGAATTTATTGTATTTTCTTGTTGAAGATTCTCTTGGAGAAGATATTATATGATTTGGGGAAAACAGGAAATCACTTCACAGGAAATTGAAAAGAACATAGATTTGCTAAAAAAATTGATTTGGGGTATTTTGTGATTTCCTTTGGGTTTTGTTTAAAATTTATGGAAGAGATTCTCAGGTAGATTTTTGTTTAGTTTTTGCATTCTTCTGGAAAGTGGTGGTTTGTAAAGAGCTTTGGAAGTTGCATGCAATAGGCAGAGCATCTCATCAACAGACAAAATCTTCAAGTTACAGGTTTTTCTCTATTTATTTATTTTGTTTATTTTCTTTTGAAAAGATTTTTTGTGAAAAGAATTAGTATTGTGAAGTTTTGTTTAAATTTGTTAAATGCATGATTTCCTAAGGTAATTGTTTGTGATTGAAACGTCTGTTCTTCTCAGCAAATTATTGTGTAGAAAATTTGTTACTTCTTTGTGATATATTTCAAAAAAATAAGATTTTATAGTGAAATTAGAGAGAAACCGTATAGGTTTTTTCTAAGCAATTGAGAAATTCCATAAGATAATTTTGTAGATAAAGTTGACGAATTGGAAGCCTCTGTTACAATCTCTGTTAAAAGTTTCCTGTAGAAAATATTTTGAGTAATTAAATTGTGAAGGAAATATTTTATTTGGAAAATGAAATTGAAACCTTCTGTGATTGAATTATAATTTGTTGAGGGAAAAATTGTGTATACTGATAAATTTCTCAATTTCTTGATAAAAACCCTGTTGAAAGTAATTGCCTAATTTCAATATTTTATCTATCTTTTAATTGTGAATGTAATTATATATATATATTTGCGTATATATATATATATATTTACATTCATATATAAATTGTATTGTGAAAATTTTATATTCATTGCATAAAATTTTTGAAATCGCTGTATAGGTGAAATAGGGGTTTGAAGTTTTAGAAAATGAAATTAAATTCCAGAAAATGTAGTTTCATTTTTATTTAAAAAAAAAAATTATGAGTAAAGGGGGTCGTAGGGGTTACCCCCATAGCCGCCCCATATAGGGCGACGACTATGGAGGTAGCCGGCGTTGCCCTTACAGGAAGCGCATGGCTGTCAACACAGTCACCTCCCCATATGGGGAGGGCTGTGCTTATAGCCAAGACTGTATATAAAATACAGTCTTTAAATAAAACAAAATTCGTTTATTTAAATTACTTTGTAAATTTTCGATTTACTCCATTTATTTAAAAAAAACGTACTTCGATTTCATTAAATTTTAAATTTAAATTGTTAATATATATATATATATATATAGGAATATAAGAATATATCTATATATTATAGTTTCAAGAAGTAATTTATTATTTAGTTGAGGATTATTAATATTGATGATTGTAAATGCACAAAAATGATTGTTATCAAACAATTAAATTAGAAAGAGAAAATTGGCATGTGTTTTCATGTGAAATTGAGAAAGTTTGTATTAGACTAATTAATAGAATTTCTTATATTGTTTGGGAAAAGAATTGTAATTAAGTTGTTTTATTTTGTTGCTATTTTTTATTGACTCAATTGGATTTAGTAGATCCTAAGATTAGATGTTTATAATCCCTGATTTGCTTTAAATTGTATTTTCTCTTTTGTTGAGAAAATTGGGATTATATTAGAAGTACAAGTCTTCCAAATAAGTTTGTTTAATGCGAGAGTTGTTATTATTTAAATACAATCCTTAAGTTGACTAGGTTAGTGCAAATGGTTTTGCATGGTGTTTAGACACCTGGAATCTATGAACAGGTTGTGATGTTTGTTGTAAGTTGTTTGGTTCGAGATGTTTAATGTGCACATTGTTTACCTTAGTTAGTAAACTTAGATTCCTTGTGTTATTTTTAGGGGAGTGGCTCTGTGTGAGGGTTGACACACAAAGTGGTGCTTGGGTAACTCATGTAGAGTTATTAAGTCAGTGAAAACTAAATCAACACATTAGATAGTTTAAAACCTTTAACTAGATTATTAAGCCTCACTTATAGACTCAAGGGTTAGTTCAGTCTTGAGAATAAGTTGAGAAGGCCTAGAATGGAAAATTGATATCTTGTTATTTTAAAATATATTCAATTTTGCAACAGTTTGCATGTGGGGCTGGGTTTTGTAAGAGGTTGCTAGGGTAAACCAAGTTGGGGGCCAGAACCTAGGAAGAAACACCAGGGTAACCTATGCAACATTGTGATGACACTCCACCTAAAATAATAGTGACCTTTTGAACTTAGTATGTTTGTTTATTCTAATTCTGGAAGCAATGTAACCTATAAGTTAAGTGTGTACTTGTATAGATTTTCTATGGTTTTTACTTGTGTCTAGGGTTTGTAGGTTATGTCTCAGGAACCTTATTACTATCTACTAGCATGGGGGGTAGACCTACGGGTACCACATGGTTGGGTGGAAGGTGCAACTTACTCCATTGGGTCTCCAGTTCATGTTCATGGCAAAGAGTGCTTCTTGGAAGGAGAGCCCGTATTTGGATATATGTACTTGCTTCTTTGTATCATTGGAAATTGTATATTTGTATCTCTCCTCAATTGTTAATGAGGTGAACATTTGTAATATGTAATTGTAAAAAATTATTTGACCTACCTCATTTGGAAAATGAGTATTGTAACATTATTTCAAATGCAATGTACAAAAGAATCCTTTATGTATATTATGCTTTCAATGATGTGATTTAAATGTTATTCAATGTATACTTTTAAGTTTATGAAAATTAATATATATGCAATGTATAATACTATTGTCATCTATGGTAATTTCGAGTAGTTTTTCGTTGTGTTACTTAGGGAATGTTTGTAATTAGTTAAGTAAGTGTTTTTACTTTAAAAAAATTTATCACACTTTCATAGACAATGCATCATTCTTTAAGTTACAAGATGGGGTGTTACAAGCCACAACATCTCAGGTTTTCCCAAAGCCCATTCTCATTGTTGTATTGACCTATAGATACATGTAGACATTTTTTATGCTTATAATATTTAAAAGTGTGCACACACATTTGATATATAGTGCATTCAAAATTCATAATTGTAACTCTAGAGACTAATGTAACTTAAACAATTTACAATATAAATGTACCTGCCCCTAATCTATGATGTTAGATACTAGAGGAGTGCTCGATAAACCCTTAGGTGGAATCAATGTGGAAGCCAATTGAGTCCCCTAAACAAAAATATAAGTATTTTAAACATATGTTCATGATTCAATTATAAATTTAAAACTCAAGTTAAAAATCATTTCATAAATAATTTAGAAAATTGAAATCAAAATACCCCAAAAGGGTTGTCGATAAGGACTGGTGTTGATGTATGTACTCATTGAGCAAATGATTTCCCCATCGTTAGTGCCATCTATACATCAAACAATTTGATTGTTAAAATGTAATGCAAAATTTTCTTTGATATATACATTTAATAAAATTATTATAAAATCAATATGTAGATGCATATTTATACTTGTGTCGCAATTTCCTTAGGGTGATGGTCTATTATAAGAAATTCTACAAATGAACTGAAGTGACTGGATAAACCACCAGAGTCTCGATGTCCACCTGAACTAGGTGTGGCCTGATCGGGTCCATAGCATAATTGGTGGCAACTAGTACATACATGTGGGGCCGTCGACACTCCTAGAGTGCTACTTGGACTAGATCCACAATAGACTCCATCATCATTGTCATCTCTATGATCCCTACTTGCAATTGTAGAAGCATGCTGATCAAAGTCTCTAACAAGTGTTCTAAGGGATCATAATGTGGAGACCACTGCAAGTTGATGCATAGGTGCAGAAATGGGAGGACCAAGAGTAGCAACACAGGGTTGTGCATGCACGAGGAATTGGGGATCAACCCTTACCCAAAACCTCTATTGTGGCATGCCGCCACCAACAACCTGAAATGATTTGAAATAAAAATAATTGGGATTTTTCCCCATAACAAACTCTACATATAGTTTCCTCAAAAAATACAATGGGACCTCCCAATTAGCATGTGGTGGCCTATCAAAAACCATATACAATCTATTCCAAAACTATGCACTTATCTTGGGATGCACACAACACCACATTGATATTCTAGATTTATTGGCAGGAATGGTATGCCAAGTGACAGGGTTGAGAAAGTATGGGGTAAGGTGGGCTTTTGTTATCTTAAGGTCTAAAATTTGTCTATACGAGAGACCATTTGCATTATACTGTTGCATCTTCTCCCTCTCTTGTTGATTCCTATCAAGATCATAATCAATTGTCCTGATGGCATCCACAACATTTTGTATCATAGATGCAAAACATCTAATGTGAGGAGGAATCAATTCTTGAATCTGCGTAGCATTGATTTGATTTTGAATGGCTGCAACATGATCATTTATACGGGCTCGCAAGCAAGCCTCATCAGATGCAACTCATGCTGGAGGGGGAGGGGGAGGGGGAGGTGGAGGTGGAGGTGGTTGAGGTGGTGGATTGAGGATATCTTCTATGTTAAATTGATCCATGATGTCAAATATAAGTGCACCTGTATTAAATTATACAAAATTAACATACAAACTTAAATAATTAAATTTGTTTAAGTAGGATGTGCACATTGTACATATACATACACATACATATACATTGATTTAACATTCAAATTAATATGTACATACATACATATACATTGATTTAACATTCAAATTAATATACAAATTCAAAATTTAACATGTACATACGTTTAAAATAAAAAATATGATGCATAATTTTAAAGCATATATTATTCAACTAAACTATGTACATACATACAAATTTCAAAATTTAAGATCTAGAACTATGTAATTTTAATACATGTACATACTAAAAACTAAACTTGAAACATTCACAAAAACCTCATATAATGTCTAACTATATATATATATATTACATTTTTCCAATAGGACAAATCATGATCTAGTAGATAGTCATAAAATATATACTATTATAAATTCATCTTTAAAAGTTCATAAATTCCACCAAATTCATAAATTAATGTCACTAAAAATATCCATCTGGAACCAAAATCATAAATTCTCGTCACCAAAAATATCCATCCAACCAAATTTATAAATTCATCACACAAAATATCCATCAAACCAAATTCATAAATTCATAACTATAAGATCATTGTCGTAATTTAGAAACTATTGTGGCTCTCTACTGTATCTCTTCATTTATTTGTGTTTTCCTTTTTAGATTCATAAATTCTCCTCTCATCTAGCCATTGTCAATGGTCATCTCAGATCCCATCCATAGCCCAAAGAACATCAACAATGTTTTGCATCCTAGATGCAAACATCCTCACAGGTGGCGTGACATATTCTTCATTATGAATAATGTTGATTTGATCTTGGATGGTTCTAACATTGGAATTGATTTGTGCTTGTAAATGAGCACCATCAATTTCAGGTGGCAGAGGTGGAGGTGGAGGTGGTGGAGATGGATGGTGTGGAGGTGGATGGTGAATATTATTCAATTGATCCATGTGATCTCTAAGATATGAGTGAACCTGCATTAGATTTGTAATTTCAAAATGTAAGATACATGTTTAGGAACTACCCTTAAACCATTCAATATAAATGTCCTAATTGAATATAAATGGTAAAATATGTAAGCCTAATTTATGTCTAAGGCATGTTACTTGAATGAAAAAATAATTAACTATTAATATAGGATAATTTATGAATTCTATTGGGTTTATGGTTTACAGTTTAGGATTTAGGTAGGATGGCTTAAGGGGATCTATGTAGTAAGGTCCTAGTACAAAATGATATGGCTTAAGTGAATAAAATTTGGTGAAGATGCCTAAGGAAATCAAATTTCATTAAGGTCCTAGGAAACTTCACCAAATTTTATTCACTTGATCCATGTCATTTTGTCCTAGGACCTCACTAGACATAGATCCCCTTAAGCCATCCTATCACCCTAAACCATAAATAAATCAACCTAGATCATGATTTATCTCATTCACATTATAATCTTGCATGAACTTATTATTGTTAAATTTGGTTTCCTTGGGAAAATTCACTAAATTTAATTCACTTGAGTCATGTCATTTTTTCTAAGGACCTCACTAGACATAAATCCCCTTAAGCCATCCTATCACCCTAAACCATAAATTGATCAACCTAGATCATGAAATCTCATTCATATTATAATCTTGCATGATCTTATTATTGTTAAATTTGGTTTCCTTGGGCAACTTCACCATATTTTGAGAACTCATTTGATCCCCTTAAGAAATGTCATATTAGGACCCCTTAAGACATCGATTTATGGTTTAGGGTGATAGGATGGCTTAAGGGGATCTATGTCTAGTTAGGTCCTAGGACAAAATGACATGGCTCAAGTGAATAAAATTTGTTGAAGTTGCTCAAGGAAACCAAATTTCATTAAGAGCCTAAGAAAAAATGATGGATTTAGGGTTTAGGGTTTAGGGTAATAGGATAGCATAAGGGGATCTATGTAGTAAGGTCCTACGACAAAATTACATGGCTTAAGGGAATAAAATTTGGTGGAGTTCCTAAGGAAACCAAATTTCATTCTAAGGTCCTAGGACAAAATGAATGCTTTAGTGTTAAGGGTTTAGATTGTAGAGTTCAGGGTTTAGGTTTTATGGAACTTAGGGTGAAGTTTTAGTGGCCTTTGGAATAATGGACTTGCAAGTTTGACGAGGGAGCAAACCCGAGACACAAAAATACACTTACAAAACAGAGAATAATATTTTCTATTAAAATATGGGACTCTTACATGCAGAGGATCTCAAATCCCCGAGCTCTGTATTACATGCAAATTATAGACTTACAGAAAATTACCCAGATTCCCCTTTCACAGCATGTGAACTTCTTTCCCCAAAAAGTTACTCAAAAATCAGAAACAAGCCCATAAATAGACCCATTTTGGTTAGGAACCAAAAAAAACCTTTGAGATAAGATTTTTGGCAGTTTGGCACCAAAATTACAATTAGAAATTCAAGTTTAAATTCACAGTCAAAAATTAGCATATTTCTAAAATATGCACCAACTTTCAGAAGCCATAACTTTTAATCTGACTGTTGGATCTTCAATGATAATACCTTTTTGGAAAGCTCTCGAGAAGATGATTTTCTACAAAGTAGGGCCTATGTAATCTAATTTGGTTTTTCCGTAAATTTTTAGGCCCATCCGAGACCGTTTAGTGCCTCAAATTGAGCTCAGAAGGTTTTTCAGGGCAAAAAGCAAAAATTAGAACTTGAATAACTTTAAGAACGTGAATGATCTTGACCTGATTCTTTCACCAAACTGTGTATTTTTCCATCCTGAACCTTCCCATAAATTTCTATCTTCCCACACCTTCAAATTCAAACCTGCTAAAAATAGCTGTTGAGCAGAAAAAGTAGAAAAGCAGTTTTGAAAGTTGGAAACTCTTATTCGACGAAAAGGGTATCTAGAAATGAAAAAACATCTACAAAAATCAAACAACAAGGACATAAATGGAAAACATCTTTTTGGGTGATGCAAGATTGACCTCACACCACTGGATGCTCCTGCATCAAAGTTAGTTCCTAGTTTAAGAATATTTTTTATTTTATGAATAGATTGACTATTTTTGTAATAGAAACACATAATTATGTATTATTAAGATTGAGTTTGATGTATATTTTAATTGGATAGATTTTTTAATTGAATTGTAAGATTATTTTATTTAACATTTTTTTCATTGATAAAATTTATGAATTGTAACTATTCTTTAACATATTGTTTTGATATGGTTTATAGTTTATGATTTAGGTTTTAGGGTAATAGGATGGCTTAAGGGGATCTATTTAGTAAGTTCCTAGTACAAAAGGACATGGCTTAAGTGAATAAAAGTGATGATGCCTAAGGCAACCAAATTTCATTAAGGTCCTAGGCAACTTCACCAAATTTTCTTCACTTCAGTCATGCTAGTTTGTCCTAGGATCTCAATAGACATAGATCCCCTTAAGCCATCCTATCACCCTAAACCATAAATTGATCAACCTAGATCATGAAATATCATTCATATTATAATCTTGCACAATCTAATTATTGTTAAATTTGGTTGCCTTGAGAAAATTCACCAAATTTGAGAACTTATTTGATCCCCTTAAGAAATGTCATATTAGGACCCCTTAAGACATCAATTTATGGTTTAGGGTGATAGGATGGGTTAAGGGGATCTATGTCTAGTGAGGTCCTAGGACAAAATGATACATGGATCAAGTGAATAAAATTTTGTGAAGTTGCTCAAGGAAACCAAATTTCATTAAGAGCCTAAGAAAAAATGATGGCTTTAGAGTTTAGGATTTAAAGTTTAGAGTTTAGGGTTTAGGGTAATATGATAGCATAAGGAGATCTATGAAGTAAGGTCCTACAACAAAATTACATGGCTTAAGGGAATAAAATTTGGTGGAGTTGCCTAAGGCAACTGAATTTCATTTTAAGGTCCTAGGACAAAATGAATGCTTTAGTGTTAAGGGTTTAAATTGTAGAGTTTAAGGTTTAGGGTTTAGGGAACTTAGGGTGAAGTTTGGGTGGCCCTTGGAATAATGGACTTGCAAGTTAGTGCCTATAGTTTATGAATATTTTTTATTTTATAAATATATTAACTATTTTCGTAATAGAAACACATAATTATGTATTTTTAAGATTGAGTTTGATGTATATTTTTACTGGATATATTTTTAATTGAATTGTAAGATTATTTTATTTAATATTTTATTCATTGATAAAATTTATGAATTGTAACTATTCTTTAACATATGATTTTCTAATCTAATTATAATTTTACATTGAAAGTAAAGTTTACCATATTGTTTTCTCCATACAATGCAAATGAAATTTAAAGTTAATACAATAGGACAAGGGACATAACATTTCACAAAATTATGACATTTATCAATATATCTATATTAAAGAACTCCCTCAAAAAATACATGTATAACTAAATGCAAAATAACTTGGGCATGCACATCTCACTATTACATTTTATCTACACTTTGATGTGCATGTGAATCTTATAAAATAAATGTGCATCTAAAATTATGTAGCATTCAAAAAATATGCATGTAAATTAAATATCTCAAACATTCAAAGGATAGAGGTCCACATAAAATAACAGAATTGGTAAGAATATGATCATGGATGTTTGTAATGTCCAAAATTTATTAAGGACAATATATACAAAAATAAAGCCAACATTTTTTTTCTTAACACATACAATACATAACAATGCAACACACACATAAGTGTAATAATCACACATGAATACACTATCAAAAACATCCAACATGCATAAAAGAAATGTGTAGGTAATTCATAATTAGACAGATGGCATCATCTCAATCTATGAAATGTGCCACATAGTGTGATGTGTAACTATGACACATACCCATAGAAGACTAAAATCAAGGAAGAAAGAATAATAGGATTCATTCCTTTAAATCCCTAAACAAAATAAATATTTGAAGTAAATCCACTAATGAAGGAAATATATTTCATTCTTATTATTAGTATAAGATACATAGATTATATATTCACTATTGGATTCATATATTAATTATATAGATTATATATTCACTATTGGATTCATATATTAATTAAATATTTTATTATTTACATTTAATCTCAATGCAAATGAATTTTCTTAAGCTCAAAATTAGGGTTTTCAAAATGAAAATGATTTTTTCAATTTTAATTTATGGTTTAAGAAAAAAAATTGTTTCAATTCAATTTAGGGTTTCAATCTAAGCAATTAGGGTTTTTAATGCAATTTTTTGGTTTCATTTCAAACTATGGTTTTCAAATCCAATTTTTTTTGTTTGATTTGAATTCAAGGTTTCAAAAAGATTGATTAGGGTTTCCAAATGTAATTTTTTTTATTTCATTTCAATTTCTAGGGTTTTGAAATGCAATTTTTTTATTTCCTTTCAATTAGGGTTTTCAAATGCAATATTTTTTGGTTTGATTGAAGAATTTAAGTTTCAAAACCTAAATTTTGTTTCTAAAATACAATTCAAGGTTCATTTTTTCCTTTCTATTCATATTTCATTGCATTTTTTCATCTATTTCTACAATTCCTCATTTCTACTATTACCAAGAAATAAAAGGCTTAAAATGTCAAATAAATAAAAAAGAACCAACTAAAACCTATTATTTTATTAACAATTTAAATAAATAATGAAAAAATGGAAAAACGTGGGGGTGGAGGCATACCTATTGAGTGGTTGTTGACTCGATGTTTCCAACCTCAATCGGGATCTCGTCAAAGAAAATGGGAGTTTGTTCGTTTTTAAAAAATAAATCTGTTTGAAAATGGGATCCTAATTTTTATAAACCGGAATCCCTTTTTGTTGTAATGGGGATCTTGAAATGAGACTAATTCTCAAATTTAAAATGCAATGATTTAAATTAATTTCCTTAGATGAATTCTAAAACTTTTATGCACAAATTTTAATATAATATTTAAAGCTCAATTAAAAACTCTGAAATCTAAATTGCATATAATATACTAATCAACAAACTGTGTTCAAATACGTTCAATCATGCTGTCAATAAATTATTAATTCAATAAACTCAAGGTTTTAAAACACTTCATTGCTCAGATAATTTATAAAGCATTAATACTTATCTTTTTGAAATGTGCAGAAGAAATCCCCAACTATTGCTGGAATGGTCCTTGGTTCAGCCTCTTTCGTTTGTGAGCAGTCTGGGAGGAAAGTAGACTTTGTTGCTCTACACGAGTGCTGGTTCCACCAGAACAATGCTCAACACTCGTGCCACAAAACCATGCCCTGGCCAGGACCATCCTGAGTGCACGCACTTGTACCCCAGGTTGGACACCCACTGTAGGAGTGCCCCTTCTCCGTCCTGCTCACAACCTGCTAACCTGGAACCCTATTCCCACAATGTGTTGTACTTGTTTTTTTTCCTCCTTCTTGTGTTACTTTCCAAGTCTCACATGAATTCTTATATAAGCCTTAAGGGGTGGTTTCCAAACCATCACACCCTTTCACAAAGGCTGCATTTAATTATTTAAATAAATAATTATGTTTTTACCTTCTTAGGAGAGTTTTTTACATATATTCTTTATTAATATCTCTTTTAATCAAAGGATCATAATATCCTTTGTTCTGCCTTTAATTTTAAAGGATTATTTCATAACTTTCTCTTCTCTTGGGGAAAAAGTCACATAACAATTATCCCCTTTTAAATTAGCTGTTGTCCTCAGTAGCACAAGAGATGCATCTACATCACAACTCAAAAAACACATAATCAATAATTAAAGAAGCTAATATTGAATATAAGTATTCTTCATAATATTTATATATATTTACTTCATCCATATCCTTTAATTCATAGATATATCACTTTTTCAATTGCATTTCAAGTTAACAAGTAATTACGAGAAAATCTATTTTATTTTTTATTTTTTATTTTTTTTCAATGACAGGAGCTATACATACAAACATCTTAGGAATTTACAATCAAACAAACTAATGGTATTTTATGTTTTTACTCACATATATTACAACCTTATCAATTTTCTCTCATGCAACCAATTTTCTTTAATATAGATATTTTAATCACTTACATGTAACTTCAACATTAAATTCACAAAATTATTATCATGTGTTGACATAACACTTACCTAGTAAATGACATGAATATCCCATACTATGTAGTCACTCACCGTTGAACTACATATAATATATATACTCAAAATATATTCTAAGATGATAATCATGCATTCCGGACTACATGAGTATCCTCTTTTCCTATATGTCAAGTATAATTGAATTAAAACAAGTTTCCCCAAAAAGAGTTTATATATTATTTTCTATACAATACTTTATAGGACACATGTATAAAGTTATTGGGTTGATCAGGTCCAATAACAAAGTACGATAGAATAAAATATGGTAATCTTTCAAGGAATCTTAACATGAATAGAACAATAGTAAATTATTAACATGCATAGAGTACTTCATAGAGAATCATCAGAACTAATCTTTCATTTAATGTAACCAAAGTGCACCCATCTAGAATAAAACTAGAATGCACTTGATATCTGTAGGTAGCCCCCCTTATTATTTTTAACACATCAAGGCCCATGTTCCATGAGATAAGACTCATTCAGGGCTATATTAAGTGATACTACTTGACAATTGGATTATATAAACTTGAAGACTTACTTGTTATTAAATATTATGTAGGAACACCTTACATCCTTATGATAACAATATGTATACACATGTTTATGTGATGAGACAAGGGTGGGTAGATCACTACAAACCTCTCAAAGAAAAGAATTAGGCTTAACTATTATTCCCATAATTAATTACATCATTTATCTTATGAAGAGGTTTTTTTTTGTAAAGAAGAGGGAAATCACTAAAGTGAGATTTTACAACTATTTCAACAAATTTTATGTTGAGATATGAGCCATGATTTAATCTACAAACATTAATACTAGGTTAGACATTTGAAAGCTTTGTTTAATTCTTAAAATTTCATGTTCAATCAACCCAACACATAATAGATCACACAAAATCAAGAACCCACCAAGGATTCACTGTGATCTCATAACTATGACACATGATCATGATTATTTTAGAAATTTTAGATATAAAAGTCTAATTATGTCCCAAAGGTTTACTATGTATATTAAGGAAGACCCACTCTACGATGAGTTATATAATAGTCAACTTTGTGTGAACCATCATGGTTTTTATTTGTATGTTTACAAAAATAATGAAAATCAATAATGAGGGATTTAACTGGACACTCATCAACTGGTACTATTTTTATTTATTTATTTATTTTTAATGTCTAAATTATCATAGTTACAACTAGCCCTTCTAGAATTCCATGAGTTCATAGTATTTAAGCTCAAGAACACTATAGTATATTTTAAAAATTAAAGGTGGTTTCTCCCCTTTTAAATTGATCATGTCCCCATGTATGATACTAATGTTCAAAATCATATTCCGGGAGTTAAAGATGTGAAAATGATCCTTGAACCTGTGGGTTATGAGCCCACCAATGCTAATGCATATACTAGCTTGACCAACTTGAGAGTGACATATAACACCATGAAAAATTCTTATACTACTAGACAATCCAATATCAACTATAGAATTTATATGTAAGTGGACACTTGTGGATCAAGGGGTCATATGTAATGATTACCAAACATAGTAATTCCATGCAAATTGTGGGTTATGGGGCTATAATGTTACTTTTGAATAAACATGACAAGCATAGTAAAGCCACTTAAGATAAATAGAAAAATAATTGATATTTTAGTATGGTTACACAATTTCCACCCTAAAATATTCTTATTTCAAAGACAACTAAAAATATGAACTTAAATACCACTAAAATGATCATCTCTTGGTTGAAATCTTAGAATAGATAAACTAATTTTCCAAGAGCTTCAAGAATCATCCAAAGCTATATGCAAATTTGATATTTAAGATTTTTATGACTATATATATAAATTCAAAATATTAAAAATATTCCTTTTTTATGTGGTGATCCTCTTTACTCAATGATTGATCATATGGTGATTCAATATGACTCCTAACTAATAGTTCCAAAGTTACTAATTTGTTTCTCGAGTTAGATTTTCTTTTTTTTTTAAATTCTCATGTGTAATGTTTTGTCTATGAGGAACAAATTACTTTTGTTTGACTATTTTGTTCATTTAAGAGGACTTATGTTTCATGATATCTATCATCCCTTTAATTAGTTTGCTTCTTAATTGAATCTATCAAGATTTTGGTTCAATTAGAACTCCATAAAAAAATTTCATCTTAAAATTGAATTTAATTATATTCTATTCTTAAAATAAGAATGTCAATTTGACATGGGTATATAAATAAACGTAATCTCATTAGAGTTCTTATGTGAAAATTTCAATGGAATAGCATGGATGGTTCTATATTTAGTCATTTGAATTCGATAACCAACATGAAATGCATCGATTTTATAGCCTCATGAGTGAGACAGGAATAACGTTGCAAATATTTTGCCAAATGTGAGGGCATCCTTCTCCCAAGTAATAATGATCTCAGACGGCTTTAGAAAATGAATGAAGCGGAAAGGCTTCCCTTCCATGAACCTCCTCTCTCTCATTTTCATTTGAAGCTTATAGATATAGTTATTGCCAAACTTACTCATAATAGTATGCAAAAACTAGAGTTGGACTCAAGAGCATGATCAATCGTACATATCGCTAGATGTTTCAGTGCATTGTCATCTTAGCTAACAGATGGAATTGTGGCTTACACACCATCAAGCTCTAATATTTCCTTATTCTTTGGTAAGGGTATGCTACATTCCCCAAAATCTATGGAAGATATACTTCTACTTTTAGGTGTGGAGTAGGTTAAAATGTCTGTCTATATGGGGAAGATGTTTCAAATATATTAAATGAACCAGATTTTCTCTGAAAGAGTATTGAGTGAGAATAATATCGGGTCTCAGTGTGATATAAGTATTGGGTCTCAATGTGATATGAAATACTTAAAAAATAAAGCCTTTGATAATAAATTTTCTATGATATAAAATAATTAGTGTGCTACTTCACACTAAGAAAACAATGAATTTTAATCTGATGCATAAGTTTAAACGATAACACACACAAGGACTAGTGATAGTCACACTACCGGCAAGACAAACTTTGCATACAATGAACAATATGGAAGAAATAATCACAAGAAAACATCTGCTCGGACAGCTTTCAAAAGCATCTACCTGAGACAAGAACGGAAATGCTGTACACACAGGAATTCGTATCCATCGGGGTGACATGAAAGGCCATATTATTGTCACTTCTAGGTGAATGAAAAAGAGAAGGTATTTTTTATGATCGCAAGAGCAACTAAGAATCCTAATTTTTATTACATGCAATAAGAACCCGCAGGAACATATTATTGTTACTTTCAAGATCACTTACAATAAGAATCCACAAACATGGATTACTGTGAACCATGAACTCAACTGTAGGAAAATGGCACAATGCTTTAAGATAATTTCTTTGTAAGACCCCACCTTGTATGTACATAATATCAACCTAATTTGTTAGATGTTTTTCTTGAAGTAATAATTATACATATGTTGGATGATAAATAAGGGTATCTATGGGCAATATCCTTGCATTTTATTTTGACATTATGTTTTATGGTCACTATCCTGAAGTTATGGTCACTATCCTGAAGGTGGAATGTACTTGTATATTGTGGAATACAAATTTAAATTTAAATGGATTATTTTAAAGTTTAGAATATTCAGCTAATAGATTAACGTGATAAATAATTGTTACTTATGATCGTATTGGTAATGTGCAGGAAGATAACGGTGCTCGCATGAGAAGGGAGAACCATCAAGTGAAAATAAAAAGACTTCTTGAGGATATAAATTTAATTCCACCCGGGACCTAGAAGCAAGTAAAGTTAATGTATTGGAGGGCTAAAGTTGTGAGGGCATTTAGTTGTGATTCATGTGAGGTGTAAGTGGGGATTAGGTCTTGGAAACCCCTAGTTAAGTTTGAAACTCGGATGGAACCTTGAGTGGGCTTTTAATGAGAGTTGTTGGTCAAATTTTTGGGTTAGAGTGCAGAAATAAACCCCCTAGGCTCTATACCATAGTAGTAGGGATCAAGTAGGCATACAATAGTGCCCCTAGGACATGATTTGACCCCTAAACAATCCTCCTAAATGAAAGTGACGAGTTTTGAGAAAGGATGGGATGGAAGGATGTAAGGGTTGTCCAAATGCATGTTCCTCTTTAATAAGGGAAAGGACACTCATTGATGGAGGTAGGTGCACTTCACACCTCCCCACCCAAACTTTCCTAGTTGAAAATTCTATATATTTTGAAGAGGAAGAAGGAGTGGGGTGTTACCCACTTCTCCTCTTGGAGAACTTTAGTGGAGATGGCAGAAAGAATTGAGAGGAGGAGAGGAGTCCACTACTTTGGAGAGATAATTTAATTGAGATGGCTTAGCATGGAGAGAAAAGATGGATGAGAGAATTCAATCCCTTCACCTAAAAGAAAAGAGATAAGTTCTTATTTTTCCATTACCCTTGTCTATTGGTTGTAAGAAGGTGTCATAGTGTATGGATCATGGCTGAAGATAGAGAGTAGAGAATCTAGATGCATAAAATTTGTGTTATGCTAGTTTTATTCATTTGTAAAAATGAGAAAAGTCTCCATTTATCATCATGGAGCTAAAAGAATTCCTTGCTCGGGGGTATGGCTAGAGCCCATGAGGCTCCATGATGCCATTACGGTAGGGTGGAGAGCAAGTCTTAATCAGATGTGTGTCACGCATTATATTTTCTTGAACTTGGTTGAAATATGAAATTTGACGTTCAATGGAACATGAAAGAGAATGAAAGAAAGCCTTGTTATTTTGTGTGTATCATCCATTATGTGAAAGTTAGTATTCTCTTGCAAAGTTAGAGGATGAAAAGAGAAGCCTAAGCAAGTGAGTATGCATATTAGTTGTTTTTCTCATTGCTATGATAATATTCAAAGTTAGTACTGCTCAAATAGATGTTTGTTTTTTTTTCATTGTTTTCTGAAAAGATGGAAATCCAAAAATGTATTTTAGTGTGAGTTCTTTTGTTTTTACGAGAGTCCAAGTTTGAAACGGTATTAAGTTTAGCATTTCATGTTGTCTCCATCTCTTGTAAACAGTATTTGTACAGTCCATATTTTCCTTGCACAAGAAATAAATGATGAGAATAAATAATTAGACCCATGGTAATATTTAGAAGGAGAGGGCCTAGTAAGCAAGCTAACAATAAGGGTTTCAACGATTTTATTTGAGTTATTGAAATGAAAATAATGGAACATATAGCACCCTCTAGTGTTGATTTAAATAATCGGAATAAGAAATTAGGATTACATTTTATATTGTAAACCTTGAAAGTAGCTGTGATAATAATCATGAAATTAGCCTACCAACAATTGCTAGATCCTCAAATAAAAAAGAAAAGAAAAGAGTGATTAGTTTTTAATTGGAGAATCGTGGGATTTCTATTTAGATCTAGCCGGCTAGAGTGCAACATAGAAGAAAGAAGTAATTTCTATAACCAACTTAAATTCCATTTAAAACAGGCATCATATTTGGAAACCGCTATGAATTCAAAGAGGGATTTGATCTCATAGCAACAACAATCAATAAATCTATATATATATGTAAAAGAGATTTTGTAAGTTATGCAACTAGTTTAATGATCCTGCTGTTACTAATTTGAGCCATTCGACAATTGCCTTGGTCTGGCTGAAATCGACCCTCTGTTTCTTTGATGATGACTCTAAGACCGGTGCCCACTGTGATTGATGGAGTCAAGTCATCCTTCATTTTCCTGACCTTCGCAGCCATCCTTCGCTGGCTTCTTCACCCTTCACTAGTGGCATGTTAGTACAATTTTTTTTTAAATCTGTGTAGTTATTGGGGATGCCAGTGTTCCCTTCACGTGCCGTCTCTTCCTTCTTCCCACCTTCCCTGTATGGATAGCAAGTTCTGCAAGTTCATTATGTCATTTACCTTCTTTCACAGTCAATGCTAGCATATAAATATTAAACTCAATACTTAGGGCACCAAAAGAAACTAAAAATAAAATTAAAAGAAAATTCCCAGCATCCATAATGCCTTCAACATTCCATCCCAGTGGTAACGGGAAGATCGCTGCTGAAGATTTAGGCAGGTTATAGTATCATTGGCATGACTAAAATGCATCATTAGTTTTTGCAGCCATCGATCATAATGAGTAATGACTAGGAATTAACTACTCGATGACCGGAAGGCTTAGTATTAAATTCTTTGCCCCTTGAAGAGCTCATCCTCACTATAGTCGCTTACCCCCCTATAGCTCTCAATAGCTCCAAAAGTTAAGTCACCTTTCCTTTGTACCTACCTCAATAGGTAGAAATTTAAACTTTACAGGGATTTTAATTCAGATTGACTGCCTTGACTTGACAACAAAATTTGATGCTCTATACAGAGATTCATGCATCAGTCATATTTATTGATTTAGACAAGTAAGATCTCCTTTGGATAGACGATAGGGGGGTTGCAGCCATCTACTCACGCCATCCACTCGAGCCAGTATAATGGCGATTCCATTAAGTCAATAAGATGTGACCTCTTTCATGTCTTTTCCATCAAGTTGAGCATTAAATTATTTTGTAGTAGAATTGTGTAATGGTAAGAACCTAGTCTTGGCGTGTAGGGTGGATGTCCTTGTCTTCTATCTGAATCCTATTTTTAGATGGAAGGTAGTAAAAATACATAAATAATAGTTGACGTTAGAATTAGCTATCAGTAATATTAAGATGGCTGCCTCCTATCGCACTGTCCAATCTGCCAATAAAATCTTAGCATTATTGTTATTAAAGGCATTAAAGGGTTTAGCAGGATTGCAAATGCCTCCCTCTGCATAGAAATTATTATTGCCAGCTAAATACAGTGTCTCACATCCCTCATCAAAATGTACGTAGAGTAAGGGCTCAGTTGAATGTGGTAGTGCAAGTAATAGGATAGTTATTAATACATGAATTCCCCCTTAAGGTCCTTGCTTCCAGTCTATAGATCACCAAATAGAAAATAAAAATAATTAATTAATGGGATGAAATATATTCATATAATAAATTTATCTTTGGAGAGAAGTAAATGGTTTAATCATGCATACCTGATTTTTTTTGTTAGTAAGGGTTTGTTTCCTTGTGAGTAACAATACCTTTAAGCAATTTGGCATTGTATTTGTAGAAGACTTCATAATCTACTCGCAGCTCTCTGCAATTTATTCACATGTAAATAATTATAGTTAAAAGATTTATTAGCATGTAAATAAATCAACATATGTTAAGAGATGAATCACTTATTGCACATAATGATATTATTGTTGTTAAAAATAAATTAGCATATGGAAAATAATATTTTAATATTTAGTAATTGATAAAAAAGTATATATATATATGTATCATTATTTCTGTTGATGTGCATTGTGATTAACACAAATCCAAAATTTTGTTTACTGGCCCATGCAAACAAAAACAAAATATAGATGATGATTAATTTGAAATAAAATTATTTATGGAGCGGCTTACATCATACTTTGATCATATTTTTACTGTACCATCTTCTAGCAGAAACCTGGTCAGATCTTTGGATCAGTGATACAACCAAGTTCTTGAAATCTTCAAATTTAGTTACTTTAGGGCACCCCAAATTTATTTAAAACATGGACAGTTACTATTAAAAATTACAGTCTACAAATTTACTTTTAACAACTATTGAGTTGAGTTTTTGAATTGGATTTTTAATTAAATGTAAAATGCTTAAATGTTGAGTTGACTCCATTTTCAGCTTGGTATCTTCCTCACTTTGTACCTTTTCATAAACCTTTTTAAATCTCCTTATTAAATGAAACTAATAGGCAAACGTATTGTCCTATAATATGAGCACTAGCATTTAATTGCCAAAAAGAAAAAAAAGAAAAAAACAAAGAGTGGAAAGGAGGTTCCACGTTTATTTCCTTAGGAAGCCCTCTCTTATATATAGGTTGAACCTAGTCTTGGCGTGGAGGTGGATATCCTTCCCTTTCACGAATCCTAATTTTAGACAAGGTAGTAAAAATCCATAAATAATAGTTGACGTTAGAATTAGCTATCAGTAATATTAACATGGCTGCCTCCAGTCGCACTGTCCAATCTGCCAATAAAATCTTAGCATTATTGTTATTAAAGGCATTAAAGGGCTTAGCAAGATTGCAGATGCCTCCCTCTGCATAGCAATTATTATTGCCAGCTGAATACAGTGTCTCACATCCCTCATCAAAATGTACATAGAGTAAGGGTTCAGTTGAGTGTGGTAGTGCAAGTAATTGGATAGTTATTAATAGGTGAATTCCCCCTTAAGGTCCTTGCTTCCAGTCTACAGATCACCAAACAGAAAATAAAAATAATTAATTAATGGGATGAAATATATTCATATAATAAATTTATCTTTGGAGAGGATTAAATGGTTTAATCATGCATACCTGATTATCTTTGTTAGTAAGGGTTTGTTTCCTTGTGAGTACAATACCTTAAAGCAATTTGGCATTGTATTTGTAGAAGACTTCATAATCTACTCACAGCTCTCTGCAATTATTCACATGTAAATAATATAGTTAAAGATTTATTAGCATGTAAATAAATCAACATATGGTAAGAGATGAATCACGTGATTGCACATAATGATATTATTGTTTTTAAAATAAATTAGTATATGGAAAATAATATTTTAATATTTAGTATATATAATATATATATAATATATATATATAGAGAGAGATATATATATATATATATATATATATATATATATATATATATATATATATATGTATATATATATATATATATATATATATATATTTACTGGATGCATTGATTAATAATAAATCCAAAATTTTGCTTATCGCCCATGCAAAAAAAAACAAAATATGATGATGACAATTTGAAGGTAAATTATTTATGGAGCAAATTTTGCATCATACTTTGATCATATTTTTACTATGCCATCTTCTAGTAGAAACCTGATTAGATCTTTGGATCAGTGATACAACCAAGTTCTTGAAATATTCAAATTTAGTTACTTTAGGGCACCCCAAATTTATTTAAAACATGGACAGTTACTATTAAAAATTGCAGTCTACAAATTTACTTTTAACAACTATTGAGTTGAGTTTTTGAATTGAATTTTTAATTAAATGTAAAATGCTTAAATGTTGAGTTGACTCCATTTTCAGCTTGGTATCTTCCTCACTTTGTACCTTTTCATAAACCTTTTAAAATCTCCTTATTAAATGAAACTAATAGGAAAACGTATTGTCCTATAATATTAGCACTAGCATTTAATTGCCAAAAAGAAAAGAAAAAAAAAAGAGTGGAAAGGAGGCTCCACGTTTATTTCCTTAGGAAGCCCTCTCTTATATATAGTTCCTTTAAGATCCTTGTAAACAAAAAGAAACTACCTTTTTATGGGGGATTGGAGAGTATTAGTTTTAAATTAACTAAGATGAAACAAATATTTGGTAATATTACCTTTAATAAAGGCATCTTTTCCTATTTATTTTAAATGGGTTATCTTATCTTTTCTTTAAAATTAAATAAATGTTTTAAATATATACAATATATATAAATGAATATATATTTATTCACTTAATTATATATATATATGAATATTTAAATAAATAAATAGAATTAGAAATAAATAAAAATAGTAATAAATAATGATATTATTATTATTATTAAGGGGTAATATCAATTGAAGTAATAATAACATTATTATTTGAGGAAGGAGAAGTCACATTAATATAATGGTTAATCTCACAGTTAATAATATTATTAAGGCGAATTCAAGGTTCAAAAATAATATTATTTGTCTAGTTCAATGCATGTGATATTATTAATCCAAGACCTATGATATATTTTAGATATAAACTAAATATCAACTAGTTCTTATCCTAGACTTCTTGTAGGTTTGACATGAAATAATATTGATATCGATGTAGATGAGTAATACTATTTCTAAGCTTAATAGCAAAATGATTACCATATATAGTTATGGGGTTCTAATATTAGTATTATTAGGAACATGTATTTTCACAAGTATGGTATACAATTAACTAAGGAGGTACCTCTTCATTGTATATTGTGTATATAAATAATCACATAAATAATAATGATGATGACACTTACGTCATAAAATTTATCAAGAACAATAGTATAATATTATCATTGCCATTGCCAAGTGGTTACCCTTAATAGTGACATCCTAGTGGGTGCGTACTAAGTGGTTAAGATTATTTGTGATATCTGATGTAACTGCAAGGCAACCCCAGCGACAATTAAACAATAATTACGCACAACCTCTTTTAAAAAATAACATAACATATGTAATATACATTAAGTCATGACATGAATTTCATTTACATATTCATTTGCACATACATCCCTTGGGGCACACGAGGAGTCATTACGTGACTTAGATCCCCACAACGACAATAAAGAATAAAAGCCAAAGATATAATTCATAACAAAGTAAACATTAACAAATGTAACACACACATGATAATCATTGATAAGAACCCATCTGAGTACATGAATACAACATATGCATGAATAACTTAACACATTGAATAACAACTACCAATAGCCATATAAGATTTAACGTTACATTACAATACAATGTTCAAGATGTACAATGATACAAAAGTGGTTCCAATCCTAAATGGAAACCATACGAGATAACATGATACAAATGAATACAAAATATCACAACTGGCTCCAAGACAAATACAACTCTGAAGTCGCTGCATCCGCACCAATTCGCACCTCTCGATCCTCGACTGGGGACCCAATGGGGTGCTTAGCACGTTCCACCCGACCATGTGAGTCCAAAGACCCACCCCCCGTGCTAGGAGCTAACAAGAAGAGACCGCAACCAAGAACATCCAAATAGGGAACCACAAGACTCAACGCCATACAAAAGTATCATAAAACTCAAGGATTACAAGAGTCAATATAATAACTTAAAGTCACAAATCTCATCACATAAATCAAAGCAATGATCAGTAAACAAGTAACCAAAGGATGATCGTGAAACACTTCCAAATCAACTAAATTAATAAACATGATATAATTCCAAATTTTAATTAAACAATAATAACATCATATCATAGTATCATAAGATACAAGATCTTAAATCATATATAAAATGAGATCATACAAGACCACAAAACATACTAAAGATGTATCAAGGCAATACTCCAAAAATCAATATAAGACCAATCAACAACAATTTAAACCAACTCCCACAACCTACTTCCAGAGGAACACAATAAAGTAAAACACATGGGCAACTAGGGGAGAGTTTCATCGCATAGTCCTACATGGGTTGTCCTATGCTCTTCCTCCCAACTGGAGGCCACCATAGGGTGACTCATGCGAGCCATAGACCTCGCGGAAGACGAGGTCACCACCTTGCCATGCCAACCACGGGCCTTCTCAGCCTTCCATTAGCCTACGGAAGCACTAATGAAGAGGAGGCATCCATTTTATTAATCTTATAATGATATTACTACCCAACCCTCCTAAGTTAATTATTAGGTTTTCACTTAATTACAAACTCACTCGTGGGTTATCCTGTGCTCTTCCCCTTAAGCGGGGCACCGGCCCCCACAAGGAGCCACTCTCCCTAGAGACCCAACCACATAAAACCAAGAAACCAAGAACAATCAAGGGTTGTACCATCATAACTTGAACAAAGAATTACAACATAAAAGCGTGCGAGGCATTACCCATCTCGCTAATAAGTACAACATCAAAGTCTCAACAATTCTCGTACAACCCTTTCAAAATAAAGAAACCAATACACTTGCCACTTGGAAGTTCAAAAGAATGACTCTCCACAAACGAGAGTAAAGAAAAACAATATAGTTCCAACAAGAGACTTAACACTTGAAAAACTCCTCAACGAAAGGAAAAATAATGAGGAACCATTAAAATCAGCCATTAAGATCAAAATCTCGGCAAAATAGATCAATAAAGAAACAATAAGAACAAGTACTCCCTTGCCTCTGGAAGATTTCCCATTCAAAGGACTGACAACAATAACAAGACCCCAAGGAACGAGTCAACAGACATAAGGTAGTGAGTGGAAACATCCCACAAAATCATCACAATTAAATTTAATACACTTTCGACCGGTATCCAAGGGAGACCTCTATTTCTCCTCCTAGGTTACCCAACCATACTATACTCAACAATCATACAATTCAACTCAAACCTAATCAATAACTAATACAAAAGAACAATCAACCAAAGGCACAAACCTAATACGAAAATTACTCCTCTCAAATAAAGAAATCAATCCAACTCCGATGTTCTATCTAACTATCCCTATAAAAGACTTACCATCAACAATTAAAGGAGTACAAGAGAGATCAACATTTAAAAGATCATCTAATTTTACTTAAAAGAACAAGGCATCCATAACATACAAACTCTACTTTTCATTATTTCTAATTTAACTATTCCCCTTGAAACTAACCAAATTAAGAATAAACTAATCTAGATTATCCAAAAATTAACATGAGAAAACTCTCTCTCTAATCACTTTACTAACTTACTCATTAACGCATCACATTATACTCTCAACTTAACAACCTAATAAACCTAATTTATTCCTTTGCACTATAATTCACAAGTAATTGTAGCAATATTTATCCTAAGTAACCAACTACATAAAGAGTCTACAAGATATTAAAATATGGCGAGATTTTACTATAAAGGTTAAAACGTGAAAAATAAAACATATAAGAAATAATAAAGAAATACATTCCTCTATCATTTTAACAAATAAACATACTTAGATTCGTCTAAATGAATGTACAAAAAGTACGTACCTTCATGCCTTTTGTCAACTCGCCTTAGTAGCGATACACATAAGTTGTCAAGGTTAGACGGTTAAAAGAAGAAGCAAAATACAATTAACACCCATAAAATCTAATCATCCCTTAATAGAACATAATTGGCTTAGTTCCCCATTATCTAGTCTTAGCCCCATTCTTACATTTATTTAATAAGATCAAGGCCTTTTATTAATGAATTATAGATAAGTAAACCTAATAAATAAATATAGTTATCTTTTTATTATAACTTAGTCCCATTTATTAACTAATTCTTCTTCATAGAAAATGACTTAAATACAAGCATTATATCAATACAAAAGCAATACAACTTAAAGATCAACAACATCTACTAACAATCAATCCAAAAGAATAAATAAGAATGAAGACTCAATTCAAGGAACAATTTGTGTTCATTGACTACCATAATTAGATCAACAGAGTTTACTACAATACTTAACCATGGTAAAAGATATACAATTGTATTATTTATGAGTTTAATACAAATGCGATACTCAACATTTAGAATTATAAGGAATTCAACAATCTATGCTATTTATTAAATAAATTCTTCTTTGACTACATATAAACTAAAATCAATTTTCTTTTATTCCTACTAATTTTAAAATCCATTATCTACATTCTTAATTAAATACTAGCCCACCCTAAACATTTCTCATAATTTAAGAAACAAGCATTCATATATATATATAACACCTACTTGAATTCACAATCATTTAATTCAAAACTCCTAAATTGAATCATAATTCCCTTAATTCTATAAGTCCATTATAAGGGAGTATTATGCACTCAATATTCTAGAAAATATATGTTAATGCAGCAACTATGGAAGAGTCCGCAGTTTATCAAGAGAGAGTAATTTAAATGAGTTTATTTAAATCTTTACACCCTACCATGTTCAACTGAGTCGCTGTGTCAGGTTGCCAAGAATATCAGAAAGTGAATATTGGAAATTGGAAATATCGCCATCTATTTGCATTATTGACATTATTTCAAGTGTTGCAACTGTGATAGATTGACAGGAGTATCAAGCAGATTATTTAAACCTTTAAACTTCCTATTACAGAACAAGAGACCCTATTCGCCATGGAAGATTGTGTTAAGAGATGCGAGCCATTTCCATTATTTTAAACAAATATAATATTCTAGCAGTGACTATTGGTAATGCTAAATGAAACAATCTGAAAAGAGTCTGTGCTTTGGCAGTTTACTAGCAAGGCATTTGGCCGCAACTTTTGCCAACAGCCTCTTTGCTTGCCCATGATGAAAGCGGTGGAACAGAGCAGGCACATCCTCCTTTATGGCGAAGAACGGAATAGAAGAGAGAAGTACGGTGCAGATCTCCTTCTCTGGAATTTCCCCCTTTTTCAGAAGATCCTCCTCTTTTCTTCACGACATTACCGCCACTTAGGGGATGAATCTCCCCGCTTCTTCTCCCATTCCCCCCTTGAGTTCTCTCCCTCCCCAAAAGCTAGATATACTTTATTTATTTTTCATATTCTACAGTTCAGTTCCTTTCGACTTCCAATTGCTTGATAGGTGAAGTTTCTTTCCAGCTTCTCTTGCCTTTTACACTTCCCAAAAATCTTATCACGATTTATTTAATTAATAAACTATTCACTTTCCATTTTCCAATTGCCTTCCTTTCTATTATTTTCTTTTCCAGATTATTTTGTTCATTATTATTATTAAATCAATTTATCTAATAATACCACTTGTGCTTTTAACAAATTAGTTTAAATTTGATCATTTGATCTAAATCATTTGATTTAATTTAATGGATTATTATTTTAATTTCTAATTATATTTTAAATAACGTCGCAAATTCACTTATGATTTAAATTAATTATTTAAACATGACTACTAACATTTGATATTTTCCACACAATCGAATAACATAGTAATCAATGAAGCATACACAAATACTCACACAAAAGTTCATAACAACCGATACGGAGGGGTATTACATCCTCCCCCCCTTAAAAATTGACTTACTCCTGGAAGTTGAGCTCAATCATAATCATGGTAACACAACAATATCAAAGATCATAAGCACATCAACACCATAACTTAAAACATCAATTAAACGTCATCAAGTAAGCAATGAAAATTAAACAACCCAAAAATAAGGAAATGATACCAAAGCAAAAGTGGCGACGGGGTTGCAACCCAACCAATTTGTCAAACACTAAAATAGATGACGAACTAGGTTGGGAAAACTTTCTTGTCAGCCCCTATGTTCAATGTCAAGCCCATTGGGTGTATAATAATGCTCGCCCTGTCCTGACAATGTAGGTGGAATCGACACTTAATTCCTGCAATCCTGCATGCAAACAAATGTTGTGTACAATACATATATATCACAAATACATTGTGAGAGGAATTCCCAGCATAGTAGGGCACTCGCGAGCAAGTGATACCACACTGTCCCTCCCACCAACCACACATAATAGTCAAAACAATTCTAGTAACTTGTAAACAATTTCCTTCTAATTAGTTAGGAAATATTTGTATAAGGATACTAACCATAAATCTAATTCCTATACTATATCAAAATTGATTACTACTTGACATTATAAGTGTCTATACCTGCATTTTACAATTACATTACCTTCATCACTATGCTTTCTGAAGCCCACTTCCTGTAAATCAAAAGCTACCATAGAGCATTGCACATTAGTACCAATAATTCAAGTTGCATCTTAACCTCAAGATATTATATTCTACTAACAATCATAGAATAATTATCCACAAAACCTCACATTTTCATTAAAACTCATAATTTTCACACAAAGAACTCCACTTTAACCATTATTCAACACAAATTCTCACATCAGAAAAGGGTAAAATTTTACACCTTCACAGATTCAAGAAACATAATTCATCACTCAAGGATAACAAAATCGCAGATTCCACGCACACTTGACATAATCACACACATAAAAGACATCACCAAGAAACACATCACACTAAAACTCAAGGGTCCATAGAGCATCCCCGACAGGAAGGATATCGGTGCATTGCGCACTACACCGAGATTCCCATCCTTTCCCATCGGGCTTCAGACCATCTAATTCACAATTCTAAAATAGGAAGAAACCTGCGTCTCACAAAATGGCAAAAGAGTAAAAACTCAAGACTCATGTGTCTAAGCTGCTAAGGTTATATAGTGAGCACACATAGTGCCCAAGCAGTATGAACCTAGGCTCGATACTAATGTTGTAATTTCCCACTGCATAACCCCAAAGGACAATTAAACAATACTACGGCACAAATTTTTTTTTAAAAGATAACATAACATACATGTAATACACATTAAGTCATGGCATGAATTTCGTTTAAGTATATTCATTTGCACATACATCCCTTGGGGTACACGAGGAGTCATTTCGCGACTTAGATCCCCACAATGACAATAAAGAATAAAATCCAAAGATATAATTCATAACAAAGTAAACATTAACAAATGTAACACACACATGATAATCATTGATAAGAAACCATCTAAGTACATAAATACAACATATGCATGATTAACTTAACACATTGAATAACAACTGCCAATAGCCACATAAGATTTAACGTTACATTACAATACAATGTTCAAGATGTACAATGATACAAAAGTGGTTCCAATCATAAATGGAAACCATACACAAGATAACATGATACAAATTGAATACAAAATATCACAACTGGCTCCCAGACAAATACAACTCTAGAGTCGCTGCATCCGCACCAATCTGCACCTCTCGATCCTCGACTGGGGACCTAATGGGGTGCTTAGCACGTTCCACCCGACCATGTGAGTCCAAAGACCCACCCCCCATGCTAGGAGCTAACAAGGAAGAGTCTTCAACCAAGAACATCCCAAACACGGAACCACAAGACTCAACAACATACAAAAGCATCATAAAACTCAAGAATTACAAAGAAATAATCAACAAATATCCAAGAGTCATTAAAATAACTTAAAATCATAATCTCATCACGTAAATCAAAGCAATGACCAGTAATAAGTAACCAAAGGATGATCATGAAACACTTCCAAATCAACTAAACATAACACAATTCCAAATTGCAATTAAACAACACAATAACATCATATCACAGTATCATAAGATACAAGATCATAAATCAAATATAAATGAGACCATACAAGACCACAAAACATACTAAAGATGTATCAAGGCAATGCTCCATAAACTCAATATATGACCAATCAACAACAATTCTGTCCAACTCCCACAACCTACTCTCCAGAGGAAACACACAATAATAAAACATGGGTAACTAGGGAGAGGCCACGTGATAGTCCTACATGGGTCACCCTTGGCTCTCCTCCCCAACCTGAGGCCAGTCCCATCTATGGTTGTCCCAGGCTCTTCCTCCCAACCGAGGTGCCCATTCATAGGTGACTCATGTGGAGCCATGGACCTCCTCACACTCCAGGTCACTTCATCTTTTCAACCACACGCTCCTACCCTTCCACACAGCCTATATGAAAGCACTAATCAAGACGAGGCACCAATTTTATTAATCTTATAATGATATTACTACCCAACCCTCCTAAGTTAATTATTAGGGTTTCACTTGTTTACTAACTCACTCGTGGGTTATCCTGTGCTCTTCCCCTTAAACGGGGCGCCGGCCCCCACGAGGAGCCACTCTCCGTAGAGACCCAACCACATAAAACCAAGAAACCAAGAACAATCAAGGGTTGTACCATCATAACTTGAACAAAGAATTACAACATAAAAGCGTGCGAGGCATTACCCATCTCGCTAATAAATACAACATCAGAGTCTCAACAATTCTCGTACAACCCTTTCAAAATAAAGAAACCAATACACTTGCCACTTGGAAGTTCAAAAGAACGACTCTCCACAAACGAGAGTAAAGAAAAAAAATATAGTTCCAACAAGAGACTTAACACTTGAAAAACTCCTCAACAAAAGGAAAAATAATGAGGAACAATTAAAATCAGCCATTAAGATCAAAATCTCAGCAAAATAGATCAATAAAGAAACAATAAGAACAAGTACCCCCTTGCCTCTGGAAGATTTCCCCTTTCAAAGGACTAACAACAGTAACAAGACCCCAAGGAACGAGTCAACAGACATAAGGTAGTGAGTGGAAACATCCCACAAAATCATCACAATTAAATTTAATACACTTTCGACCGGTATCCAAGGGAGACCTCTATTTCTCCTCCTAGGTTACCCAACCATACTATACTCAACAATCATACAATTTGACTCATAACAACTCAAACCTAATCAATAACTAATACAATAGAACAATCAACCAAAGGCACAAACCTAATACGAAAATTACTCCTCTCAAATAAAGAAATCAATCCAACTCCGGTGTTCTATCTAACTATCCCTATAAAAGACTTATCATCAACAATTAAAGGAGTACAGGAGAGATCAACATTTAAAAGATCATCTAATTTTACTTACGTAGAGCAAGCACCCAAAAGAACAAGGCATCCATAACATACAAACTCTACTTTTCATTATTTCTAATTTAACTATTCCCCTTGAAACTAACCAAATTAAGAATAAACTAATCTATCAATGTTACATAGATTATCAAAAATTAACATAAGAAAACTCTCTCTCTAATCACTTTACTAACTTACTCATTAACGCATCACATTATACTCTCAACTTAACAACCTAATAAATCTAATTTATTCCTTTGCACTATAATTCACAATTAATTGTAGCAATATTTATTCTAAGTAACCAACTACATAAAGAGTCTACAAGATATTAAAATATGGCGAGATTTTACTATAAAGGTTAAAACGTGAAAAATAAAACATATAAGAAATACTAAAGAAATACATTCCTCTATCATTTTAACAAATAAACATACTTAGATTCGTCTAAATGAACGTACAAAAAGTACGTACCTTCATGCCTTTTGTCAACTCGCCTTAGTAGCGATACACATAAGTTGTCAAGGTTAGACGGTTAAAAGAAGAAGCAAAATACAATTAACACCCATAAAATCTAATCATCCCTTAATAGAACATAATTGGCTTAGTTCCCCATTATCTAGTCTTAGCCCCATTCTTACATTTATTTAATAAGATCAAGACCTTTTATTAATGAATTATAGATGAGTAAACCTAATAAATAAATATAGTTATCTTTTTATTATAACTTAGTCCCATTTATTAACTAATTCTTCTTCATAGAAAATGACTTAAATACAAGCATTATATCAATACAAAAGCAATACAACTTAAAGATCAACAACATCTACTAACAATCAATCCAAAAGAATAAATAAGAATGAAGACTCAATTCAAGGAACAATTTGTGTTCATTGACTACCATAATTAGATCAACAGAGTTTACTACAATACTTAACCATGGTAAAAGATATACAATTGTATTATTTATGAGTTTAATACAAATGCGATACTCAACATTTAGAATTATAAGGAATTCAACAATCTATGCTATTTATTAAATAAATTCTTCTTTGACTACATATAAACTAAAATCAATTTTCTTTTATTCCTACTAATTTTAAAATCCATTATCTACATTCTTAATTAAATACTAGCCCACCCTAAACATTTCTCATAATTTAAGAAACAAGCATTCATATATATATATATAACACCTACTTGAATTCGCAATCATTTAATTCAAAACTCCTAAATTGAATCATAATTCCCTTAATTCTATAAGTCCATTATAAGGGAGTATTATGCACTCAATATTCTAGAAAATATATGTTAATGCAGCAACTATGGAAGAGTCCGCAGTTTATCAAGAGAGAGAGTAATTCTAAATTACTTAATGAAAAATTCTTCTAAATTAGATCCACTAATTTGAACAAAAGCTGAGACAGGTTGACAATAAAATCAGAGAGATTATTTAATTTCTACACCCAAGCAACTCTAAAATTTGCAACTATGAAGAAGGCAAGGTTTCAGGAAGGCTATATAAATCTGTACAATGTCTCAATTCTAAATGCTGTAACAGTGACAGACTGCCAAGTATATTAGAAAGTGAATATTAGACGTTGCAGCTGTAACGGGTTGCCAAAGATATCAGGGAGATTATAAAAATTTAGATTACCAGACTATGAGAAGGAGCTCATCTAAACACTGCATCCAATAACATCGTACCGGACCTAACAAAGGCAATTGGCCGCTTGAAAATATCATGCTACACTGGGCAAAATCTAGAATTAAAAGTAATCGCTTCATTGGTCCTCAATTTCTTCTGTTAATTTGAACAACACCAATGATCTACATCGTGAGAAGACACCTAACCAAGCCTCCAAGTTTGAGATACACGGTTGCAAAACGTGGAGAAGCCATTTCTGGCCTTGAGGAATACACATGGGACGGATAGCGAAAACGGGAGAGCTTCATTTAAATCTATACACCTCTACTACAGGTTCAAACCCATTCACGTACCGCTGCCAAGAATATCAGAAAGTGAAATACTGAAATTGGAACATCGCCATCTACTTGCATTACTGACATTATTTCGCTGCTGCAAACTTACAGGACGATGCAGAGTCCTTCAAGCAGACATTTAAACCTTAAACTTCCTATTGCTGTATCAACAAGAGACCCTATTCGCCGGAAGATTGTGGGCAGAGATGTGAGCCATTACCACATCAAACAAATATAATATTCTAGTGTTGACTATTGGTAATGCTACTAAACACCCAAAAAAGAGTTCTGTGGTTTTGAGGCTTTTACTCAAAGAAGGCATTTTGGTCAGCAACTTTGCCAATAGCCTCCTCTTTGCTGCCTCATGATGAAAGCTGGTGAATAGAGCAAGCACCATCCTCCCATGGTGAAGAATCCACAGCACAGAAAGAAGCAATGCATCTCCTCTCCTGAATTTCCTTTTCGTAAGATCCTCCCTCTTTCTTCATGACACCGCCACTTAGGGATGAATCTCCGCTTCTCCCATCTCCAGGAGTTCTCCTCTTCCTGCTTGTGATATACTTTTATTTATTTTTCATATTCTACAGTTCAGTTCTTTTCGACTTCCAATTGCTTGATAGGTGAAGTATCTTTCTAGCTTCTTTTGCCTTTTACACTTCCCAAAAATCTTATCACGATTTATTTAATTAATAAACTATTCACTTTCCATTTTCCAATTGCCTTCCTTTTTATTATTTTCTTTTCCAGATTATTTTGTTCATTATTATTATTAAATCAATTTATCTAATAATATCACTTGTGCTTTTAACAAATTAGTTTAATTTGATCATTTGATCTAAATCATTTGATTTAATTTAATGGATTATTATTTTAATTTCTAATTATATTTCAAATAACCTCACAAATTCACTTATGATTTAAATTAATTATTTAAACATGACTACTAACATTTGATATTTTCCACACAATCGAATAACACAGTAATCAATGAAGCATACACAAATACTCACACAAAAGTTCAGAACAACCGACATGGAGGGGTATTACATACATGAAGCGCATATATAGATGCCAACACATATTGGACCAAAGCTTAAGTAGCACAGTTACACCCTCAAACACGAACCATGTTAATTAGTTTAATGCATTGTAAAAAAAAATAAAAAAATGTTGCATTTTTTAGGGAAAATTTTAGGCATGACACTTGGTATCAGAGCCCTAGGTTGCAACTCTAGGGAACTCTGGGAATAATTTGGGCTTGAAGTGTTATGTGGGTTTGAAAAATAAAATAAAAATGAAAACCTCATTTTGTGAGTTACAAATAAAATGTTGATAAAAGAAAATTCTAAAGGACTTACATGGTTTAGTAAACAAAAATGTAGTGGTAGTTATCTAACTCAATTAGATTGTAAATACTAAAGGATCAAGAATCAACCATTATAGATGGATCAAGAAAGCATTTAATTAATAAAGTTATCAAACTCAATCTAAACATGGTATGTTGTTTTAAGTAAATAAGGTGAACGACTAGAATAACATATTGGGCTGGTTAACAAAGGTTATGGAATTAATCTATCCTTTTTGACACTAACTTTTCTTAAACCTTAGAAAAAGGTATAATCGAGCTACTACAACATGGTCCTTATATAAAATGTGTGAGTAGTTTAATAGGACATCATAATATGTACTATATATATATATATTATTGTATCAACTTCTTAAGACCATAATTCTAAATATATATATATATAATAATGTGACTTCTCAAATTTACGGGAGTCTAGGAAGCAACATAGTTTCCTATAGAAACCTTGGCACGAATAAAGGAGGCAACATCATAACTAAATGTGAAAACATGCAACTAGTCAAAAGGAAAGAATTTTAAGAACCACGTAAGGGATTAACATGTCGAAGGTTGTAATTAAATAAGTTTAAATCTCTAAACACTTAAGCTGATTAAATATAAATCCACTGAACTATGTATCATGTGCATTTTAGTTACATGTATTGCGTGATTTAAGATCTTGTCAAAATTGAAACTAAACCCTTAGGGTGAAGGTTGTTTGACATGAATTTAAGGGCTTGAACTCACAAATGGGTATTAATACACTCATGAACTTATATCTTGTATGTCATAGACCATGATTTTCCTAGGCCTTAACCTATTAGCCAAAGATCTTGATTTACACATAAGTGTATAAGGGTTGATTCCACGAAGCAACAAATGTTTAGTATTGTGTTTGGTAGGTAAAAATTTCAAGGATGATGACATCAACTAATAATCAAGGTCTTGCATTATATATTAAGTCTAATTTGGAAAAGTGCTCAAAATAAATAAAATATTCACCTTGACTTAAATGGTGAAACTTTAGAGTTATTTAAAGCACATGTGAAAGCAAATGATGACCTAGTAAACTTAATATAACTATAACAACTAACAAACTCTTTTTCTATATAATTTAAAGATTAAATAGTTACATAATTTCTAGGATTTGAGTCAATGGTGAGAATATGTAGAAAGTTACAACTAAGTCAATGATGGTGGAAATTGATTTAGGTAATGTGAAAATAATTTCCTTCTAGTAATTGAGTCTAAAACCTTGGTGAAAAGACCTTGTCAAATATGCATTTGGAGTTACAACGTTACTTAGGGTACACACTATATCTAATTCCTTATACATAGCTAAGAACTAAAGACTTATTGGTGCGAAAATAAGAAAGGAAACTTGTCATAAGGGAAGTAATAATGTATTAAATTAGGTGATCACCTTGAAGCTTGTATACATGCCATAAGAAGTGAATAATCAATTGTATGAATCTATAAATTGAGTACTAAATTATGCATGACCAATGGTTTGGAAAGTTAAACTATATAGATAAGATACACAAAAGTAGACTTGTAAAAATTCCAACTAATATTGTGTATTCTAAAACATTGACTATGCTTACTCTTTAAAGGAAAAACATTTACACCCAAATGTAAAGGAGAAAACTTCAAAGTAGGTCAAACTTTTAAGACTTTTACTCGTTGTGCACCTTTATGAGGTTAGATAGAACTGTGATTGTAAAAATGATGGTTATAACATGTGATTAAATGGTTCAACCCCGGATAGCAAAATGCAAGTCTTGTAAAAGGATATTAATGCCTAGTAAGAATCACTATTTTATGAATTATCATGTGTTTTATGCATTGAGTGTGCCTTCTTTTCTCACACTATAATGTTTCAAATGAAAATGGTTGACTCTACTCCTTATTAAGTAGGAAGTTTTTTTTTAGCATGTTGAGGAAACATCATGGAATTACCCATATTGATATGTCGATGAACATAACAAATATAGTTGAATAACAGGGGAACAGTGGTATGGATATATATAGAAAAAAAAAAATTGATCATAAATGTGTTGTTAGTAAGATAGGAATCGTGGTGTACCATGTATTGCTAATTGTAGGAAAATTTAGTATTACCTAGATTACAATTGTGAATTATATGACAATTTATTTTACAAGTATGCAATGGATAGATGTTAACAAAGTGAACATTGTGCAAAGAAAATAAAGTGTGTAGGGGTGTATCGAAATTTGTGTTAATAATGTGACAAACCATGCATTGTTAAGTTCTAAGAAATGGGGTGATATACCTAAGCTAAAGTTGCATATCTTCTAGCGATTTCTTGTACTTATGCAAAGTGAGTAGATATTTCCAAAATTGAAACAAAAAGTGAATATTGTTTATACAAAATAGAAATATGTAAGTGCACTACTCTTGTTCTATGGTGAATTTTGTAAAGCATGTTGTATTAGGTCATGTAAAGTGAAACCAGTAAATGTATTGTGTCCCAAGTATAGGATACAGGGTATCTAACTTGGGAAAAGGGTGAGGGAGGTCAAGTACGATCCCTTATGAGTACCCTTTGTGATGGACCTTATGTAAGCTAGCTAGTTCTGTGTTTATGTAAACATGTTGAATGTGTGGATGTGTATTTATTAACTGAAATGTGATGTATTCCCTTGTGTTAGTCTTATTTGTATGGTAAATGTGTACCCCTAGTGTTTGGTTCCCCCCTTATAGAAGTGCGATGCCAGCTAGTGTAAATAGGGGTTGAGAGGCACATGTTCTCCCATCGGGAAATTACAAGCTCAGGGCATTGTCCCTAATCCTGACAAAGGATCTATGTCGAGTCATTGTAATCCTCCTATGGACGTTGACCGTAGCCTACTCCCCCACAAATGAGAGCCACACTTGTTGGTTCATAGTGCTAACCTATTCCTTGATGTTTATAACTCATGGGTAAAGGATGGAATTTTATGGACCACCTGTTACTTATAATTATGTGGTCGGGGACCACTAGTGATTTATATTTATGTGGTCAGGGACCACCAGTGATTCATATTTATGTGGTCAAGGACCACCAATTACTTATATTTATATGGTCAGGGACCACTAGTGATTCATATTTATGTGGTCAGGGACCACCAGTTACCTATATTTAAGTGGTCAGGGACCACCAATGATGCAGATTTATGTGGTTAGGGACCACTAGTTATTCATATTTATGTGGTCAGGGACCACCAATTATTGCATGCTATTATACTTATGTGGTTAGAGAACCACCATTCCCCTCCTCCCCTTAGGTGGCTTATCAAGTCACGTGGTGCTCGTAATGTGCAATTTTTATTGTTGGAATATGAATTATTGGTAATTCTTGATTGATTTTTTTTTTATTTGCTAGCAATGTGAAATTTTCTATTTATTGCATCTGGCTATTTAGCCACTTGAAGGTTGTTATAGTTTGAATTGCCTCAAGGACTTATTTAATTTTATTTTGAATTAAGATTGGAATGTTGAAATGTAGCTACAATTGATCTTTATTTGATTTTTCTCTTGATTTTATAATTTTATGTTTTATTGAAACGTTGGTTTATGATCTTATGATTTCTCGACTTGAGGCTTTCTTAATGTTTTCTAACTACTGGTAAGTGTGGTGTAATGTGACATATGTAAACTGCCATATCCCAGGGGGTTCCCTGGTAGGTCGTATAGGGGAGTAGATGCGCTGGGGAATTATTTTTGAAAGGGGTTGTGAATGGGACCGGTATGGGACGGTCATTAATCCATTTTTCCCCTCATTCTATGATTATTCTTATCTGTATGGAGGAGTCCTCAGAGAAGGGCCTCGAGTGGTATCCAAGAATATCCATCCTTATAAACCCCATTGAGCCTTGTGAGGTGAATTATGTGTAATTGTTGTGAAGTATGGGTAAATTTGTAAATAAATTACATGTGGAAATACTTGATTGTTATGTGAGAAAGAAAGTGATAGTTAAAATTGAGAATACTAGTTTTTGGACATGAATTGATATTAGAACAAAAATATTTTCTAACATCATGAGTGATGTTTATGATGCAAAAGAGAACCTTGAAGGGTATCTAAGGATGTTAATGTGTTCAAGAATAATAACTATATGGATGACTACTAACTTTTTTTATAATGTGACTATATTGAATAAATGTTCTATGGTGGAAAATTTTGTTCTAAGCATTTAGATTCTTGATTCATGAAAGGGATTAATTTAATGTCTACTTAATGGTTGAATGCTATGATTTCTTCAGCAAGAAAGTAGAGTAATTTATATTCTAATAGAGTTATGTGCATTGCTACATTGAGATTTATTCTCTTGACCTTAACGACTTCCAGGAGGAAGTCAAAGCTAAGGGGAGGGGGATGTAAGACCCCACCTTGTATGTACATAATATCAACCTAATTTGTTAGATGTTTTTCTTGAAGTAATAATTATACATATGTTGGATGATAAATAAGGGTATCTATGGGCAATATCCTTGCATTTTATTTTGACATTATGTTTTATGGTCACTATCTTGAAGGTGGAATGTACTTGTATATTATGGAATACAAATTGAAATTTAAATGGATTATTTTAAAGTTTAGAATATTCAGCTAATAGATTAACGTGATAAATAATTGTTACTTATGATCATATTGGTAATGTGCAGGAAGATAACGGTGCTCACATGAGAAGGGAGAACCATCTAGTGAAAATCAAAAGACTTCTTGAGGATATAAATTTAATTCCATTCGGGACCTAGAAGCAAGTAAAGTTAATGTATTGGAGGGCTAAACTTGTGAGGGAACTTAGTTGTGATTCATGTGAGGTGTAAGTGGGGATTAGGTCTTGGAAACCCCTAGTTAAGTTTGAAACTCGGATGGAACCTTGAGTGGGATTTTAATGAGAGTTGTTGGTCAAATTTTTGGGTTAGAGTGCATAAATAAACCCCCTAGGCACTATACCATAGTAGTAGGGGTCAAGTAGGCATACAATAGTGCCCCTAGGACATGATTTGACCCCTGAAAAGTCCTCCTAAATGAAAGTGACGAGTTTTGAGGAAAGGATGGGATGGAAGGATGGAAGGGTTTGTCCAAATGCACGTTCCTCTTTAATAAGGGAAAGGACACTCATTGATGGAGGTAGGTGCATTTCACACCTCCACACCCAAACTTTACTGG
>VDFB02254234.1:0-150890 GCA_007258455.2 Sequoia sempervirens | reverse complement strand
ATTCTTCTATATGTCATAAACCTTTATCTTTTCTTTTGTCTCGTGTTTTCCTTTTGGGGATGACACAAGGCATTGAGACATTTAGGTCTCTTCCATGTTGACCCAAAATATTTTCTTTTTTCTCTCTCTCTATGTGTCATTCTTCTAGTTCTATGAGTATTTTGGGAATGATGACGTTTTTGAGCTCTATAATAACATTGTATCAAAGACATATGCTGACCCCAAATCCATAGATCCCTTATGTATTTGGGATTTCATTTGGGGGCAACCCCTTTTCATGATGTAGCTTCATTTGGTAAGATATTCTTGACATAGGGCTTTCCAATTAAGCTCTCATATCATCTTTATTATTTAGCATTTATCATTTTCTACTTTACAGTAATTGCTCATAGCATGGTGTTTAGAAATTTACTTAAAGCAAGGCATACATTGGCATTATCATTTTGCTATTTTGACTATAACTTATTTTTCTTAATGTGGTCTTCTTGATTCATGCAATGTTTCTTCTTCTTGGGGACATTGGGATTGATGTCCTTCAAGAGTGCGATCATTCTTAGCATATGACATTCCTTTTAGTGGTAATGCTACAACTTGCATTTCCTAAGTTGTGAATCTTTTTTCTTTCGACTTGTCCTCTCTTGGTGAAATCAAGCACAATGTTCCCTAAGGTGAGACCTTACATGAATTAAGAAAACCCCCTTTGAACATGCCTCATCCTATTTGCATTTTGTTCATGAGTTCCTAGCATAATGAAGCTTGCTAGCCTTGTGAAGCTCTTAGTTACAACCCTTTTTCATGGCCACCAAGCATAACCAACCTTGCTTGCCAATGGATCTATGTTTGTTCATGAGTGTCTAGCATAATGAAACTTTCTAGCATTATGAAGCTCAAAGCTCATATTGTGTGGCACCTTATCAAAGTTATCAAGAGGTATAACTTTGGTATGGTTAGTTAGCCACTTCCTAGGGCTCACCTAGTGGACAGTGGATTTCACTAGCCCATGTGAGTGCATGTTGTTTGCATAGTGGACAATGGGTTTCCACTTGTAAATTTTTTTGAACAAATAGCTAAGGCTTGATCCATATCTAGATTGGAAAATAGTCGAGGCTTGATCCACCCTTGTTTTTTTTTTTCTTTCTTTAAGTCTTTGACATTGTATGATTGAGTATCTTATCACTGTTGTTGCATATTTAACATAGGAATGTGTCTCTTTATGCCTTTTTTGGTTTTTTGTGAGATCTTAGATCTTGGGGGCTTGATCATCCTCCTTGACCTTTGTCATCTTATCTTTCCAATAGTTGTACAATTAGACCTCTCTTGATTGTCTACTTTAGTGTGAGTTTGACACAAGGTCATCCTCTCACAAAAGTGGGGGCTAAATGTAGTGGAGGAAAATGTAATCCTTCACATTTTCACACTTTGGTTGGGTGCCCTCAATTAATTGAACTTAATTATGCCTTAATAAGCCCTATTTTACATCTACAACTCTAATAAATTACATTTTCTGAAGGGGAAACCTGACAACAATTAATGCCAACACAATAAATTACTATGAGCAATGTGTGTTTCAGGAATAGGGACCTAGGACCCATTCGTCAAATGGATCCTCCATAGGCCTTTGAAACCAAATTTAAAATATGTTTTTGGTGGTATTTTAATGTCCCCAAATTCAAATTTTAATGTTGGATTGTAATGTTTAATTTTTGAGAAATTAAGGATAGATACCTATAAATAGAAGGTCTTTTTATCAATTCAAATTCTAGAAGAAGCAAGCTAGAAAATTCATGAGAGCATTAATTCAAATTTCAAAAGAGAAAAGATTATGATCAAGGGCATTTGAGAGAAAATTTATCAGTGATTTATTGTAGAAATCAAGATGTCGAGCATCATGTCAAAGTATTTTGCAATCATGCATGTTTTGGGAGCTAACATTGTGATGTAGCTTTCAAATATCCAAGTCAATATTCAAGTCAAGATTCAAGTATCACGATCTACATCTATTGAAGCCATTTCAGGCAAGATCGAGATCAATATTTCAGTCCTCCAAAGGTTTTTTCAAGGGTGTGTTGAGTTCCAACATAACATTGTTCATTCATCATTCCTTTCATGTTTCATTATTTCAATTAAAAGTTTAATTAACAAAATGGGGTTTGACCAAGGAAAACCCCCATCCACCAAAACAAATATTTTTCTTCTCTTTGTGAATGTGTAGATTTATAGGTTGAAGAAAGATGGAAGACCTCAAAGTTGCAAAATTGTCAAAGTTGCAAAGTTGTCAAAGTTGTAAAGTTGTCAAAGTTGCAAAAAGCTATCAACATTATTGTCAATCTATGGAATCTCACCTACAAACTTCATTTCTGACTATTTGACATAGAAATCTGTGTTAGCTCTCAAAAACATAGGTTTGAACCATGAAAGGTTGCCAAGCTTTCACAACGTTTCAGGGTAACAGACAAGGCAAAAAGAATTGGACCTTCTACTCTTCAGGTGCTGCTAGACCTAGGTGGGTGTACCTATATGAATGAAGCAGACTTAATGTGCTTATCTCTCTTGAAATGTTTTTCCCACAATGGCGGATGGGAGTGGACAAATAAAACTAAATTTGGTATAAATTGTATAGCAATACTTAAAGCTAAATCCTAATATGTTCAGTTAACAGATGTAAAGAAGATGAATGAATCTAAATGGTGAACTTGTAGATACTAGTGCCTTATTGGGTATGCGGAGTCAAATGAAATAGAAATGGGCAACTTATTTCTGGAAAACACTCAAATTGATTAGCATATGTTTTGTTTATAACTTGTATAAACATGCAAGACTGTGATTACTAAGCTCTTCTTAATGATCCAGATGAATTTCCCTAATTACTGTGATTAACCAAAAGGATTTAATCTTTTCTTGAAAGAACCAATCAATTAACCACATAGATACAACAAATGTGCACTGATAAATTGAAGATAAACTTGTTATATCAATTTAAACAACCAAAAAGCATCAATCTTGGAGACAACTTAGTAATAATTTCAATAAGCATAATAGACAATTGACACCAAAAATGAACTGCCACATCAACTGATTTTCATTGAAATCTCCAGTTTGAAATCATACATCATAGTCTCTGTTCTGAGAATTTTACTCTACTGGATCCATCTCTAATCTATCTACCATATCTCTAATCTCTAATGTCTCCTCTCTTTTTTTTTCTTACAATCCCAAATGGATATTTATATATTTGCATCTGAAAAAGACACATCGCTTTGCATTCCAATGTCAACGATCAACTGTATTCAGGCTTTTTTTAACATTCGTTGAACACTCGCCGAGACATCCTACAGTCATACCAAAGTCAAATGTCTCACCGATAGCCATTCATCTGTTCATTGCTATGATGTCATGTCGTCTTATCGACACTTTGAGTCTCACTGATGAACGTCCCTCATCCAATGTGTTTCATTGTGACCTTCCGATGTCAGGGAGACGTCCCACATATGATACTTCGTCCTACCGAGATGTGCTCTTTAGTGTATTTTTCGATCGCCAAGACTATTCTAAGTTGGGAAGAGGTTTCATAGAACACCTTGTGTCTTACCGAAGTACCCCGTGGTACATTCTTGTTGTTGAAACATGATCATTCTCTCACTGACGAAACACTTCGACATGACAAATGGGTCGACAAGACTGTATAACCTTACCCTGATAACCTTTGATAGGATTCCCCTGCACATGTCAGTGAGACCAGAGGTATTCACCGAGACTATACTCCAATGCACATGAGTCTTATCGAGATGTATATATTTATCAGCGGTCGGTAAGACATAACCCAATCGGTGAGACAACATACTGAATACATTTTGTTTGGCCAAAATTCATTTTTCATGCACTAGTCGGTAAGACACAATGAAATCTCTATGACTTCATTCCGACAACATGACTCCTGCCGATACATTGTTTTGTATGCTAGTCGATGAGACAAAATGCAATCGGTAAGACCTCACCCCGTAGTCTTTGTCTGGCCAAAAATAATCCTTTTGAGTTGCTGAGACAATGAAAATGTCCTACCAAAAGGTGCTTGTAGGTAAATTTCGATCATTGTGACACCAAAGAAGCCTTGCCAATAATCTGCAACAAAAGTATATTAGCATAAAATGCAATATGGATTAAGGATACCTTGATTTCTTCATGCCGATAGGAATTATAATATGGAATATTCAGACCTAGAAGGACTAATGGGATAAAAATGGGCAGAATGTGATCAAAATATTATGAAGAGAGGCCCTGAGCACATGGTGAGGACTCGATTGGAAACTTAGGGATATGAAAAACTTGTGAAACTATTTAGAATTTTATAGTTCTAATAGTGGCTCCATCTGGGGATGAATGATTGTAAGATCATTGCGAGGATACAGATTTCTGGGTGAGCAGACCAGACTCAAGGTGATGGATTTATATGAGCAAGACAAAATGAATGGAAGTGAAAGTGACCCTACACTGCTGTACATGGAAAAAAAATATTTTGAAAGAAGGAAAATTAGGATTGTCCATGTACTAGCAAGTCCTATTCCTTTTATTTCCTAGACTACTGTGCATGGAAGATAAAATTTTGAGAGGATTGTTAAGGATTGTCCATGCACTGGCAACCCTTAATCCTCTGTGTTGTTCAAGAGAAAAAATGCTTCAGAAATTGCCCATGTACAGGCAACTCCTAATCTTCACCAGTCATATTTTATAGATAATATGAATCTTCACCCCTCTTTCCAACAACCACAAAAGGTCCTAGCCACAAAGCTTCAAATTTCCCATGTTTTCCCTTCTCCTGACACCTTGCGTTCCACATCAGCACCAGATCATTTTCTTCAAATTTTCTATCTTTTTCCTTTTTATCAAACAAATACTTCATCTGTGCCTGCAATTTTATGTTCTGACTATGAGCTACTCCTCTTATCTCATCAAGTTCAGCTAGCTGCTCCATTCTTTCCTCCATAGGTTCTGGAATATCTATGTCCTCCTTAAGAATAAACTTGTAGACTGGTAACAAATTTTGTAAAGGCATCCTGGCTTGTGTTCCATATACTAGCTCAAATGGGGACTTTCCAATTACCTTTTTCACAGTGATTCTATCAGCCCACACAGCCAGTCTCAATTTTGAATCTCAAGCCTTCTTGTTCTAACCTAGCATCCTCCTTATAATCTTCAGAAGACTTTTATTACTAGACTCAACTTGACCATTGGCTTGTGGATGGTAAGGAGTTACATAATAAATGGTAATGTCATATGTGCTACAGAAGTTTCTGAATTCATCTGATCTGAAACACTTCCCATTGTCAGTAATCAGTCTTAGTGGTGTACCGAATCTGGTAATACTGTTCTCCATTAGAAAATGTCACCACTTTACTTGTAGCCTATTTAGTTGGGACTGCTTCTGTTAGAAACCAAGATCACCTGCATGCAATCACCTGTCACATGCAAAAGACATGCAGAACCAAAGAAGATGTTCTATAAACCTCAAAGTAAAAATGCATTATTGAGAATCAATTATTACAAAGAGATCAATCCTTATGAAGGAGATCAAGAAACCCTAAAAGGGAAACCCTAAATGAAACCCTAGTGTGCACACTTAATACCCAATCACTATTAATGTGCCTAAGCCAGCCATAACCACAGTTGAATAAGTGACTTAATTAATTAACCAGTATGATATAATTAATTAAGCATAATAACTTATTACTCTAACACCCCCCCTTAAGATGAACTTAGGAAGAAGCTAAAACACTAGAATAAGATGTATGAAAGCCTACTGAAACCAGATGAGAGTCACTGATTGACTCAAGGAATCATGATAAAGCAACAGCAGACCCGATGCCATGAAACACTCAAAAATTCCAAATGAGAACAACCCTGGAATCTATGAAACAACAAGTGATTATTGAATGATGTATTACTGAAAACGAAGTGCAAAGATGCAAGATGCACCCTCCCAACTGCCAAAACATCCAAGTAATCTCCAAAGAACCCATCGGGCCAAATCTAGACTAAGTGATCAACCTGGGATAGATACAGAAAAAGTACATGGACAGCAACATAGAGCTCCTTAATACCTTTCCAACGCCGCAAAGATAGCGAAAATCAGAATCGTGGTAAAAAGTTATGAGCTCAAAAGCATAAAATAAACATCTGAATTCAAATAGAAATATATGCAGATAAATAGTAAAATATTGAAAAATAAATAGCACCACTGGAAAGTGCTCAAAACCAGCTTTTCGGTGATATCTCATTTGCCCGATTTCGATACCGTATGCCCAAGTTATGACCAAAAGAAAAAAATAACTCTTTTAGGCAAAATTAGGGCTAGGAGGGGCAAAGAGGGGCCGTATTGCCGGGTGGCGTCATGCTGACGTCAGCACATCATGGAAAAAAATTTGACGGCCATCTGGCTGTCAGAGCAAAAAATTTCCCCCCCTTGCCGGAAAAATTTTGCAGTCGCCTAAATCTGCACATATACCGGAATATTCGCCTGGTTCAGAATATTCCCTGCCAGAATATTCTCTGAGATGCTGGACGGCCGGGGCTTTGGGCTCGGCCCCTAGATCTCCATATGGCCACCGGTTGTGCTGGGTCCGAGCGCGGGCCTATGGTCCTCCATAGGACCTCGGCCTGGCTGAAGGGGCCCGGCAGGGCTACATGAGGGCAATGGGTCAGCGGTCATACCCGACGGCAGTGGAGGATGGGCGGCCGCTGGTGGCCACCTAGTGGCGGATCTCATTATCACTGGAGGCGCCGGCGGTATGCGCAAATATCCATTTTTTTAATTTTTTATTGGAAAATCGTGCCTCGGGAAGCGAGCTGGGGAGGCCGTACGGCCTCCCTAGCAAAAAAAATTTGCCTCAAAAATAACTTTCACCAAAATCAACGAAACAACAGGTGTTTTTAGAGTTTTTGGCCGCTACGAACATGATGGCGGTGTCCGTTTGAGCCCAAAGTGTCCCAAAAAATTGGCTACCCCCAGATCTTGCAAAAAATATGCCTATAGAAACCCTTGCATTAGAAACTCACTGAAAGGCCATATCTTTAGATCACGAATAGGCAGCTGTAGGTTTGGAGCCTGATACCATGTTAGAAACCAAGATCACCTGCTTGCAATCACCTGTCACATGCAAAAGACATGTAGAACCAAAGAAGATGTTCTATAAACCTCAAAGTAAAAATGCATTATTGAGAATCAATTATTACAAAGAGATCAATCCTTATGAAGGAGATCAAGAAACCCTAAAAGGGAAACCCTAAATGAAACCCTAGTGTGCACACTTAATAATTAATCAATTATTAATGTGCCTAAGTTTAGCTTAAGCAACTAAAGGAATAAGTGACTTAATTAATTAACCAGTATGATATAATTAATTAAGCATAATAACGTATTACTCTAACAGCTTCTACCCATTTGGTAAAATAATCAGTGGCCACTAGTATCCATTTATGTCCTCCACTTGATTTTTCTCGTATCTCTCCAATGAAATCGATTCCCCATTGATGAAAAGGGGCATCAGCCTGCAAGGGTCGAAGTGGCAAAGCTCCCTGATACTTTAGTTTTCCAAAGAATTTCTGGCAGGCCTCACAATTTCTTACATATGTAAAAGAGTCATTAAAAACCTTTGGCCAGTAATAACTTGCCTTGAGAATTTTATGCGCAGTCATCTTTGCTAAGTAATGTCCTCCACAAACCCCTTCATGCATTTCACTTAAGACATGCTTGGCTTGTGATTCATCCAGACATAACAATAGTGTACCATCCCTATTTTTCCAAAACAGATCTCCATCCATGAAGACATACTTAGATGCCTGCAACTTCAAAGTTCTTTTCTAGCTGTCACTCAATTCCTCTGGACACTTCATGTATTTAAGGTAATGCATGATCTATGTATACCATGGAGTATGCTCAATGCTCACAATTGTAGTCCCTTCTTTTACATTACAAACTTGATTTGCTTCAATATTCGATTCTGCCAGATCAACCTAGCCAAGCCTTGACCTCTCACTAGTTTGGTAATCTGTATCTCCATGTCAAAATCTTGGATCTTGTTAATCCATTTGCATATTTTTCCTGTTACTTCAAACTATGTCAGAATATCTTTGACAGCAACATGAGGGACATAAGCAATCACCTTTTCTCTAACAAGCTATGGCCTGAAAGCCTTTGTAGCCTTTACCAATGCAAATGCCTACTTTTCCATTATATCATACTCTAATTCGAACTCGCAATGACGATCAAGAAAGACACACAGCATTGTTCCAACCATCCCTTTGTAAACGTAAATGTGCAGCAATAGTGCATTGAAGCCACCAGCACACCTGCCTGGTAAAATCCTAAGATTTATGATTGTGGAGCTTCCTCTTGATGGCTCTTTTTAATGATGGCAAAGCTTCCAAGCAATCAATACCACTCTACTTTGTCCTTTCTTCAACATTTTGACATATGGGGCCTAATGATCTCAAAGAAAGTTAGAAACCTAATCTCCCAACAAAATTAACGTCCAAAGAATGACCGTAGAGAAGCTTTAAATGCTTTTAGGGACAAGAATTACCTACTGGTCTCAACCTTTCGTGATCTATCCTAACCCTCCCTTTGAAAACAATATGTCCTGCATTTTCTACCTTCCTTAGACCTAGAAAATGACACTCTTGAAGTCTCAGCTCATGCTCATATTCTAAGGTTGGGTTTAACAAATACCTTTCTCCAAATGAGCTGCCACATTCCACTTCTGGAGGGCAAGCAAGTGGAGGGTCATCCCCGAGCACACCACCATGATGTTTCAGCCTGATCAAATCTACAAATGCCACATCCATAGCTCTTTGGAAGGTTGCTCCTACATTAGTGAGACCAAATGGCATTCTCATGTATACATATGTCCCCCAAGGAGTTGTAAAAGTCGTCTTGTACTGTTCAGATTCTTTGACCTTGACTTGGTTATATCCTGAAAACCCATCCATCATAGACAACAGTTCGCACCCTATTACCTTATCTAATATAGCCTCCATATTGGGTAGAGGATAATTATCTTTGAGGGATGCTATGTTTAGATTTTTGAAATCTACACATAGCCTGATATCTCCATTTTTCTTCCTCACAGGGACCAAGTTTGAAACCCACGTTGAGTGCCTGATTGGTTTAATGATTCCACCGTCTCCAAGATTTTCCAATTCTTCCTGCATTTTAGGCTCCAATGTTGGATTTATGGGTCTTTGCTTTTGTCTGAATGGCTTAGCATCTGGCTTCAATGGTATTTCATGCTGAAACAAATCTTCCCTGTATGCTTTTAGATCTTCATAAGACCAAGCAAACACATGTTTATATTTTCTCAGCAACTCTATCAACATTCTTCTAATTGTAGGGCTTATTTTCTTCCCGATGTACACATTTCTTAGTGCAATTTCAGTTCCCAAGTTAATCTCTTCAATATCTTCCCTTTTAACTGGTGTTTGCTTCATGAGAGACCGATCACTTCCATCGTACACCCTCTCCAGTGCCACTAGCCTTTTAGGAAGCTTATTTGTTTTAAGCTATAAGATCTCCTTCCCAAATATTGTTTGCTTCCCACCCACTTCTTCAACAAAGGCATTGAAATCAATTTCATGTGCTTCATATTGATCTATGCAGTGGAGGAACTTCAAAAGGTCAGTATCATCATTAAAGACCTGCCAACTATATATGTTATCAGGCACAATAGGCCTTGTTTTGAACTCAACCTGTGATACCCCAACCAATGTAATGCCATCTCTTTTCAGTACCACATTTGGTAAAAAATCTGCCATTATGTTCTTTGACCTATCAATCCACTCAATTGAGAAGGCATCAAACAACTCAATTGTGTCCCATACAACATTCCTATAGTGTTTCAATCTTTTATGTTTTGCTACATACTTTGACTTAATTTTTGAAACAACCAACTCAGAATCGCCAAGAATAGCCAACAACTTAATTTTATGTTTCACAGCTATGTTCAAACCTGTCAATAAAGCTTCATATTCTGCCACATTGTTTGTACATTCAAATGTTAACAAGAATGAATATTTGAATGTAATACCTTCAAGTGAAACAAATACTATCCTTGCTCCATTGCCTTCCTGGCTGCATGCTCCATCAAAATACATTCTCCACACTTTGCAATTTTGAGCCACATGCTTTTCAATTGGATCACTATTGGTCAATTATGGCTGGGTTGATTCTATCTTAAAATTTCCAAGATTGACATCACAAAAACAATTGATTTGATCTGGTGGTACACAGTCAACAACTTGGTTCATCCATGGCTCTCTATACAACTTCACTTCTTGACCATTCACTAGAATTGTTGCATAAGATAGATCAAACTGGACATTTCCACCAACAGTTGTCATCCATTGTCTTGATAGAAGCATCCCAAACTGAGGAGGGGTGTCAATTACTGTTATATCAATGTTGTAGGCCACCTGAGGATAAGCAGCAAGCTTGACTTCAACATCCCTCATTATATCCACCACAGGAACAGGTTTGTTATCCATTGCATAGCACTTCCCTCCAGTAGTATCCACCCACATACCAAGCTATTTCATAACTCCTATTGGCATAATATTCATGGCAGTGCCAGAGTCTATCATGCAATTTCTTAGCAATTTGTTATTTATTAGTAATGTAGTGAAAAAAGGATCAATTGGTGGGGGATTTAATACTATATTACTAAGGCACGCTTCAAGTATATTCACTTTCTCTTGCTTATTAATATTTTTAGTGGGCATCTTGCTTTCAGAATTTATATGCTTTCCATTCCCATTTGTTATTAATTGAACCACATTGTCTTTGTATTCCTTAATTTTCATCATTTCAAGAAGTGGAACAGACATCTTTACCTGAGACAAAGCCTGAGTAAAGTCAAAAGATGAACCCTCAGCCCTAATCATTTTCTTTTGTTCTGATGTTTCTCCTTTGTTCTCTTCTTTTTCCTTTTTACTTGGCTGATCAATCTTTTGCATTTCCTTATGTAATTCCTTTATTTCCTCCTTTTGGACAGGCTTCTGTTCGCTTTTATCACTTTGTTTGTTTTATGCTTTCTTCGAAGCTCCTTGTGTCACCTTTTGATCCTTCATAAAGATTCCACTAGGGACACCTTCCTTCTCATTTACTGTCCTGTTTCTCAACCAATACTTGCTCTTTGCTTCTTCGACTACAACAATGGTTAATTTTTCTATCTCTTCTTCAGTGAGCTTCTTCATACTACCCTGAATAGGCACCTCATTAGAATGTGGTTCTGCATAATCATCCTCGAAATCAAAAAGAATCTATTATTTGGCCATGTGGACATTGTATCTTTGATTTGAAACATCGTACTCATATCCATCTTCCTTTGAAGATGAGTACCTCTCCTCAACCCAGTGAAAAGTATTTGAAGTCAAATACACTGTGTGATCTTCTCCATTGTTTCCCATCAACATTCCTTCCTCTTGCATTCTTTGGGCTACAACACAATAATCTGGGGAATGTGGCTTATTACAAATTTCGCAAAAATAATTGTTATTCACCATGTATGTTCCCTTCTTCCGTAATGGATCAGGAGTCTCTTTGTTTCTAGGCCTATCTGTTATAGGTTTTCCATCCTTCCAATTTGTATTATAGGGCATGTCATGTAGCCTAGGCCTCTCATTTATGTATGTATTCTCCTGTTTGTATTGATAATTATTGGTTTGTTGGGGAGCCCTAGGGTTGTCTCTTTTATCAATCATTCCAGCAGCCCTCCTATTGTTCTCAATTGTTAATGATGTCTTTTGGGCTTCAACCAAATCTCTTGGGAACCTATTTCTCAATTCATACCCTATTTTAGGATCGAACACATTCAAATAAACACTCAATGCCACAGAGTCTAGAAATTTTGATCCAGGAGGTATTTTATTTTGTAGTTTATTGAATTTCCGGTTGAAATCATAAATTGAATCATTCTAATTTTTCTGAATCCACATCAATTCATGAAGAGCAACATCAGGTGCACTTTGATTCCCATATTGCTCGAGGAATCGGTCTTGAAATATTTGGAGAGAATCAATAGATGTTGTTGTTAAGTTGTTGAACCAATCCCTAGCTTCTTCAATAAGTGACATCATGAATAACCTCATGTGTAAATCCTCATATGGTACATCCAAATCTTGAATGAAGGCATTGAAACTCCTTAAATGGTCTTCAGCAGAAATTGCACTACTCCCTGTAAACTTAGGCACTAGACCTCTCCAACTGCCCATCCATAGGGTAAAGAATTATAATTTGAAACCCTACTAAATCAAACTATCGATCATTGTTTGTATCTTTGGTGAGGGAGAGGGGTTAGGTGGTGAAATGAGACTAATTCTCAAATTTAAAATGCAATGATTTAAATTAATTTCCTTAGATGAATTCTAAAACTTTTATGCACAAATTTTAATATAATATTTAAAGCTCAATTAAAAACTCTGAAATCTAAATTGCATATAATATACTAATCAACAAACTGTGTTCAAATACGTTCAATCATGCTGTCAATAAATTATTAATTCAATAAACTCAAGGTTTTAAAACACTTCATTGCTCAGATAATTTATAAAGCATTAATACTTATCTTTTTGAAATGTGTAGAAGAAATCCCCAACTATTGCTGGAATGGTCCTTGGTTCAGCCTCTTCCGTTTGTGAGCAGTCTGGGAGAAAAAGCAGACTTTGCTGCTCTACATGAGTGTTGGTTCCACCGGAACAATGCTCAACACTCATGCCACAAAACCATGCCATGGCCAGGACCATCCTGAGTGCACGCACTTGTACCCCAGGTTGGACACCCACTGTAGGAGTGCCCCTTCTCCGTCCTGCTCACAACCTGCTAACTTGGAACCCTATTCCCACAATGTGTTGTACTTGTTTTTTTTCTTCCTTCTTGTGTTACTTTCCAAGTCTCACATGAATTCTTATATAAGCCTTAAGGGGTGGTTTCCAAACCATCACACCCTTTCACAAAGGCTGCATTTAATTATTTAAATAAATAATTATGTTTTTACCTTCTTAGGAGAGTTTTTTACATATATTCTTTATTAATATCTCTTTTAATCAAAGGATCATAATATCCTTTGTTCTGCCTTTAATTTTAAAGGATTATTTCATAACTTTCTCTTCTCTTGGGGAAAAAGTCACATAACAATTCTCCCCTTTTAAATTAGCTGTTGTCCTCAGTAGCACAAGAGATGCATCTACATCACAACTCAAAAAACACATAATCAATAATTAAAGAAGCTAATATTGAATATAAGTATTCTTCATAATATTTATATATATTTACTTCATCCATATCCTTTAATTCATAGATATATCACTTTTTCAATTGCATTTCAAGTTAACAAGTAATTACGAGAAAATCTATTTTATTTTTTATTTTTTATTTTTTTTCAATGACAGGAGCTATACATACAAACATCTTAGGAATTTACAATCAAACAAACTAATGGTATTTTATGTTTTTACTCACATATATTACAACCTTATCAATTTTCTCTCATGCAACCAATTTTCTTTAATATAGATATTTTAATCACTTACATGTAACTTCAACATTAAATTCACAAAATTATTATCATGTGTTGACATAACACTTACCTAGTAAATGACATGAATATCCCATACTATGTAGTCACTCACCGTTGAACTACATATAATATATATACTCAAAATATATTCTAAGATGATAATCATGCATTCAGACTACATGAGTATCCTCTTTTCCTATATGTCAAGTATAATTGAATTAAAACAAGTTTCCCCAAAAAGAGTTTATATATTATTTTCTATACAATACTTTATAGGACACATGTATAAAGTTATTGGGTTGATCAGGTCCAATAACAAAGTACGATAGAATAAAATATGGTAATCTTTCAAGGAATCTTAACATGAATAGAACAATAGTAAATTATTAACATGCACAGAGTACTTCATAGAGAATCATCAGAACTAATCTTTCATTTAATGTAACCAAAGTGCACCCATCTAGAATAAAACTAGAATGCACTTGATATCTGTAGGTATCCCCCCTTATTATTTTTAACACATCAAGGCCCATGTTCCATGAGATAAGACTCATTTAGGGCTATATTAAGTGATACTACTTGACAATTGGATTATATAAACTTGAAGACTTACTTGTTATTAAATATTATGTAGGAACACCTTACATCCTTATGATAACAATATGTATACACATGTTTATGTGATGAGACAAGGGTGGGTAGATCACTACAAACCTCTCAAAGAAAATAATTAGGCTTAACTATTATTCCCATAATTAATTACATCATTTATCTTATGAAGAGGTTTTTTTTTGTAAAGAAGAGGGAAATCACTAAAGTGAGATTTTACAACTATTTCAACAAATTTTATGTTGAGATATGAGCCATGATTTAATCTACAAACATTAATACTAGGTTAGACATTTGAAAGCTTTGTTTAATTCTTAAAATTTCATGTTCAATCAACCCAACACATAATAGATCACACAAAATCAAGAACCCACCAAGGATTCACTGTGATCTCATAACTATGACACATGATCATGATTATTTTAGAAATTTTAGATATAAAAGTCTAATTATGTCCCAAAGGTTTACTATGTATATTAAGGAAGACCCACTCTACGATGAGTTATATAATAGTCAACTTTGTGTGAATCATCGTGGTTTTTATTTGTATGTTTACAAAAATAATGAAAATCAATAATGAGGGATTTAACTGGACACTCATCAACTGGTACTATTTTTATTTATTTATTTATTTTTAATGTCTAAATTATCATAGTTACAATTAGCCCTTTTAGAATTCCATGAGTTCATAGTATTTAAGCTCAAGAACACTATAGTATATTTTAAAAATTAAAGGTGGTTTCTCCCCTTTTAAATTGATCATGTCCCCATGTATGATACTAATGTTCAAAATCATATTCCAGGAGTTAAAGATGTGAAAATGATCCTTGAACCTGTGGGTTATGAGCCCACCAATGCTAATGCATATACTAGCTTGACCAACTTGAGAGTGACATATAACACCATGAAAAATTCTTATACTACTAGACAATCCAATATCAACTATAGAATTTATATGTAAGTGGACACTTGTGGATCAAGGGGTCATATGTAATGATTACCAAACATAGTAATTCCATGCAAATTGTGGGTTATGGGGCTATAATGTTACTTTTGAATAAACATGACAAGCATAGTAAAGCCACTTAAGATAAATAGAAAAATAATTGATATTTTAGTATGGTTACACAATTTCCACCCTAAAATATTCTTATTTCAAAGACAACTAAAAATATGAACTTAAATACCACTAAAATGATCATCTCTTGGTTGAAATCTTAGAATAGATAAACTAATTTTCCAAGAGCTTCAAGAATCATCCAAAGCTATATGCAAATTTGATATTTAAGATTTTTATGACTATATATATAAATTCAAAATATTAAAAATATTCCTTTTTTATGTGGTGATCCTCTTTACTCAATGATTGATCATATGGTGATTCAATATGACTCCTAACTAATAGTTCCAAAGTTACTAATTTGTTTCTCGAGTTAGATTTTCTTTTTTTTTTAAATTCTCATGTGTAATGTTTTGTCTATGAGGAACAAATTACTTTTGTTTGACTATTTTGTTCATTTAAGAGGACTTATGTTTCATGATATCTATCATCCCTTTAATTAGTTTGCTTCTTAATTGAATCTATCAAGATTTTGGTTCAATTAGAACTCCATAAAAAAATTTCATCTTAAAATTGAATTTAATTATATTCTATTCTTAAAATAAGAATGTCAATTTGACATGGGTATATAAATAAACGTAATCTCATTAGAGTTCTTATGTGAAAATTTCAATGGAATAGCATGGATGGTTCTATATTTAGTCATTTGAATTCGATAACCAACATGAAATGCATCGATTTTATAGCCTCATGAGTGAGACAGGAATAACGTTGCAAATATTTTGCCAAATGTGAGGGCATCCTTCTCCCAAGTAATAATGATCTCAGACGGCTTTAGAAAATGAATGAAGCGGAAAGGCTTCCCTTCCATGAACCTCCTCTCTCTCATTTTCATTTGAAGCTTATAGATATAGTTATTGCCAAACTTACTCATAATAGTATGCAAAAACTAGAGTTGGACTCAAGAGCATGATCAATCGTACATATCGCTAGATGTTTCAGTGCATTGTCATCTTAGCTAACAGATGGAATTGTGGCTTACACACCATCAAGCTCTAATATTTCCTTATTCTTTGGTAAGGGTATGCTACATTCCCCAAAATCTATGGAAGATATACTTCTACTTTTAGGTGTGGAGTAGGTTAAAATGTCTGTCTATATGGGGAAGATGTTTCAAATATATTAAATGAACCAGATTTTCTCTGAAAGAGTATTGAGTGAGAATAATATCGGGTCTCAGTGTGATATAAGTATTGGGTCTCAATGTGATATGAAATACTTAAAAAATAAAGCCTTTGATAATAAATTTTCTATGATATAAAATAATTAGTGTGCTACTTCACACTAAGAAAACAATGAATTTTAATCTGATGCATAAGTTTAAACGATAACACACACAAGGACTAGTGATAGTCACACTACCGGCAAGACAAACTTTGCATACAATGAACAATATGGAAGAAATAATCACAAGAAAACATCTGCTCGGACAGCTTTCAAAAGCATCTACCTGAGACAAGAACGGAAATGCTGTACACACAGGAATTCGTATCCATCGGGGTGACATGAAAGGCCATATTATTGTCACTTCTAGGTGAATGAAAAAGAGAAGGTATTTTTTATGATCGCAAGAGCAACTAAGAATCCTAATTTTTATTACATGCAATAAGAACCCGCAGGAACATATTATTGTTACTTTCAAGATCACTTACAATAAGAATCCACAAACATGGATTACTGTGAACCATGAACTCAACTGTAGGAAAATGGCACAATGCTTTAAGATAATTTCTTTGTAAGACCCCACCTTGTATGTACATAATATCAACCTAATTTGTTAGATGTTTTTCTTGAAGTAATAATTATACATATGTTGGATGATAAATAAGGGTATCTATGGGCAATATCCTTGCATTTTATTTTGACATTATGTTTTATGGTCACTATCCTGAAGTTATGGTCACTATCCTGAAGGTGGAATGTACTTGTATATTGTGGAATACAAATTTAAATTTAAATGGATTATTTTAAAGTTTAGAATATTCAGCTAATAGATTAACGTGATAAATAATTGTTACTTATGATCGTATTGGTAATGTGCAGGAAGATAACGGTGCTCGCATGAGAAGGGAGAACCATCAAGTGAAAATAAAAAGACTTCTTGAGGATATAAATTTAATTCCACCCGGGACCTAGAAGCAAGTAAAGTTAATGTATTGGAGGGCTAAAGTTGTGAGGGCATTTAGTTGTGATTCATGTGAGGTGTAAGTGGGGATTAGGTCTTGGAAACCCCTAGTTAAGTTTGAAACTCGGATGGAACCTTGAGTGGGCTTTTAATGAGAGTTGTTGGTCAAATTTTTGGGTTAGAGTGCAGAAATAAACCCCCTAGGCTCTATACCATAGTAGTAGGGATCAAGTAGGCATACAATAGTGCCCCTAGGACATGATTTGACCCCTAAACAATCCTCCTAAATGAAAGTGACGAGTTTTGAGAAAGGATGGGATGGAAGGATGTAAGGGTTGTCCAAATGCATGTTCCTCTTTAATAAGGGAAAGGACACTCATTGATGGAGGTAGGTGCACTTCACACCTCCCCACCCAAACTTTCCTAGTTGAAAATTCTATATATTTTGAAGAGGAAGAAGGAGTGGGGTGTTACCCACTTCTCCTCTTGGAGAACTTTAGTGGAGATGGCAGAAAGAATTGAGAGGAGGAGAGGAGTCCACTACTTTGGAGAGATAATTTAATTGAGATGGCTTAGCATGGAGAGAAAAGATGGATGAGAGAATTCAATCCCTTCACCTAAAAGAAAAGAGATAAGTTCTTATTTTTCCATTACCCTTGTCTATTGGTTGTAAGAAGGTGTCATAGTGTATGGATCATGGCTGAAGATAGAGAGTAGAGAATCTAGATGCATAAAATTTGTGTTATGCTAGTTTTATTCATTTGTAAAAATGAGAAAAGTCTCCATTTATCATCATGGAGCTAAAAGAATTCCTTGCTCGGGGGTATGGCTAGAGCCCATGAGGCTCCATGATGCCATTACGGTAGGGTGGAGAGCAAGTCTTAATCAGATGTGTGTCACGCATTATATTTTCTTGAACTTGGTTGAAATATGAAATTTGACGTTCAATGGAACATGAAAGAGAATGAAAGAAAGCCTTGTTATTTTGTGTGTATCATCCATTATGTGAAAGTTAGTATTCTCTTGCAAAGTTAGAGGATGAAAAGAGAAGCCTAAGCAAGTGAGTATGCATATTAGTTGTTTTTCTCATTGCTATGATAATATTCAAAGTTAGTACTGCTCAAATAGATGTTTGTTTTTTTTTCATTGTTTTCTGAAAAGATGGAAATCCAAAAATGTATTTTAGTGTGAGTTCTTTTGTTTTTACGAGAGTCCAAGTTTGAAACGGTATTAAGTTTAGCATTTCATGTTGTCTCCATCTCTTGTAAACAGTATTTGTACAGTCCATATTTTCCTTGCACAAGAAATAAATGATGAGAATAAATAATTAGACCCATGGTAATATTTAGAAGGAGAGGGCCTAGTAAGCAAGCTAACAATAAGGGTTTCAACGATTTTATTTGAGTTATTGAAATGAAAATAATGGAACATATAGCACCCTCTAGTGTTGATTTAAATAATCGGAATAAGAAATTAGGATTACATTTTATATTGTAAACCTTGAAAGTAGCTGTGATAATAATCATGAAATTAGCCTACCAACAATTGCTAGATCCTCAAATAAAAAAGAAAAGAAAAGAGTGATTAGTTTTTAATTGGAGAATCGTGGGATTTCTATTTAGATCTAGCCGGCTAGAGTGCAACATAGAAGAAAGAAGTAATTTCTATAACCAACTTAAATTCCATTTAAAACAGGCATCATATTTGGAAACCGCTATGAATTCAAAGAGGGATTTGATCTCATAGCAACAACAATCAATAAATCTATATATATATGTAAAAGAGATTTTGTAAGTTATGCAACTAGTTTAATGATCCTGCTGTTACTAATTTGAGCCATTCGACAATTGCCTTGGTCTGGCTGAAATCGACCCTCTGTTTCTTTGATGATGACTCTAAGACCGGTGCCCACTGTGATTGATGGAGTCAAGTCATCCTTCATTTTCCTGACCTTCGCAGCCATCCTTCGCTGGCTTCTTCACCCTTCACTAGTGGCATGTTAGTACAATTTTTTTTTAAATCTGTGTAGTTATTGGGGATGCCAGTGTTCCCTTCACGTGCCGTCTCTTCCTTCTTCCCACCTTCCCTGTATGGATAGCAAGTTCTGCAAGTTCATTATGTCATTTACCTTCTTTCACAGTCAATGCTAGCATATAAATATTAAACTCAATACTTAGGGCACCAAAAGAAACTAAAAATAAAATTAAAAGAAAATTCCCAGCATCCATAATGCCTTCAACATTCCATCCCAGTGGTAACGGGAAGATCGCTGCTGAAGATTTAGGCAGGTTATAGTATCATTGGCATGACTAAAATGCATCATTAGTTTTTGCAGCCATCGATCATAATGAGTAATGACTAGGAATTAACTACTCGATGACCGGAAGGCTTAGTATTAAATTCTTTGCCCCTTGAAGAGCTCATCCTCACTATAGTCGCTTACCCCCCTATAGCTCTCAATAGCTCCAAAAGTTAAGTCACCTTTCCTTTGTACCTACCTCAATAGGTAGAAATTTAAACTTTACAGGGATTTTAATTCAGATTGACTGCCTTGACTTGACAACAAAATTTGATGCTCTATACAGAGATTCATGCATCAGTCATATTTATTGATTTAGACAAGTAAGATCTCCTTTGGATAGACGATAGGGGGGTTGCAGCCATCTACTCACGCCATCCACTCGAGCCAGTATAATGGCGATTCCATTAAGTCAATAAGATGTGACCTCTTTCATGTCTTTTCCATCAAGTTGAGCATTAAATTATTTTGTAGTAGAATTGTGTAATGGTAAGAACCTAGTCTTGGCGTGTAGGGTGGATGTCCTTGTCTTCTATCTGAATCCTATTTTTAGATGGAAGGTAGTAAAAATACATAAATAATAGTTGACGTTAGAATTAGCTATCAGTAATATTAAGATGGCTGCCTCCTATCGCACTGTCCAATCTGCCAATAAAATCTTAGCATTATTGTTATTAAAGGCATTAAAGGGTTTAGCAGGATTGCAAATGCCTCCCTCTGCATAGAAATTATTATTGCCAGCTAAATACAGTGTCTCACATCCCTCATCAAAATGTACGTAGAGTAAGGGCTCAGTTGAATGTGGTAGTGCAAGTAATAGGATAGTTATTAATACATGAATTCCCCCTTAAGGTCCTTGCTTCCAGTCTATAGATCACCAAATAGAAAATAAAAATAATTAATTAATGGGATGAAATATATTCATATAATAAATTTATCTTTGGAGAGAAGTAAATGGTTTAATCATGCATACCTGATTTTTTTTGTTAGTAAGGGTTTGTTTCCTTGTGAGTAACAATACCTTTAAGCAATTTGGCATTGTATTTGTAGAAGACTTCATAATCTACTCGCAGCTCTCTGCAATTTATTCACATGTAAATAATTATAGTTAAAAGATTTATTAGCATGTAAATAAATCAACATATGTTAAGAGATGAATCACTTATTGCACATAATGATATTATTGTTGTTAAAAATAAATTAGCATATGGAAAATAATATTTTAATATTTAGTAATTGATAAAAAAGTATATATATATATGTATCATTATTTCTGTTGATGTGCATTGTGATTAACACAAATCCAAAATTTTGTTTACTGGCCCATGCAAACAAAAACAAAATATAGATGATGATTAATTTGAAATAAAATTATTTATGGAGCGGCTTACATCATACTTTGATCATATTTTTACTGTACCATCTTCTAGCAGAAACCTGGTCAGATCTTTGGATCAGTGATACAACCAAGTTCTTGAAATCTTCAAATTTAGTTACTTTAGGGCACCCCAAATTTATTTAAAACATGGACAGTTACTATTAAAAATTACAGTCTACAAATTTACTTTTAACAACTATTGAGTTGAGTTTTTGAATTGGATTTTTAATTAAATGTAAAATGCTTAAATGTTGAGTTGACTCCATTTTCAGCTTGGTATCTTCCTCACTTTGTACCTTTTCATAAACCTTTTTAAATCTCCTTATTAAATGAAACTAATAGGCAAACGTATTGTCCTATAATATGAGCACTAGCATTTAATTGCCAAAAAGAAAAAAAAGAAAAAAACAAAGAGTGGAAAGGAGGTTCCACGTTTATTTCCTTAGGAAGCCCTCTCTTATATATAGTTCCTTTCAGATCCTTGTAAACAAAAAGAAACTACCTTTTTATGGGGGATTGGAGAGTATTAATTTTAAATTAACTAAGATGAAATAGATATTTGGTAATATTACCTTTAATAAAGGCATCTTTTCCTATTTATTTTAAATGGGTTCTGTTATCTTTTCTTTAAAATTAAATAAATGTTTTAAATAAATACAATTTATATAAATGAATATGTATTTATTCACTTAATTATTTACATATATATATATGAATATTTAAATAAATAAATAGAATTATAAATAAATAAAAAATAGTAATAAATAATGATATTATTATTATTAAGGGGTAATATCAATTGAAGTAATAATAACATTATTATTTGAGGAAAGAGAAGTCACATTAATATAATGGTTAATCTCACAGTTAATAATATTATTAAGGCAAATTGAAGGTTCAAAAATAATATTATTTGTCTGGTTCAATGCAAGTGATATTATTAATCCAAGACCTATGATATATTTTAGATATAAACTAAATATCAACTAGTTGTTATCCTAGACTTCTTGTAGGTTTGACATGAAATAATACTGATATCAATGTAGACGAGTAATACTATTTCTAAGCTTAATAGCAAAATGATTACCATATATAGTTATGGGGTTCTAATATTAGTATTATTAGGAACATGTATTTTCACAAGTATGGTATACAATTAACTAAGGAGGTACCTCTTCATTGTATATTGTGTATATATATAATCACATAAATAATAATGATGATGACACTTACGTCATAAAATTTATCAAGAAGAATAGTATAATATTATCATTGCCATTGCCAAGTGGTTACCCTTAATAGTGACATCCTAGTGGGTGCGTACTAAGTGGTTAAGATTATTTGTGAAATATGAAGCATATAGGATGCTACCATATTTGACCAAGGTGGCGTAGCAATAGTGTTACACCTCAAACACTTGAACCATGTTAATTAGTTTAATGCATTGTAAAAAAAAATAAAAAAATGTTGCATTTTTTAGGGAAAATTTTAGGCATGACACTTGGTATCAGAGCCCTAGGTTGCAACTCTAGGGAACTCTGGGAATAATTTGGGCTTGAAGTGTTATGTGGGTTTGAAAAATAAAATAAAAATGAAAACCTCATTTTGTGAGTTACAAATAAAATGTTGATAAAAGAAAATTCTAAAGGACTTACATGGTTTAGTAAACAAAAATGTAGTGGTAGTTATCTAACTCAATTAGATTGTAAATACTAAAGGATCAAGAATCAACCATTATAGATGGATCAAGAAAGCATTTAATTAATAAAGTTATCAAACTCAATCTAAACATGGTATGTTGTTTTAAGTAAATAAGGTGAACGACTAGAATAACATATTGGGCTGGTTAACAAAGGTTATGGAATTAATCTATCCTTTTTGACACTAACTTTTCTTAAACCTTAGAAAAAGGTATAATCGAGCTACTACAACATGGTCCTTATATAAAATGTGTGAGTAGTTTAATAGGACATCATAATATGTACTATATATATATATATTATTGTATCAACTTCTTAAGACCATAATTCTAAATATATATATATATAATAATGTGACTTCTCAAATTTACGGGAGTCTAGGAAGCAACATAGTTTCCTATAGAAACCTTGGCACGAATAAAGGAGGCAACATCATAACTAAATGTGAAAACATGCAACTAGTCAAAAGGAAAGAATTTTAAGAACCACGTAAGGGATTAACATGTCGAAGGTTGTAATTAAATAAGTTTAAATCTCTAAACACTTAAGCTGATTAAATATAAATCCACTGAACTATGTATCATGTGCATTTTAGTTACATGTATTGCGTGATTTAAGATCTTGTCAAAATTGAAACTAAACCCTTAGGGTGAAGGTTGTTTGACATGAATTTAAGGGCTTGAACTCACAAATGGGTATTAATACACTCATGAACTTATATCTTGTATGTCATAGACCATGATTTTCCTAGGCCTTAACCTATTAGCCAAAGATCTTGATTTACACATAAGTGTATAAGGGTTGATTCCACGAAGCAACAAATGTTTAGTATTGTGTTTGGTAGGTAAAAATTTCAAGGATGATGACATCAACTAATAATCAAGGTCTTGCATTATATATTAAGTCTAATTTGGAAAAGTGCTCAAAATAAATAAAATATTCACCTTGACTTAAATGGTGAAACTTTAGAGTTATTTAAAGCACATGTGAAAGCAAATGATGACCTAGTAAACTTAATATAACTATAACAACTAACAAACTCTTTTTCTATATAATTTAAAGATTAAATAGTTACATAATTTCTAGGATTTGAGTCAATGGTGAGAATATGTAGAAAGTTACAACTAAGTCAATGATGGTGGAAATTGATTTAGGTAATGTGAAAATAATTTCCTTCTAGTAATTGAGTCTAAAACCTTGGTGAAAAGACCTTGTCAAATATGCATTTGGAGTTACAACGTTACTTAGGGTACACACTATATCTAATTCCTTATACATAGCTAAGAACTAAAGACTTATTGGTGCGAAAATAAGAAAGGAAACTTGTCATAAGGGAAGTAATAATGTATTAAATTAGGTGATCACCTTGAAGCTTGTATACATGCCATAAGAAGTGAATAATCAATTGTATGAATCTATAAATTGAGTACTAAATTATGCATGACCAATGGTTTGGAAAGTTAAACTATATAGATAAGATACACAAAAGTAGACTTGTAAAAATTCCAACTAATATTGTGTATTCTAAAACATTGACTATGCTTACTCTTTAAAGGAAAAACATTTACACCCAAATGTAAAGGAGAAAACTTCAAAGTAGGTCAAACTTTTAAGACTTTTACTCGTTGTGCACCTTTATGAGGTTAGATAGAACTGTGATTGTAAAAATGATGGTTATAACATGTGATTAAATGGTTCAACCCCGGATAGCAAAATGCAAGTCTTGTAAAAGGATATTAATGCCTAGTAAGAATCACTATTTTATGAATTATCATGTGTTTTATGCATTGAGTGTGCCTTCTTTTCTCACACTATAATGTTTCAAATGAAAATGGTTGACTCTACTCCTTATTAAGTAGGAAGTTTTTTTTTAGCATGTTGAGGAAACATCATGGAATTACCCATATTGATATGTCGATGAACATAACAAATATAGTTGAATAACAGGGGAACAGTGGTATGGATATATATAGAAAAAAAAAAATTGATCATAAATGTGTTGTTAGTAAGATAGGAATCGTGGTGTACCATGTATTGCTAATTGTAGGAAAATTTAGTATTACCTAGATTACAATTGTGAATTATATGACAATTTATTTTACAAGTATGCAATGGATAGATGTTAACAAAGTGAACATTGTGCAAAGAAAATAAAGTGTGTAGGGGTGTATCGAAATTTGTGTTAATAATGTGACAAACCATGCATTGTTAAGTTCTAAGAAATGGGGTGATATACCTAAGCTAAAGTTGCATATCTTCTAGCGATTTCTTGTACTTATGCAAAGTGAGTAGATATTTCCAAAATTGAAACAAAAAGTGAATATTGTTTATACAAAATAGAAATATGTAAGTGCACTACTCTTGTTCTATGGTGAATTTTGTAAAGCATGTTGTATTAGGTCATGTAAAGTGAAACCAGTAAATGTATTGTGTCCCAAGTATAGGATACAGGGTATCTAACTTGGGAAAAGGGTGAGGGAGGTCAAGTACGATCCCTTATGAGTACCCTTTGTGATGGACCTTATGTAAGCTAGCTAGTTCTGTGTTTATGTAAACATGTTGAATGTGTGGATGTGTATTTATTAACTGAAATGTGATGTATTCCCTTGTGTTAGTCTTATTTGTATGGTAAATGTGTACCCCTAGTGTTTGGTTCCCCCCTTATAGAAGTGCGATGCCAGCTAGTGTAAATAGGGGTTGAGAGGCACATGTTCTCCCATCGGGAAATTACAAGCTCAGGGCATTGTCCCTAATCCTGACAAAGGATCTATGTCGAGTCATTGTAATCCTCCTATGGACGTTGACCGTAGCCTACTCCCCCACAAATGAGAGCCACACTTGTTGGTTCATAGTGCTAACCTATTCCTTGATGTTTATAACTCATGGGTAAAGGATGGAATTTTATGGACCACCTGTTACTTATAATTATGTGGTCGGGGACCACTAGTGATTTATATTTATGTGGTCAGGGACCACCAGTGATTCATATTTATGTGGTCAAGGACCACCAATTACTTATATTTATATGGTCAGGGACCACTAGTGATTCATATTTATGTGGTCAGGGACCACCAGTTACCTATATTTAAGTGGTCAGGGACCACCAATGATGCAGATTTATGTGGTTAGGGACCACTAGTTATTCATATTTATGTGGTCAGGGACCACCAATTATTGCATGCTATTATACTTATGTGGTTAGAGAACCACCATTCCCCTCCTCCCCTTAGGTGGCTTATCAAGTCACGTGGTGCTCGTAATGTGCAATTTTTATTGTTGGAATATGAATTATTGGTAATTCTTGATTGATTTTTTTTTTATTTGCTAGCAATGTGAAATTTTCTATTTATTGCATCTGGCTATTTAGCCACTTGAAGGTTGTTATAGTTTGAATTGCCTCAAGGACTTATTTAATTTTATTTTGAATTAAGATTGGAATGTTGAAATGTAGCTACAATTGATCTTTATTTGATTTTTCTCTTGATTTTATAATTTTATGTTTTATTGAAACGTTGGTTTATGATCTTATGATTTCTCGACTTGAGGCTTTCTTAATGTTTTCTAACTACTGGTAAGTGTGGTGTAATGTGACATATGTAAACTGCCATATCCCAGGGGGTTCCCTGGTAGGTCGTATAGGGGAGTAGATGCGCTGGGGAATTATTTTTGAAAGGGGTTGTGAATGGGACCGGTATGGGACGGTCATTAATCCATTTTTCCCCTCATTCTATGATTATTCTTATCTGTATGGAGGAGTCCTCAGAGAAGGGCCTCGAGTGGTATCCAAGAATATCCATCCTTATAAACCCCATTGAGCCTTGTGAGGTGAATTATGTGTAATTGTTGTGAAGTATGGGTAAATTTGTAAATAAATTACATGTGGAAATACTTGATTGTTATGTGAGAAAGAAAGTGATAGTTAAAATTGAGAATACTAGTTTTTGGACATGAATTGATATTAGAACAAAAATATTTTCTAACATCATGAGTGATGTTTATGATGCAAAAGAGAACCTTGAAGGGTATCTAAGGATGTTAATGTGTTCAAGAATAATAACTATATGGATGACTACTAACTTTTTTTATAATGTGACTATATTGAATAAATGTTCTATGGTGGAAAATTTTGTTCTAAGCATTTAGATTCTTGATTCATGAAAGGGATTAATTTAATGTCTACTTAATGGTTGAATGCTATGATTTCTTCAGCAAGAAAGTAGAGTAATTTATATTCTAATAGAGTTATGTGCATTGCTACATTGAGATTTATTCTCTTGACCTTAACGACTTCCAGGAGGAAGTCAAAGCTAAGGGGAGGGGGATGTAAGACCCCACCTTGTATGTACATAATATCAACCTAATTTGTTAGATGTTTTTCTTGAAGTAATAATTATACATATGTTGGATGATAAATAAGGGTATCTATGGGCAATATCCTTGCATTTTATTTTGACATTATGTTTTATGGTCACTATCTTGAAGGTGGAATGTACTTGTATATTATGGAATACAAATTGAAATTTAAATGGATTATTTTAAAGTTTAGAATATTCAGCTAATAGATTAACGTGATAAATAATTGTTACTTATGATCATATTGGTAATGTGCAGGAAGATAACGGTGCTCACATGAGAAGGGAGAACCATCTAGTGAAAATCAAAAGACTTCTTGAGGATATAAATTTAATTCCATTCGGGACCTAGAAGCAAGTAAAGTTAATGTATTGGAGGGCTAAACTTGTGAGGGAACTTAGTTGTGATTCATGTGAGGTGTAAGTGGGGATTAGGTCTTGGAAACCCCTAGTTAAGTTTGAAACTCGGATGGAACCTTGAGTGGGATTTTAATGAGAGTTGTTGGTCAAATTTTTGGGTTAGAGTGCATAAATAAACCCCCTAGGCACTATACCATAGTAGTAGGGGTCAAGTAGGCATACAATAGTGCCCCTAGGACATGATTTGACCCCTGAAAAGTCCTCCTAAATGAAAGTGACGAGTTTTGAGGAAAGGATGGGATGGAAGGATGGAAGGGTTGTCCAAATGCATGTTCCTCTTTAATAAGGGAAAGGACACTCATTGATGGAGGTAGGTGCACTTCACACCTCCCCACCCAAACATTACTAGTTGAAAATTCTATATATTTTGAAGAGGAAGAAGGAGTGGGGTGTTACCCACTTCTCCTCGTGGAGAACTTTAGTGGAGATGGCAGAAAGAATTGAGAGGAGGAGAGGAGTCCACTACTTTGGAGAGATAATTCAATCAAGATGGATTAGCATGGAGAGAAAAGATGGATGAGAGAATTCAATCCCTTCACCTAAAAGAAAAGAGATAAGTTCTTATTTTTCCATTACCCTTGTCTATTGGTTGTAAGAAGGTGTCATAGTGTATGGATCATGGCTGAAGATAGAGAGTAGAGAATCTAGATGCATGAAATTTGTGTTATGCTAGTTTTATTCATTTGTAAAAATGAGAAAAGTCTCCATTTATCATCGTGGAGCTAAAAGAATTTCTTGCTTGGGGGTATGGCTAGAGCCCATGAGGCTCCATGACGCCATTATGGTAGGGTGGAGAGAAAGTTTTAATCAAATGTGTGTCATGCATTATATTTCCTTGAACTTGGTTGAAATATGAAATTTGACATTTAATGGAACATGAAAGAGAATGAAAGCAAGCCTTGTTATTTTGTGTGTATCATCCATTATGTGAAAGTTAGTATTCTCTTGCAAAATTAGAGGATGAAAAAAGAAGCCTAAGCAAGTGAGTATGCATATATTGTTTTTCTCATTTCTATGATAATATTCAAAGTTAGTACTGCTCAAATAGATGTTTGTTTTTTTTTTCATTGTTTTACAAAAAGATGGAAATCCAAAAATGTATTTTAGTGCGAGTTCTTTTGTTTTTATGAGAGTCCAAATTTGAAATAGTATTAAGTTTAGCATTTCATGTTGTCTCCATTACTTGTAAACTGTATTTGTACAGTCCATATTTTCCTTGCACATGAAATAAATGATGAGAATAAATAATTAGACCCTTGGTAATATTTAGAAGGAAAGGGCCTAGTAAGCAAGCTAACAATAAGGGTTTCAATGATTTTATTTGAGTTATTGAAATGAAAATACTGGAACATATAGCACCCTCTAGTGTTGATTTAAATAATCAGAATAAGAAATTAGGATTACATTTTATATTGTAAACCTTGAAAGTAGCTATCATAATAATCATGAAATTATCGTACCAACAATTGCTAGATCCTCAAATAAAGAAAAAAAGAAAAGAGTGATTAGTTTTTAATTGGAGAATCGTTGGATTTCTATTTAGATCTAGCCAGCTAGAGTGCAACATAGAAGAAAGAAGTAATTTCTATAACCAACTTAAATTCCATTTAAAATGAGCATCATATTTGGAAACCGCTATGAATTCAAAGAGGGATTTGATCTCGTAGCAGCAACAATCAATAAATCTATATATATACGTAAAAGAGATTTTGTAAGTTATGCAACTAGTTTAATGATCCTACTGTTACTAATTTGAGCCATTCAACAATTGCCTTGGTTTGGTTGAAATCGACCCTTTGTTTCTTTGATGATGACTCTAAGACGGGTGCCCTTTGTGATTGATGGAGTCAAGTCATCCTTCATTTTCCTGACCTTCGCAACCATCCTTCACTGGCTTCTTCACCCTTCACTAGTGGCATGTTAGTACAATTTTTTTTAAATCTGCGTAGTTATTGGGGATGCCAGTGCTCCCTTCACGCACTGTCTCTTCCTTCTTCCCACCTTCCCTGTATGGATAGCAAGTTTAGCGAGTTGATTATATCATTTACCTTGTTTCACAGTCAATGCTAGTATATAAATATTAAACTCAATGCTTAGGGCACCAAAAGAAACTAAAAATAAAATTAAAAGATAATTCCCAGCATCCATAACGCCATCAACATTCCATCCCAGTGGTAACGGGAAGATCGCTGCCAAAGATTTAGGCAGGTTATAGTATCATTGGCATGACTAAAATGCATCATTAGTTTTTGTAGCCATCGATCATAATGAGTACTGACTAGGAATTAACTACTCGACGGCCGGAAGGCTTAGTATTAAATTCTTCACCCCTTGAAGAGCTCATCCTCACTATAGTTGCTTACCCCCCTATAGCTTTCAATAGCTCCAAAAGTTAAGTCACCTGGCCTTCATACCTACCTCAATAGGTAGAAATTTAAACTTTACTGGGATTTTAATTTAGATTGACTGCCTTGACTTGACAACAAAATTTGATGCTCTGTACATAGATTCATGCATCAGTCATATTTGTTGATTTAGACAAGTAAGATCTCCTTGGGATAGATGATAGGGGGTCGCAGCCATCTACTCATGCCGTCCACTCCAGCGAATATAATGGTGATTCCATTAAGTCAATAAGTTGACCTCTTTCATGTCTTCTCCATCAAGTTGACCATTAAATTGTTTTGCAGTAGAATTGTGTAATGGTAAGAACCTAGTCTTGGCGTGTACGGTGGATGTCCTTCTCTTCTGTCTGAATCCTAATTTTAGACGGAAGGTAGTAAAAATCCATAAATAATAATTGACGTTAGAATTAGCTATCAGTAATATTAACATGGCTACCTCCTATTGCACTGTCCAATCTGCTAATAAAATCTTAGCATTATTGTTATTAAAGGTATTAAAGGGCTTAGCATGATTGCAAATGCCTCCCTCTGCATAGCAATTATTATTGCTAGCTGAATACAGTGTCTCACATCCCTCATCAAAATGTACATAGAGTAAGGGCTTAGTTGAGTTGGTAGTGCAAGTAATAGGATAGTTATTAATATGTGAATTCCCCCTTAAGGTCCTTGCTTCCAGTCTGCAGATCACCAAATAGAAAATAAAAATAATTAATTAATGGGATGAAATACATTCATATAATAAATTTATCTTTGGAGAGGATTAAATTGCTTAATCATGCATACCTGATTATCTTTGTTAGTAATGGTTTGTTTTCCTTGTGAGTAACAATACCTTAAAGCAATTTGGCATTGCATTTGCAGAAGACTTCATAATCTACTCGCAGCTCTCTGCAACTTATTCACATGTAAATAATAATAGTTAAAAGATTTATTAGCATGTAAATAAATCAACATATGGTAAGAGATGAATCACTTATTGCACATAATGATATTATTGTTGTTAAAAATAAAATAGCATATGGAAAATAATATTTTAATATTTAGTAATTGATAAAAAATTATATATATATATATATATGTATCATTATTTCTGTTGATGTGCATTGTGATTAATACAAATCCAAAAAAAAATTTACTGGCCCATGCAAACAAAAACAAAATATAGATGATGATTAATTTGAAATAAAATTATTTATGGAGCAGCTTGCATCATACTTTGATCATATTTTTACTATGCCATCTTCTAGTAGAAACCTGATTAGATCTTTGGATCAGTGATACAACCAAGTTCTTGAAATATTCAAATTTAGTTACTTTAGGGCACCCCAAATTTATTTAAAACATGGACAGTTACTATTAAAAATTGCAGTCTACAAATTTACTTTTAACAACTATTGAGTTGAGTTTTTGAATTGAATTTTTAATTAAATGTAAAATGCTTAAATGTTGAGTTGACTCCATTTTCAGCTTGGTATCTTCCTCACTTTGTACCTTTTCATAAACCTTTTAAAATCTCCTTATTAAATGAAACTAATAGGAAAACGTATTGTCCTATAATATTAGCACTAGCATTTAATTGCCAAAAAGAAAAGAAAAAAAAAAGAGTGGAAAGGAGGCTCCACGTTTATTTCCTTAGGAAGCCCTCTCTTATATATAGTTCCTTTAAGATCCTTGTAAACAAAAAGAAACTACCTTTTTATGGGGGATTGGAGAGTATTAGTTTTAAATTAACTAAGATGAAACAAATATTTGGTAATATTACCTTTAATAAAGGCATCTTTTCCTATTTATTTTAAATGGGTTATCTTATCTTTTCTTTAAAATTAAATAAATGTTTTAAATATATACAATATATATAAATGAATATATATTTATTCACTTAATTATATATATATATGAATATTTAAATAAATAAATAGAATTAGAAATAAATAAAAATAGTAATAAATAATGATATTATTATTATTATTAAGGGGTAATATCAATTGAAGTAATAATAACATTATTATTTGAGGAAGGAGAAGTCACATTAATATAATGGTTAATCTCACAGTTAATAATATTATTAAGGCGAATTCAAGGTTCAAAAATAATATTATTTGTCTAGTTCAATGCATGTGATATTATTAATCCAAGACCTATGATATATTTTAGATATAAACTAAATATCAACTAGTTCTTATCCTAGACTTCTTGTAGGTTTGACATGAAATAATATTGATATCGATGTAGATGAGTAATACTATTTCTAAGCTTAATAGCAAAATGATTACCATATATAGTTATGGGGTTCTAATATTAGTATTATTAGGAACATGTATTTTCACAAGTATGGTATACAATTAACTAAGGAGGTACCTCTTCATTGTATATTGTGTATATAAATAATCACATAAATAATAATGATGATGATACTTATGTCATAAAATTTATCAAGAACAATAGTATAATATTATCATTGCCATTGCCAAGTGGTTACCCTTAATAGTGACATCCTAGTGGGTGCATACTAAGTGGTTAAGATTATTTGTGAAATCTGAAGCATATAGGATGCTACCATATTGGACCAAGTTGGCGTAGCAATAGTGTTACACCTCAAACACTTGAACCATGTTAATTAGTTTAATGCATTGTAAAAAAAATAAAAAAAATGTTGCATTTTCTTGGGAAAATTTTAGGCATGACATTCTTATTAGGTATTTAGCCTAGGGTCAACCAACCACTTATAATTTCCCTGCAAAAAATCTCTGTGTCGCGTTCCATCATATCATATTTAAAAAAAATTGGTGGTGCAGATTAAGGCAATGCCAAGGGAAATCTGGCAATATAGAATGTGTCTAAAATATATAGATAATGGGGAATCTGATGGTAAAATCTTTGAGTTTTCAGGAGTTGTGCATGGTATAATTTGTTGAAGATTTTTGTGCATTAACAGAACATACCGAACTTGAACTATATTTTAACTTGTTGAATTATATTATTGGACTCCGTTTGAAGATTTTTGTGAAAGGAATTTTTTTAACTGGGCCTAATGTGAATCCTAATTAATTTTGAAAGGTAAAAAATATATTTCTTAATGCAATTTACGAGAAAAAATGCTGAATTTGAATCTTCATTATTTTAAAAAATTATTTCTCAGTGCAATTGACTGGAATTTAAATGAAAAAAAATCATAACTTGTATATTTAATAGAATTCCCTATGAAATCAATAAGTGAGATACTTGAGAAGTAAAAAGTTTTAACTCTTAGGAAAGGAAAGATAAATAGTTCATGAAACCATAAATTGATTTTTCCCTTTAAGATGATGCATAAAAGTAACTTTTTTTTTATTATTATAAAAAAAAACTTTTATTATTATTATTTTTTCTTTGCAAAAAATGAATGCAATTAAATTTAAACTATTAATATATAAGAGTCTCTTTATTTTATTTATTTATTTATTTTACTTATATTATTATTATTATTTATTTAAATAAATAAATGTAACTATTATAATATTTTAATCTACTTTGCAAAATAAATGCAGCCAAATAAATGGATCGAAAAGCTCTTATACCAAATGAAATGAGACTAATTCTCAAATTTAAAATGCAATGGTTTAAATTAATTTCCTTAGATGAATTCTAAAACTTTTATGCAAAAATTTTAATATAATATTTAAAGCTCAATTAAAGACTTTAAAATCTAAATTGCATATAATATACTAATCAACAAACTGTGTTCAAATACGTTCAATCATGCTGTCAATAAATTATTAATTCAATAAACTCAATGTTTTAAAACACTTCATTGCTCAGATAATTTATAAAGGATTAATACTTATATTTTTGAAATGTGCAGAAGAAATCCCCAACTATTGTTGGAATGGTCCTTGGTTCAGCCTCTTCCGTTTGTGAGCAGTTGGGAGGAAAGCAGACTTTGCTACTCTACACAAGTGCTAGTTCCATCGGAACAATGCTCAACACTCATGCCACAAAACCATGCCCTGGCCAGGACCATCCTAAGTGCACGCACTTGTACCCCAGGTTGGACACCCACTGTAGGAGTGCCCCTTCTCCGTCTTGCTCACAACTTGCTAACCTGGAACCCTATTCCCACAATGTGTTGTACTTGTTTCTTTTCCTCCTTCTTGTGTTACTTTCCAAGTCTCACATGAATTCTTATATAAGCCTTAAGGGGTGGTTTCCAAACCATCACACCCTTTCACAAAGGCTGCATTTAATTATTTAAATAAATAATTATATTTTTACCTTCTTACGAGAGTTTTTACATATATTCTTTATTAATATCTCTTTTAATCAAAGGATCATAATATCCTTGGTTCTACCTTTGATTTTATAGGATTATTTCATAACTTTCTCTTCTCTTGGGGAAAAAGTCACATAACAGATCTCATTCCATGTCCACTGGTTTAGGACCCTTTAACAAACGAGACCCTGATTTTTAAAATGTGGGATCTCATTTTACATTTAGGCTCTAGATCTTGAAGCTAAATGGGATCATATTTTTGCAATGCGAATTTTATTTTTTTGGCTAAGGGAAAAAATTCCACATTTCATGGACTCAAATTTGTGCACTTACCCTTTCAAAGGTTTGAAATGGTAGCTGTTGTTTAAGATGAAAAAAATTATCACAAGAAAAAAATTTCTTTTACTTTTGCAACAATTTCTTGATGCAAAAAACACAAAATAACCTCCAATCACCTTCACAGAAGCAAGAAAATATTTCATCAAACTTGCACCCTCATAGAAGCCTATTCTCCTCACTCATGGCTCTGATAGAAAGCATAGCAACATAATGAGAGACAAAAATTCCCAATCAAAAATTTCATAGACATTTGCTATGTTTCCTAAGGTTTTAAACATATGTCGGCAAATGTAATTTGACACATGTTGATTATGCTTTGCTTCATTTTTTTTTTTAAAAAAAAAACTTGAAAATGCTAACTATGATCCAATTAATTTAGAGAACAATAGGTACCACATGTTTTAGTTGACAAAAGCAATTTCAATAAACACATGATGGGGGTCTCAAACAACCAAACTGCAACTATCAATTGAAACATATGTATCCATTGTTTTGTTAGATCTTACAGTAATTCTCAACAAATACGGACAAGGTTGTGTGATAGCAAGTAGCGATTAATTTTTGTGGAGAAGTTTAAGTGTATAGATCCAAAAAAAAGCTAACTACCCTATAAAAACAATAAACATATGAAAGAGTATATATGAATGTTCTTTGCATCTGAGCTCAGATACATACATATCTATAGATAGGGATGAATGTTGGCTGCAATGTGGAAAAGAGGCACACAAAACTATCTTTGCATGTATTCACATTTGGGTGACTATTGATACCAATATTGTTTCATTTATGACTTTCGTTCTATGGTGATGATTGCAATTCTCTAGCTTAGTCTATATTGTTTCATTTATGGCCACCATTTTGTGTGAATGGTTGCAAAATAGTTAATATCATCCCTTTTTTGTGGGTTTTTTTATCTGTCTTATTGTTGAAACCAATATTGTTTCATTTATGGTTTGCATTTTATTGCGGAGGTTTTGAATTTGTTTGCATTCCAATAGTTATTTTTTTGGGCTTTAGAAGGTATAATAGCCAAGACATCATGATTAACACCATGGATTGGATGTATGTGTAGGGATTTTTTGCTTGGAAATATAAAGCCATATACCCAAAAGGGAAATAAAAAACTAAAAATTTGTCCATACACAAACACCTTTTCTAGCGAGACCCTATCAATAACAATGGGAGCATATATATATGAAAATGAATTTCCAAATGTATCTATGCATATGCAACATTTTTTTTACAATAGAGGCGAGAACAAATGGAAGGTACAATGTAAACTTCAAGGGAGAGTGTAATGTTGTTGTTGCCTATGGTTGTGCATTGTGCCTTCCTTCATTCCATCCTCCATCTAAAAAACCTTCACATTTTTCTATTACACAAGCATATATACATATAAAAATACACATGCACAGACTATGATGAGGGCAATGATGTGCTTGCAAATACCAAATTAAAGAATCAAATTTTAGCTATACACCAAATAGAAAATAAAAAATGAAACACAAAAAAACAAGAAATGCTCTCCACCCTTCCATATAGGGTCATGGAGCCCCATAGGCTCTCACCAAACCCCTGAGCAAGCATAGACATTGTCCACCATTATGATCAATGGTGAAACCAATGTTGTTTATCTGAGTCAATGTAGAACCTAGCACCAATTCTTATTTGAACAATGGCCTATGGGAAAGAACCAAAGCATAGACATATGCATATGTATATGTGTATGTATCTATGCATCCATGATGCATTTTAGAGGGAGACTCCAAGGAATGGGCTTGCCATTTTTTGAGCCTTTTGGCGATCGTGGAAAAGGTGGCAGATGCTTTTTTTTAATTGTAACATTGGTCCAATATTGATATATGTTGCTCACCATGTTTATTATTTGGGGAAATTAAAGTTTTATGCAATTTTTTTAGTTATGATTTATTTCATCCTGAAAGAAAGGGATTACAATGGTGGACTAGATAGTAAGTACAATAAGGAACATTGATTTTATCATTGCTTAGAGTGGTGAGCGATCTATGTGTGATATTGTTTCATTTGTGGCATGTAGTTTGTGGAGGCTATATTGTTTGATTTGCAATAAGGTGTTGTTGTTTGCTTCTAATTTTGAAAAGCTATTGTTAGGAAAAGACTATATTCTTTGTAAAAACAAATATTCTTTGGTTTAAGGTTTGCATTTTGTGGCTATGGTTTTTCATGGGTTTGTAACTGTGAATTTTTTGTCTTTTATGGTTATGCATCAAGTGCTTTTCAAAATTGGAGCTTCCATCTAAAAAACTACACCTTTTTTATCCCACATGCATAAATATATGTATATATACATATGCATATATTATGATGAATAGAATAAAGTGCCTGCAGACACCAACATAAAATGATCACCATGGGTTGGATGCATATGTAGGGATAATAGCCAAGACATCACAATCATCACCATGGATTAGATGCATATGTAGGGATTTGTTGCTTGGAAATATAAAACCATGCAGAAAAAAGAAAAATAAAAAAACTAAAAAATGTACACATATATGAAAACCTTTTCAAGAAAAATGGAAGCATACATATATCCAGATGTATTTGGAAATGTATTTATGCATATGAAATGTTTTTACAAGGGGGGAAAGGATGCATTGAAGGTACAATGTACACTTTAAGTAAGAATGTACAATGCTATTGTTGCTTATGGTTGTGCATTGCACCTTCCTTCATTCTAGCCTCCATCTAAGAAAACCTCACAATTTTGATTGAACATGCATATACACATATACAAGCGCATATGCATACACTACAATTTGGACAACGATGTGCTTGCAAATATCAAATTAAAGACTCAAAGTTCAGCTAAACAACAAATAGCAAATACAAAATTTTCAAAACACAACAAAATAAGAAATGCTCTCCACCATACCATATTGGGTCATGGAGCCCCATGGGCTTTCACCAAACCCCCAAGAAAGCATACACATTTCCCACCACTATGATCAATGGTGAAACTAATGTTGTTTATGTCAGTCAATGTAGAACCTAGCACCAATTCTTTTTTGAACAATGGCCTATGGGAAAGAACCAAAGCATACACATATGCATATGTATATATAGATGTATATATGGTTGTGTGATGCATTATCAAGGGGGACTCGAAAGAATGCACTCCCCATTTTTTGAGCCTTCTGACAGTTGTGGAATAGGTGGAAAATGATTTTTCTAATTGTAACATTTGTCCAATATTGATATACACTTCTCGCCATGTTTATTATTTGGGTAATGTCTTAGTTTAATGCATATTTTTTAGTTATTATTTCTTTTAGCCTAAAAGAAAGGGATTGTAATGGTGGATTGTATGGTAAGTACAATAAGGAACATTAATTTTATCATTGCTTAGGGTGATGAGAAAACTATGTGTTGAATTTTCTTCCCTAGATTTTTAGTAGATAGGTTGTTTGTGTGTACTTTGGTTGGAGTTGGTGTGAACATTCCCAGTATTTTAGTTTCCAGGTGGTCGTGCAAAAGGTAGCAGATGGGTTTTTCTTTTAGAAAACTTTGTTCAGAATTTTCATCAGCCTCTCAGTTTTTCCAGCCTTCCAATGGCCATGGGAAAGGTAGTATTACGATTTTGAAACTAAAAAACTACAAATACACGAATACCTTTTCCAACAACACCCTATCAAGGAAAATGAAAGCATACATATATGCAAATGTATTTGTAGATGTATCTATTCATATGTAATGATTTTTATGACAGAGGAAACAAGCAATGGAAGGTACAATGTACAATTCAAGGGAGACTATAAGGTACAATGTACACATCAAGGGACACTGTAATGCCGCTACTACCTATGGTTGTGCATTGTACCCTCCTTGCTTCCATCCTTGACAAGGGTTAGAACAAAAATAGTGAGAGTTGCTAGAATTAACTTTGAAGTTGAATACAAGTTATTGTTGTCAGATGTGTCTGCAATTACCCCTACCACCCAAGGCTGTCTAGAGATAATTGTCATATTTCCTTGAATGCCAAACAACCATCAAAATAACATTCCTTTCTACTACTCTTTCTTTGTCAATTTATTTTTCTTGATTTGAAATGCATATATAGAAATACATATGCATATGCATATATTGGAACACAACAAAATAAGGCTTGCTCTCTACCCTACCATATTTCACCATGGATCCCCATGGGATCTCACCAAACCCTCGAGAAAGAGCATACATTTTTCACCACTTTGATCAATGGTAGATTAAAACTATAGAGATAAAAGGGAAAAATTATGGCTACCTCCATAGCTGTGGATTTCCCCTATTGTGTGAACTTTGGCTGAAATTTTTGTCAGCCTCCCCATTTTTTGAGCCTTTTGGTGACTAGGGGGGTACTAGCCAGAAGAAAGGTGGTGTCCAATGTTTCCTAAATTTCAAATTGAAAGTGTTTGACACATTGGTAGAGAAGGCCAACAAAATTTAACGTTGTTTGGTATCACTATTAATTGTTGTATGGTTCCTTTGTGGTGGCAATGTTTGCAAGGTAATGCAATAATTCATGTTCTAATTGAAGCATAGTTGTTATTTGTCTAAACCTCAACAAGGCTTTCTCACAATGGAAGATTATATATTAAGTATTAAATGAAACATTGATCAAATTGCTATTGAGGCCTAGACAAATAACAATTATCCCTGAAGCTATAGGAAAACGACTAACAACACCTTACTATGTAGAACATGGACTATTTAATCACTTTCCAACCATTCCCAAGAGCCAAAAAAAAAAAGATAAAATAAATACCGTAATTATTTCATGAAAAGAATAAGCATAGCAAGGAGTATAGTTGAATGTTCTATTATTGCAAGGATGCTTCTTTGAGGATGAGAAAAAAAACATCTTTACAAAATAGTGATCATGGCAAGGAGTATATATCAATGTTGTCTACACACTATCTTTTTAAAATAATAAACATGGCAAGTAGTATACATGAATGTTTTCCACATCTAATTTTAGATACAAACATATCTATGCAGGAAAAAAGAAGAATGAAACACAACAAAAGAGGCACATAATTTTTTGCATGTATATATTTGCAAGAAAAATATTCCTACATATACATCCAACATAGGTAATACATACATTTGAAGTTACAAAATAAAATCTACATCAATATATATGTTTCCAAAGTTAAATGTGCATATACACACATTCTTGATTGTTGTTGAATAGCTACAAAAATAAAGTACAATACGTGGTTCACAAATATTTGACCAATGAACTACATAAGACATGATTACAATTATCCAGATTTCATGTTTATCAATTACATGCCATGAGCTTGATGCACAAAGGCTTCATGAAACATTTTCCAGTCTTGACACCCCACTCTTTAATCACATTAATTGTTTCATAAAGCCTCTGTGCATCAAGCTCATAACTCATGTCATGAATGGCAACTATTTGCTCATGCAAGGGTTAATGCATGTTGGTGTTGTGGCACAATGATGCGGTGGGGAATGGGTGGAAATAAATAATAGAGTCCACATATATGCTTAGAAATGAAGATCTATATAAATACATATGCATGTAAAGTTATACATACACAACACACATATATATCCATAGGTGGAGTTCATCCATATGAATATTGTCTACATCAAATGTCAAAAACACATAGACCTACACATAGGAACTATAAAATGAAACACAAAAAATTGTGGCTTGCTCTCTGCCCTACCATATTGGGCCATGAAGCCACATTGATTGTCACCAAACCCTCGAGCAAGAACATACATCATCCACCATTTTGATCAATGGTGAAATAATGTGCCTTATTATGCCTACTATATAGACTATGATTCAAACAAATCCTTTTGTGAGGTTGAAAGAAATAACAACTAAAACAATGCATTTAATTTTAGATTCCCCAAATAATAAACATGACCAACAATATATATCAATGTTGCATACATCTATTTTCAAATAGATACATAGTTGCACACAACAAAACAAAAACTGAAACACAACAAAACAAACACACACTTTTGTGTGTTTATATATTTACAAGTAGCATATTACCATGGGAAAATATGGTAAATGCAAGCTTCACCTAAGGCATCCAGCATGAACAAGACCTTAAACATGATCAATAAATTCCACAGGCGATGTTCACACTTGCACCTACACAAGAGCTTTCCCTCCTCACTCACAACTATCTTGAATGGTATGATAAAGCTAAAGAACCAAACCCAAGAATGCCTTATCAAAAATTGCACAAACACAATCTACACTTCTTGAGGTTTTTAGAAGTAGGTATTGCTAGCACCCCATCGTAAATCAAGCAATATAGCCTGCCACAAACCGCGAAGCACAACTGAAAAAATATGCATATATACATGCACAGTTCAATATTTATATGCATATGTGAGTTGTTTTTAATAAAATGTTGTTATGATCTTGTGTTAAATTTTCTTAGTGCATACAATATCTTGATAGATTTTTGTGTAGATATATGTGGTTGTGATGTATTTGGCATGTTATTGATTGATGTTTTGTTGGCTAACTTGGCTTGTATTTTTCATATATATATATAGTCTTTTTTCTCAACACCAGCACCTTATCGAATATAAAACAATATACGCTATCCAAAGTTGAATTAATAATTATATAGCCTATTTAACAGCACCTTATCAAATATAAAACCATATAGCCTAAACTAGATTTCAATTTTTGATATAGCGTTGTTGAGAAGGCTAGATTCTCTCAATTTTTGAATAGGTTTTGTTTAGAAAGGAGTATATTTTTTTGTATCGGTTTGTTACATTGTTTTTTTTGTGGGATTATTTTAATGGATTTTGTTTTCTGCCTATGTCTGCAATAGAATAAAAATGTTAAGATGGTGCATATTGTGTCGATTATTGTTGGGTGGCTTCGATTATATTGTTTGCATTGGTTTGTTACTCTACATTTTTTTATGCTTTGTGCAATGAACAATGTGTATATATGTTCATCTAACTTTATATATATATATATATATATATATATATATATATATATATATATATATAGCAATATTGGTTGTTTTTGCATTGGTTTTCTATTTTGGATTCATGTGTGTTTGTGTCTATCATTTTGCATGGGTTTGTTACTATGATTTTTTGTGCCTCTCTATTTATCATTTCCATTTTTTGGGTATGTTTTCAACAGAAAAATATTATTTAGATTATGCAATTTCTTGTAGGCCTAGAGAAACAAGGCAACCTAGAATGCATCCACTTAAAGGAATCCAAGTGTGAGAGATCCAATATAGGGAGAGAGATGGATGGGTAGAGAGAGGAGAGACATGTCTAGAGATAGAGGGGGAGACATAGAAATAGAGGTAGAGATGACAGATAAAGTAAGAGGTAAAGAGAGACAAATAGATAGAGAGATAGAGGTAGAGGGAGAGATAAATATAGAGAGATAGGGAGATAGAGAGAGTCAAAAAATGGGAAGGATGACAAATTTTTTTGAGCAAGTGTTTAAATTAGCAAAAATCATTTACCACCTTTTGCACAGCCACTGGAAGGCTAGAAAACCTGGGAGGCTGACAAAAATTCTGACCAAAGTCACACAAATAGGAAGAGGTGCATATCAGAAATACCATTCGTCATATTGTTTCATTTGTGGTTCGTAGTTTGTGGTAGGCTATATTATTTTATTTGCGGTAAGATACTATTGATTGTTTCAAATTTTTTCAAGGTGCTGTTGAGAAAATATTATATTATTTGTGAAAATGAATATGATTTGGTTTAAGGTTCACATTTTGTGGCAATGGTTTTGCATGGGTTCGTAATTGTGATTTATAGTGTTTTGTGGGTTTCTTTGTCTCGGTTGGTGACTGTCTCATTTTCGATAAGGTTCTATTCAAAAGGCTATATTGTTTCAATTTTTGAAAGGTTATTATTGAGAAAAGACTATATTGTCTATTAAATGAAATATTATTTTGTTTATAGTTTCCTTATGTGGCTATCATTTTGCATGGGTTTTCTAGCTATAGTTTTGTGGATTTCTTTACCTAGGTTGTTGTTGAAGCCAATGTTTGTTGATTTATTGCTTCCATTTTGTGGTTATGGTTGGAACGTAATAAAATAGTTAATGTTGTACACTACATGTTTTCTTACATTAGGTATTATTGATTATTGTTCTTTATCTTGGGCTATATTGTTTCATTTTCAATAAGGTGTTGTTGAAAAGGCTATATTGTTTCAATTTTTGATGAGGTTCCATTTAGAAAAGAATATATTTTTGGATGGTTTTTTCACTGTTAATTTTCAAGAGGGTGTTGTTGAGAAGGCTATATTGCTTCAATTTTTGACAAGCTTTTGTTGAGAAATGAGTATATTTTTTTGTGGTTTTTGCTAGAACGGAATAAAATAGTTAATGTTGCACACTTCATGTTTGGTTACATTAGGTATTGTTGATTATTGTTCTCTATCTTAGGCTATATTGTATCATTTTCGATAAGGTTCTATTGACAAGGCTATATTGTTTCAATTTTTTATTAGGTTATGTTGAAAAAGGAGTATATTTTTGGATGAGTTTTCCACTACTAATTTTTGCAATGGTGTTGTTGAGAATGTTGTATTATTTCAATTTTTGATAAGGTTTTGTCGACAAATGAGTATATTTTTACTTGGGTTTGTTACTGTGAATCTTTGTGGGTTTCTCTTTATGGCTTCCATTTTTTGGCTGTGTTTGGAACCAAATAAAATTGTTAACATTATGCAGTTTTTTGTCAGTTGTTGTTCTGTATCATGGGCTATATTGTTTCATTCTTGAAAAGGCACTGCCAAGAAAATACTATATTGTTTCAATTTTTGTTAAGGCGTTGTTGGGAAAACACTATATTGTTTATTGAAAGTAATATTGTGGCTCACTGTTGAAACCAATATTGTTGGATTTATTGCTTTTGTTTGGTGGTTATGGGTGCATCAAAATAAAATAGTTCATGTTATACAATCTATGTTTGATTTGATAATGGATTGTTGATTATTGTTCTCTAGCTTAGTCTATATTGTGTGTATATATATACATACATGCATTATATATATATATATACATATATGTATACATACATCCATATGTATACATACATATATATACATATATATACATACATATATATACATACATATATATACATACATATATATACATAAATATCTATATATATATCTACATACGTATATATAAATATATATGTATGTATATATATATGTATATAAATATATATATACACATATACATATATATACATATGTATACATACATCCATATATATACATACATATATATACATATATATATATATATATATATATTTATTTATTTATTTATATTCATATATATATATATATGAATATGTATATATATATATGTATATGTATGTATATGTGTATATATATATATATATAGCTGGAGTTAGATGCACATATATACACATTGTTGATCACACTCTATAAAAGACTATATTGTTTGTTGAAGCCAATATTGTTTGATTTATGGTACGACTTTTCCATTCAATTGTGCTCCATGTCCCTTGCAGCAAAATGACAGACAATACAAAGAGAAAATGTGAAGATCCCACCCAAAATACATGGTTATTCCCTAAATCTAAGACAACAATAGCTAATTGTGACTTTCAATATTTATTGCAGCTAGAGATGTAAGGCAACACAGGCAAGATTTCTAGGTTTTTCCATTTGGGACGCTATTAAAACCAATGTTGTTTGATTTATGGCTTTCATCTTGTGGCTATTGTTGCAATGGAATAGAATAGTTAATGTTATATAGTCTATGTTTGATTCCATCGAGCATTGCTGATTATTGTTCTCTAGCTTAAGCTATATTGTATCAAATTGTGATAAGGTCTTGTTGGAAAGCCTGTATTGTTTCAATTTTTGGTAAGGTTCTATTGAGAAACAAACATATTTTTGGTAAGCTACTACTTTTGATGAAGCTGCAAAAAGCTTATTGCATACGTCAGCAAGAGAGCTTTACATGTTGCAATATTAGCCTTCTGTTGTTGAGAAAAGACTATATTGTTTGTCAAAACAAACACTATTTCATTTATGGTTTAGGTCTTGTGTCCTTGGTTTTGCATGGTGTAAGACCCCTCCGTTTTGGCTCTTTTGTTCGACAATGTTTTCTTTGTAATGCTTTGTTAGGTTTATAATGTGACTTTGGAACTTGGTTACTTTTGACTGTTATCTATTAAGCGTTGTAAACATTATATTTTGATGTGATGTTATTTTATTCGGATGTTATCTTTATGACATGCTTTGGATTAACTTAGAAGATATTTGATTTAATGGTGTTCTATGCTTATGATCATGTTATTGATGTTAGATGCATCAGTTAGTGATATTGTATTGGTGAAGGGAACGGGATTGTATCACTCGCTTGTGAGTGCCCTACGATTATGAGATTTTCTCTTCACAGTGTGTTTGATCATATTATGTATATATGCATGTTCAATGTACTCTTTGTTTGCAGGTTGACAAGTACATGACATCAACTCCACCTAGTTCACAGGTTTGAGTGTGTCCATTAACCAATGAAAATTGATTGGGAGATAGTAGCTAGGTTTTCTGTGCCAAGTCGTCACCCTAGTCATAGTGTATTGTAGGGTTGTTGTCAGGTTAGTTGGTTTATTTGGTCCTTTTCACCTTGAGTATTTATTTACTTTCAAATTATAAAGGTTACTAAATGTTAGGAGTAATCTAATTGATGATTAAATTTATTTAGTTGCAATGTTGAAACATTAATTATTTTATTGATTTATTTGATTTAATTAGTAAAATAATTATTAGTTTATTGATTGATTTGATTAATTAATAAAATTAGATTGAGTTTATTGATTAATTAGATTATGGTGATATATTAAATGAGATAGTTGTTTTGGCATTATTGGTTATTAAGATTTAATTAAAATAAAAGCAGAAGTCTTGTTTGGATAGTTAGAGTTAAATTTAAATTAAATAAATAAATAAATGATAAGATGTGTTTAATTTCACTTTTGAAATTGTTGATAAAGTAAATTCTTTGTAAAATTTGTATTCTTTTGTTTTAATGAATTTTGAAAATGTAGGAAGTTTGAATTAGAAATTAGAAATTTGTTTTAAATTTGAAAATGGGAATATCTTCCAAATGTTTTTAAAATATATTTGGTGAGTGGGGTTTTTAGGGTTTGGCCAAATTTGGGGAAACTCTATTTTAGCATATTATTTTCATTTTGGTGGGGATGATTTTTAGAAAATTTTGGTGGAGAGTTTGTGGGTGCTTTTGCTTGGATTTGTGAAGGAGATTGAAACTCTTGCATGAGCTAGATTCAAAGGAGGAAATTGAAAACACCATTGTTGAAGGCAAAGGAGGGAATTGAAAACACCATTGGATTCAAGTTTTGGAGGAAAAATTAGGTTCCTCTTTGTTCTTGCTTTGTTTCATTTTGAAAATAGGTTAAATCCTCATTATGCTATTTAGAAATCTTTGAAATGTTGTTTGAATCTAATAAAACCCATGAGAAATTGTTTTGAAAACTTGCATTTTGTGGTGGGATTTTGAAAAAAAAACCAAAACTAGAATCAAGCAAAGAAAAAATAGAATGAAAACCAAGAGAGATTTGTTGTCAAAACTGAAATCTAAACCTTCTTGTTGTGTTGAAAAAATTCATTATTTTGGTTGCAAGATTTTGTTGGGAATTTGCACAATGAAACCCACAAGTTTATTTATAAATGTCCTAGTGTTTCCATTTATTTATTTTCTAGAAAATAACCCTGTGTTTTTTTGTTATGAATATGGGAAATACTCCTGCATTTTATGAAGAGTTTATTTTTATATATTTTTTTTAAAAAAAGAAAAGAAAAAATATATATAAAATATTTTTTTGGGGTTTTTGGTTGAAGTGGGGAGGCATGGAAGCCACCCCCACCGCCGCTGCCACCACCTGCAGGGAGGCGAGCCATGTGCAGGGCACACAGACAACTACCCGTAGGGAGGCAGACATTGTGTGCCAAGCACACAGTCCTGCTGCTCGTGGGAGGTGGACGCTGTGTGCCAAGCACACAGGCCCACAGACCATGGTGAGGTAGGGCAGCGTGCACCCTAATTAGGGCTTCCTTTCATTAAAAATAAAATTTCATTTTCTTCATGAAAAATGTAAATTCGTTTTTAATATTATTTTAATATTATATATATATATTATATGATAATATATATATGTACTATGTATATAATAAATATATTATATTATATATATATTATATATATATGTTATATGTATATAAATATATATATATATATATATATATATAATATTATTTAAATATTAACATATATACTATTAAGTATATTTGTTTTGGAATATAATTGTATTCAAGTAGAGATAAGATTTAGTTGATATATTTAATGTTAAATTGAAATAAAGATTAATTAATTTTAATTAAATGTTGTATTTATTAAAATATTTTGATTATGAATATAATTGTTAAACTTGGAGATAATGAATGATTTATTTTAATTAGATGATATTTATTTGATTTATTTAATGCTGGGTTGAAATAAAGACTAATTTATTTGATCTAAATGTTATTTATCAAATGTGTTAATTATAGAATACGATGCCAAAACTTAGGGTAAATGATTGAATAATTATTTAATCTAAATGTTTTATTAATCAAGTGGTTTATTTATAGTATATGATCATGAAACTTAGAGAGAACGATTGATTTAAATTTTAATCAGATGAGAATACGATGGTGAAACTTAGGGTAAATGATTGACTAATTATTTAATCTAAATGTTTTATTAATCAAGTGGTTTTATTTATAGTATATGATCATGAAACTTAGAGAGAATGATTGATTTAAATTTTAATCAGATGACTTCATTTATTAAAGTGTTTTGATTATGATTATAATTGTGAAAATTGGAGTTAATGAATGGTTTATTTTAGTCAAATGACTTTAATCATCAAAATGCTTTGATTATGGATCTAATTGTGAACCTCAGAGTAAAAGGATTGGTTTTTAAATGTTTCCATGTCGTGAAACAAAATTGGTGTATTTGATTGGATAATTGCAAGAAATGGAAACTGTGATTGACTGGATTTAGGAAATCCGAACATTAGTTTATTTAACTACTCAAAATGCTTTAGTGCTTATTTGTTCTTTCTCGATGTTGGTAGAATAGAGTAAATGTTTTGAAGTCTTCCAGATAGGGTTCGTTCATAGTTTTGGGTTGTCACTCTGATAGTCAACCTTTGGATCATCTTGGGTTTTGTGCCTCCTTGGGATTAGGAGTGGGTTTTGAGTCCGGTGTCTCCTTTGGATTAGGAGTGGAGTATGTGTTTGTTGTCTCCAGTGTTTGGAGAGGGTTTTTACCTTTGTATCCTCCAGTGCTTGGAGAGGGTTTGGCCTTCATTTCCTCCAGTGTTTGGAGAGGGGTTGGACCTTTGTAGGCTCTAGTGTTTGGAGAGAGTTTTGACTTTTGTTGTCTCCAGTGTTTGGAGAGGGGTTGGACCTTTGTAGCCTCCAATGTTTGGAGAGATTTTTGACTTTTGTTGTCTCCAATGTTTGGACACTTGGAGTATGTGTTTGTTGCCTCCAGTGTTTGGAGAGGGTTTTGACCTTTGTATCCTCCAGTGCTTGGAGAGGGTTTGACCTTCTTTTCCTCCAGTGTTTGGAGAGGGGTTGGACCTTTGTAGCCTCTAGTGTTTGGAGAGAGTTTTGAATTTTGTTGTCTCCAGTGTTTGGAGAGGGGTTGGACCTTTGTAGCCTCCAGTGTTTGGAGAGAGTTTTGACTTTTGTTGTCTCCAGTGTTTGGAGTGATTTTTATTTATGTGTTCCTCCTAGAGTTGGAGTGGTTTTATGGTATTGGTATGCACTTGGGATTCTCTTGATGATGGGTTTTGTTTGGTATGTTTTCAAGTAGAAGAGTGGCTTCTGTTTGGGGCTAGAGCCCAAAGAGGTAAACTGTGAAACCTTTAGAAGTGGTTTAATCAAGTGATAACTAAATCAATGTACTTAGAAGTTAGGTAGTATTTCACACTAATTAAGATAATTGAGCCTCACTCATGGACGCAAGGGCTTGTATAGACTTGGGATGAGATGGGAAGGCTTGGAATGGCAAGGTCATATATCTTGTCTTTACGAGAGGTATTTGATTCCACATGAGTGACCATGGGTGTCAAGATTCGGTAGAGGCCACCAGGACAACTCATAGTGGGGGCCGAAGCCTATGAAGATTCCCAGAGGAGATCCCATCATGAGCTGTGTGATGACACTCTTTCTACGACAATAATTGGTATTTGGTTTTATGTGTATGGTCTTCTTATCTTACTTGATCTATTTTACTTCTAGAAGCAATGTGACTTATGTCAGTGATGTTAGAGTTGTACTTGTGTTATCTTTATGGATTTTTGGTTCATGTGTTTGGTTATGTCAGTGTGAGTTAGCCTGTGTCTAGGAGTGGATGGTCTTGTATAGGAATTCCTTGTTACTATCTCCTAGCATGGGGGGTGAGCCTTTGGGTTTCACATGGTTGGGTGGAATGTGCACCTTAATCTGTTGGTTCGGCCTTTTGTTCATGTGGACGAGTTATCTAGTTGGAGAGCTCATGGGATCATGTTCTTCATGCTTGAATTCTTTCAGTAATTATTATATTTTGTTACCCCTCTTTGTATCGAGGTGGAAGATGTAATTTTGTAACCTTCTATATTGGAATTACCTCATTCAGAGAATGAGTTTTGTAACCATATTGTAAATTATATTATTGGAATCGTGTGGTATCTTTTATGCCTTTGTTGTAATTTTATCATGTATGGAATGTATGAGTATTTAATTTGTTAAGTATTTAAATGTTATATTTTAATTCATGTTCTTGTTTGGGTTTTAAGTAATCTCAGTCTCGTAACCTTAGAGGTTGTTGGCAATGGATAGTGATCTTGCATGTTCTTTATACTTAAACAAAAAAGAAATAGTATGTTTGAGTAGTAAATTGCAACTTCCTCTAGGATTGTGTGGTGGGGCATTACACATGGGTTTGTTACTGTGATTTTTTGTGTGTTTCTCTTTATGGCTTCCATTTTTTTCCTATGTTTGCAACAAAATGAAATTGTTTAGGTTATGCACATTTTTCTAGCTTTGGGAAAGAAGGAAGCCTACAAAAAGAGGCTATATTGTTTCAATTTTTGATAAGGTAATGAAATATTTAATGCTATTTAGTTCATGTTGTTTTATATAAGGAATTGTTTGATGTTGTTCTCTACCTTAGGCTATATTGTTTCAATAATATATATATATATATATATATATATATATATATATATATATATATATATATATATATATATATATATATATATATATATATATATATATATATGGTCGGTGTTCAAACCAAAATTGTCTAATTTATGGCTTCTGTTTTGTGGTTATGGTTTTGACTGAATAAAATTATTAGTCGAACAACAAGGTAAACCCACAAAATGGCACCCAACAATGTCTTTTTGGAAAATTAGGTTAAAAAGGATTTATTGTTTCAATTTTTGATAAGGTTTTGTTGAGAAAAGAGCATATTTTTGCATGAGTTTTTTACTATTTTTTTTTGTGAGTTTCTCTTTATGAATTTTTTTTTCTGGATATAACCAAAGCTAGAGAACAATGGTCAACAATGTCTTATGGAAAGAAACATAAACTATATAGTGTTGCAACTATAACCACAAAACACAAGCCTTAAATGAAACAATAATGGTTCCAACACCAACCTAGACAATTCTTTTTTTCAACAAGACCTTATGAGAAAAAAATATATATCCATAGGCCAATGCCCTATCAAAAATTGTGCAAACATTCGCTATATTTTCCAAACCATTAAAAGGTAGTTGTTACTTACAACCATCACAACTACACATAAACCATATGACAATTAAAGCTAATTCCATTTCGCTAGACTTCTCTATCAATGGGCCAAATGATTTTTATTTAAAAATCAAAAAAATAATCCACCACCCTTTTCCCAACTTCAATTCAAGAGTCAGAAGGCTTAAAAACCAGGGTCAACAATACCTTATGCAAAACAACATGAACTGCATAACATTGACTATTTCATTGCATTACAACCATCACCACAAAAGGAAAGCCATAAATGAAACAATATTGGTGCCAACAGTCACCCAGATGGGGAAACCCACAAAACACTAAAAATCATAGTAACAAAACCATGCAAAACCATCGCCGTAAAAACCAAACCATAAATAAAATAATATTGGTTTCAACACTATATATAGTCCTTTTTCAACAAAACCTTATCCAAAAGGAAATAATATACCCTAACCTAGAGAACAACAATCAACACTTCCCTACAAAAAAACAAGACAACATATATAACATTAACTATTTCATTGCATTGCAATCATCACCACAAAATATTATTTTCAACAATGACCCACATGGAAAACCCATAAGACACAAGAAGTTCATAGTAACAGACTAATTCAAAACCTTCACCACAAACTATTTTACAACCATTCACACAAACTGAAATCCATAAATGAAACAATATAGCCTAATCTAGAGAGTTGCAACCATACCCACAAAACAAAAGCCATAAATTACACAATATTCATATCAACAATCACCCAAATGCCAAAACCCATGAAACACAATTGACATAATGGAACAATATTTGTTCCAACACTGGCCTAGGTGACAAAATGTACAAAAAACACATGAATTCACAATAACAAACCAATGCAAGAAACAAACAATATTGCCTACCACACACCATGACTACATGGAGAACATAAACAATATTGGTAATAACAATCACCTAGATGCAAAAACCCACAAAAAACACACAAGTTCATAGTAACAAACCAATACAAAAACAAACAATATTGCCTTCCACCCATCATGACTAAACGAAAACCATAAGCCAAACAATATAGACTAAGCTAGAGAACAACAATCAACAATTCCCTTTGTAAAACAACATAAACTATTTTCAAAATACTCAAGAAATAGTTTTTCTAATATGAACATCTTCCCACACCTCTTCGTGCTTGATTTCTATCTTCTCTCTTCTTTCTCCCCCACCTACAAAAAAGAGGAAAACAATATATCACAATCGAGACTTTTGTACTGCTTTTCCAAACACAAAATAACCTCCAACCACCTTCACAAAAATTCCATAGCTAATTCAATCACAATTGCACCTTCATAGAAGCTTAGCCTCCTCACTCACAACTATCTAACAATTGAAAATGCATAGACATTCGCTCATAGCTATCTTGAACAAAAAGGTAAACCCACAAAATAGCACCCAAGAATGCCTTATCAAAAATTGTGCATACATTCGATATGTTTTTCGAGGGTATTAAATGCAAGTGTTACTTACAACCACTGCAACTACACAAAAACCATAAAAAAATTAATGTTGATTCCATTTTTCTAGCCTTCTCTATCACTGTACCAAACACTTTTTATTTAAAAATCAAAAATTATTCCACCACCTTTTCCCCAATGGCGGAAAGCTCAAAAAATAGGAAGGTTGAAAAAAATTATGAGCACTTGTTTAAATCAGCAATATAATCAGAAAAAATCATCTACCACCATTTTCATGACCACCAGAAAGCTGAAAATTTGGGGAGGCTGATGAATTTTTTTACCAAAGTTCACACCAATAGCCTATCAACTAATAAATCTAGTGAAGATAGAAATCACAAGGATGATGTGGAAGCTTCAACAGATGATCTTTCTACATTCTAAAGTAACTAATGACTTACATATTAACTCCAAAGTCAATCCCTACAAGATAACAAAAGAAGAACCTCAAAAACCAAGTATCTTGCCACCCCAAAGGCTTTTCAAAATTCCTAAATTAGAGGTCTGGGATTATTGACATTATAAATAGAGAATATTCAATAATTTATTTTAAAACATTTTGATTTATACTGCATGCTATATTACATTCATATTTATCATCTCATGTTTGAATATTACATTTTGAATAACCTCTTCACTATTTTCCTCAGCATCTTGATTGAACTATAACATATATAACTCTTTTGTAAGCATGCCAATGAGTTTAGTTTTTTCTTCTTCAAAAGCATGGCAATTTGTGGAGTTGTTAATGCCTCTATCCCTTCTAAATTGTTTGAATCTAAAGATCAACTATTCCATCTACAGAGGGAACACAACTTTTTGCCTTCTAAGAAACTTTTTTCTTAGATATATGTGCAATTAGTGTAGAAATTCATTAAATAATTCAATATTAAAACATATTTAATTTTACCTTTAATTTCATATTGGCTTATCCTTGAACCTCCTATGGGTGCAAGTGCTTCTAAAAATAAGATTTGTGAGATGAAAGTTGTTGAAGGTCACTCTAAATAGTGCAAAAAGAAACAATAAACTTTAGCAAAATATGCACATAAGGATGCACTCCACTAGCATAAATAGATTCTTGAGGTGAAAGGTGAAAAAAGATAAAATAAATAAAACATAGTGCGATGGAACATATATTGAAATCTATTTTATTCTCTACAAATGCATTCAAACATTCCTAAATAAAAATTAATACAAACACAACACAACCATAAATTCACAAGATCTACAAACAATGCATAGAACGAAACAAAATAAAATCTAGTGAAGAGAAGACTATGTTTTACACCATTTAAAATAAATTATCTTCTATGACATGGTTAAAAAAATTAAATATTCGGAAAGGTACATAAAAAGCATTATGAAATTTTGCACATAAATCTTTTCATAGCTCGATCATTTTCCCTTCAAAAAAACCCTAATGGTTGATTTTGTCACCAAAATAATGAAAATTTTAATTGAAACATCATGGAAGACAACGATTGGAGAAAACAAATAGAAAACATTTATTTCACTGACAATAAATTTTAGAGATGATTAAAATATGAGATGGAATTCTACCAACATTTTTTATTTTGAAAGTGAACATAATAGCAATGAATGGATGAGGTCAAAGTGACTAATGAACCAACATCAAAATGTTTCTTCCTAGAAAAGCTCCTGCAATATAATACACTTTTGAAAGAACCTGAAACAATTATGAAAAAAATAGAAAGAACATAAAATCTGTTATCACTTTTTAAAGTTTATCATGGGCATGTGCAGGATCATGGTATGCCAAACAGGCCTTTAAGTGGCAAAAAATTCAGAAAAATCAGTGTTAGGCAACTTGACGTAAATATTTGAATAAGTTATCTATATTATTTCAAAAATATGTAAGAATAGAATTTTTAGAAAATTGAGTGTAGTTTCTAAAATACTAGGTTTATTTAAAAATAAATAAAATCTATTTGGTGAAAATTTGAAATTTCAATGCAGTAGTACTTAAATTTCAGAGAAAAAATAAGAAGTAGGTGTCTGTCTGACCACCCTAACCATAATAAAATGATAATATTTTTTTTGTAATATTTTATATATAAGTAGAGGACTCATGTCCAGATGTGATGTATATTTTTGTAATTTTTTTCAAGTAAATAATTAATTATAATTTTTATTACAACTTTTAGAAAATATAAAAAATCGACCACCTTAACTTGGTCAAAATTCATGAAATTTAATTTTTCTTTTTTAATTCTATAGTATGTAAAGCATAAAATGTATATTTTGGATTCAAAAATATGATACCGTTTGAAAGTTATAGATGTTTTCAATCACCTATCGATCGGGACTTTTTAGTAATTCTAATAGAAATGAATAATAATTATTTATTAAATTCAAATTAAATCATAATTTATATTTTTGGAAAGCTGAGAATCTCCTCTAAAAACCCTTTTCGTTTCATTAATTTTGGGTGAAAAAAAAGTCGTCAGCCACATACCCTACAAATATTGCCACTTTTTGGCATACCATGATCCTGCACATACCCTCATATCAAATAAATGATTTGCTTGATAGATTTGTTAACAAAGATTATGTGCCTTGTTTTATTTTTAAACTAAATTGTATTAGATTCATCCTTAGATATGTTTTTCAAATATAAAATATATACATACACACATAAAGTGATCCATATATTTAAAAAAAATGTTGTAATCCTATTAAAACCAATGCCTTATATTTTTTTAATACATAATCCTTGTCCACCTATATATAAATTTATATATAAATACAATGCGAATGTTTACACAACACTCTTAAATAACATAATTAGCCGATAGGCTATTTTGTTTGACGTTTCTGTTGAGATTTTCATCAGCCGAGCCGTGAATTGGATTTGTCAGCATCAGAGATGTTCTGGCCAGCGGCAACCTAGTTGGATTTTTTTGTGGTGATGTGGAGCTGGTTAATTATGTGGGTTGGCAGTGGTGGAGTTGTGGTCCTCGATATGCGGAAGCTAAATCATAAGTGTTTATTCATGGGAATGTTCATTCATTTTTTCATTGTTGTACAATGGGGGTGGATGAGGTCAATGTGAGCAAAAGAAGTAAATGCAATATGGAGTCTTGCAGTGTGGGAAAGTATACTTTGTTTAGGTTGTATTGTCGAAACAACCATTGCGGTGTTGGTTTCATAGAAAAATATTGTAAAAATTGTTGCCTTTGGCTTTGTGATCAGTTTCATAGTAGATTGGAGGGTTTTAGAACTATTTTTCTCCACAATCTATAAGTCATTTTACATGGATATTTTGCATAAATAATTTATTGATTGTTTTTGTTAAAACTATTGTTCTTTGGAATCTACAAGTTGTTTTACATGGGTGTTGCAATGTGGGAAAATAAAGTCCAAAAATGTGTGAGAAAAATATTGATTAAGTTGCATTGTTAAAAGAGCCATTATGGTGTTGGTTTGATAGTAGACTATTCTAAAAATCCCTGGCTTCGGTTCCATGGTTCATTTGATAGGAGACTATTGTAAAAATTGATGGTTTCAGCTCCATTATATAGGAAATTGGAGGGTTTAAAAACTATTGTTGTGTGCAATATGTAAGTCATTTTACATGGTTGTTTTGCATTAATTATTTATTTATTGTTTATGTTAAAATTGTTGTTGTCTGAATCTGTAAGTCATTTTACATGGGTGTTTGGCATTATTGTTTTGTATGGATGGAGAAATTGCACTTAAAATATTCCTTCTTTCGTCACAAAATATGGATAGGGTTAGTAATTTTTTCATCCCTTGTTTATTGTTTGTTGTTTTATATGTGCATCTTTAGCATTATACTTATTACCATAGAAGGAATTGTAGTTAAATCTTGTTTCTTTGGTCAAAAAATATGGTTAGGGTTAGTAATTTTATCACCCTCTATTTGTTGTTTTAGTTATCTTTGTGCATATTTTCCCTTAGAACCATTAACATAGGACCAATTGTAGATTAACATAGGAGTGATTGCATATATATGGCCTTATACTTATTACCATAAGAGTAATTTTAGTTAAATCTTATTTCCTTGGTAAAAAAATATGGTTAGGGTTAGTAATTTTATCATCCTACGCTTATTGTTTTAGTTATCTTTGTGCATCTTTGTCATTACACCCATTAACATAGGACCAATTGTAGATTAACATAGGAGTGATTGCATATGTATATATATGTAGAGGGTTAGTATGAAAGAAAAAACATGTTGGAGATAAAATTAGTTTGGTGGGTGTTAAGTGTTATTTTTTATAATATCTTTTATTTGTTCAATTTGTTTGTTTAAAGTTTCCAACGGGATTTTCCCTTAGCTCGGCCATGAATAGAATTCATCCTGTAATAGCTCTTTTACAATTTCTCTATTTGTCTAGAATATTTAGTGCTAGGCAGTGTGGCTCGAATTCTCAATTGAGTGTGTAGTGTCATAGGCATTTTGTATAGGTTATTGCTACTCATTGGTTTTACTAGTTGTGTTTAATGTGGGTTTGGTGCCAAAGAATGTAGCTCAATTTTTGAATTGACAATCCAAATCTTACACAATTGATTGTCTTGTATGAACATGTTTAGTGTGGGTTTTCAATCACCTTTGATTCACGTATGATTCTTAAGTTTTTTTCTAGTAGTTTTAAAATTTTCCTATTTTGTCTATAGTATTTAGTGGAAAATTATGTAGATTGAATTTTGAATTGGGAAGCCAACTGTTACATAGAATTTGTTGTTACACCTTGTCTAGATAGTGATAGAAGTTCAGGTAAGCAGGAATATGCTGCAAACTCAAATCTATCAAGAAAAAGAGAATATCATGAAACATATTGATACAAGATTTGAGCTATGTTCTTTGTTAATAAATATTGAATAAAAATAAAGAAATTGTATAAGAGGTGTTAGAATAAAAATTATTTTCTACAAGTCATTTTACATGGGTATTTTGCATAAATGATTTGTCTACAATATTTAATGCCAAGCAATGTAGCTAAAATTTAAAATAAATCCTATCGTGCTATAAACATTTTCCAGAGATTGCTGCATCATATAATTATTGTGATAGTCTAAAGAAAATAGGTATCATGATAAAGAATTAGGTTTAAATAATTATTTTGGCAAGCTGAAAAGATATGTGTATAAGTGTGGAGGGGAAAACAGTTTGGTGGCTTTTGAGTGTTATTCTAATAGCTCTTTTATTTTTTCACCTTTACATTTTTAATTTGAGAAAAAAATAATATCATGAAACATATTGGTATAAGAGAACAAGCAAAATTAGAAAAGAGCTATTAGCAAAAATATTTAAGAATCACAGGAAAATGATAGATGTTCTAGAACCCACATTAAATAGAAGTTTAAAATATGGAGAATAAAACAAGAAAACTATGATAATGAACAGTTTGTTATGGGGAACTAAAAAAAAAATTATCATGAAGAATATTTTGTTGTGGGGAACTTGAAACAAATAAGGAACAAAGAATATAATAAAACATATTGATATAAGACATTGACAACCCACATGATTACCAAGTTCCACCCCTTACATAAACAAACCTGGGTATTTTGTTTTAGGGAGCTTCAAGCAGATTAGGTTAAAAAGAATATCATGAAACATATTGATAGAAGATTCAAGCTATGTTCTTTGTTAATAAATATTGAAGAGAAATAGAGAAATTGTATAAGAGGTGTTAGAATGCCAATTGTTTACTACAAGTCATTTTACATGGGTATGTTGCATGAATGATTTCTATATAATATTTAATGGCAAGGTATGTAGCTAAAATTCACAATTAAGTTTGTGGCGTTATACTCATTTTCCAGTGATTTTTGCATCATGTCATTGTTGTGATGGCCTAGAGAAAATGGGTATGGTGATAAAGAACTGGTTTTAAATAATTGATTTGGAAAGTTGAAAAGATATCTATATAAGCGTGGACAAAAAAATAGTTTTGTGGCTTTTAAGTGTTATTATAATAGAGTTCTTTTATCTGTTCAACTTTATATTTTTAACAGATATGTAATGCCCTCGCAACGCAACCCTAGGGGAAGTTGCAACTACTAAACAAATGCACAATTTTTTTTTTGTTTAATTACAAATACAAGTATGATCACAACCCCACGCCAACAATCCCCTAAGGTTACGAGACAAAGATAATTAAATCACAAATTAATACAACATGCATGAAATGAAACATAACGACATTCGCTTAACTAATTAAAGCACATACATTCCATACATGAGATTTTCATTAAGACCATGAGATCCATCATGGTTACCAATGACAAAAGTTATATAATTACAATTACATCTCTCATTCCCAAAATGAGGTAATTCAATAACATGATTGTTTATTACAAATTTCCACCTTGATAACAATGAGGGGTGAATAAAATACAAGATCAACTAACATAAATGAAACGAAGGTAGCAATTGGAATTCCACGAGCTCTCCAACACAAAAGTCTCGTCCTCAAAAGCCAATGCCAAAACAATGGAGTAAGGTGCACATTCCACCCAACCATGTGATACCCAAAGGCTCACCCCCCGTGCTAGGAGATAGTAACAAGGGTTTCAGGTTAAGACAAACAACCTCTAAACATAGGCAACATGACTCAACTGAAAAAGTATACGAACATGACATCACATGACACAAAGGTTACTATGCTTCCAGTTTTGAAATAGTAATCACATCATGAATACAAACATAATATAGACTTAGGAGAAGTGTCATCACAATGTCGCATGGGATATCCTGGCAAGTCTTCCTAGGTCCCAACCCCCATCTCGGGATATCTTGGTAACCTCTAACGACTCCCGGCCCCACATGCAAACCAATGCAGAATCAGTTATCTTTCAAAGGGACAAGATAACGATCTTGCCATTCCAGGCCTTCTCATCTCATCCCAAGTCTATACAAGCACTTGCATCCATGAGCGAGGCAAAATTAATCTTTTTAAATGTTGGTACCACCTATGCTAATTAATTGGTTTAGGTTTTCACTGAATTAACGAACTTACATTGAGATCTCCTTGCACCACTTTGTGTGCCGACCCTCAATGCAAGCCACTTCTCTAAGACAACATGTGGAACTACGCCACCACCAAAGGTACTCAAATACGACCTAGAGATAATGAATCCCTAACCATGACATGAAGTAGATAAAACCCGCCCAAGATAATCAGATATAACACTGGATGCACGTAAACACTACCCATGGCAAACAAGGTTGAATGACATGCTGACAACCTCAAAACACATAAAAGACGATTCAACAGCCAACAAGAATAAGTACCCCACGACGAAAGAAATCTTGCAAACAAAATAAGGTAATCTACCTTCAGATTTCGTAAATCCAATCATTCATCGCATTAGTGCATTTAAACAGTTTGAATAACTAGGTTCTTGTACAATCACATAAGGGTTTGAATGTTCGTTTGATTCTTGTTGACGTAATACACACAATATCTTTAAATCAATTTCTTTTCTTTTAATAACCAATAATTTCCCATAAACCAACTTTCATTTATCCCTTAACAATTAACTCATTATATTTTAAATATTCCTTTCATTTAGAAAAATAAATTACATTTAAAATACATATATATTTATTAAATATCTATATAATTAGATATACATATATATATATACACTCTATATATATATATTGTAATGCCTGCCGTGTTATCCCCAAAGAACAATCAAATAAAGAATGCAATTTATTTATTTATTTTTTAAAGAAAAACAAATAATCAATATACCAAATATTAAATGATCATATACATACACAAATACTTCATTTGATTACAATACATATAACATAACCGACTATGTTCTTTGGGGCACACGAGGTCACATTGAAATAAACATTAAAAAACATCAACTCATAAGATATCAAAAGGAACTATTAATGACAACATTAGATATATATATACATAGTGTCCATCATAAGGTAAAACCATAAAGAATCTCATAGCCAAATAAGGATACAAGGTTGAAATTACATTGCAACATCTTTCAACTTATACATCATACCCATATAGTTTACATCATGATTCCCAATCATGTGGGATGAATACAAAATACAAGCTTATCAAAATGCATAGAGATCAACTGGTACAAATCTTCAAAAGGATGAGATTGAGCCAATGAATGCTGATAGGGAACCCAACGGTGTGAGGAGCACGTTCCACCCGACCAACCCCGTGCTAAGAGGTGACAGAGAAGTAACTCTGACCAAGATTGTCAACTGAAGTACAAACATACAAGAAATACCAACATAGATCCATAACACAATACTCCAAATTACAATGAACAAATAATAACATCATATCATAGTACCTTAAAAACACAAGATCATAAATCAAATATAAATGAGATCATACAAGACCACAAAGTATACTAAAGATGTATTAAAACAATAATCATAAATCAATTTAAATCAATTCAAACAATAATCTAAACCAGCTCCCATAACCTACTTCCAGAGGAACACAATAAAATAAAACACATGGGCAACTAGGGGAGAGTGTCATCGCATAGTCCTACATGGGCTATCGTGTGCTCTTCCTCCCAACTAGAGGCGCCAGTCCCATCTATGGCTATCCTATGCCCTTCCTCCCAACTGGAGGCACCGGTCCATAGGGTGACTCATGCGGAGCCGTAAACCTCTCATGAAGACGAGGTCATGACCTTGCCGACCATGGCCTTCTCAGCCTTCCATTAGTCTGCGGAAGCACTAATGAAGACAAGGCATCCATTTTTAAATCTTATAATGATGTTACTACCCAACCCTCCTAAGTTAATTATTAGGTTTTCACTTGATTAATAACTCACTCGTGGGTTATCCTGTGCCCTTCCCCTTAAGCGGGGTGCCAACCCCCTCGAGGAGCCACTCCCCCTAGAGACCCAACCAAAACCAAAAAGAAACAGGGGTTGTACCATTCCAATCATAAACATCGAAATGCAACAACAAAAATATTACACGAGGCATAACTCATCTCGCAAATTAAATACCATAACAAAATCTCATAACTCGGTACACCCCATTCGTAATACTTAACTTAACAGAAACTCAAGATGAAAAGATATAAATCCAACAAAATCACAATCCTCTGGAAGACTACAGTTTCAAAATACTTTCACAAATTAACAGGGTTCCCACATCAATGAACTAACAATGTCCCGAACCCAACAAGCCTACAAGACTCAACTTCATAAAAAGATAACTTATTTAATTCCAAAATAAATTCCATTTCCACAATATTCACACTAAAACAAGAATTAAATAATCAATGCTAACCTATATTCATAAATTGCCCTTTTACTAGATTATTCTATCAAAATTCATAATTTAACAAATTAACAAAAATTCCTTTCTATTTCTATATTTTCACTATAATAAAATTTTATTTTGTTCACACCAGAAAAATAAACAAACTGATCTCAGATAGAATTAACTGATAAATTTAACAGTTAAATTAGTGAAATCTAATTAAATGAATTAATGAATATATATAATTATAAATATATATATATCTATAAAAGTATACACGCACATTAAAAGTTATAAAGAATTTTCGTTTTAATAACAATAACCATATGTCATTTCGAATGGGAATAAATCCCATACAAAAAGGCACGGAAGAAACTGCCCGGCCGTGGACAGTCTACGGACTGTTCACGGCAGTCCGAAGGACTGCTGTGGACAGTTCGCATATTGTCGCACGGTACAGCTCGGCTGGGCGGTGGGTACGGCCGAGGCCGAACCAACACCCAGTCTATGGTTTAATAGTATCGAACAAAATACAATGAGCCGACGGAAATTCGGAGAAATTCGAACACTTAAGAATTTAATTTACATTCAACATTTTTATATGCATATATATATATGTATATATATATTTATATATATCTAATATATATATATATACACTGTAATTTGAATATCTCGAAAACAGAGAATGATAAACACTGTACAATTTACTGTGCATGTTTGTATATAAAAGAAATGTTTTATAAAATATATGCATAAACAAGAATATCACAATCCCAGAAATTCATTGAAAGGAAATTGTTCCTTACACATATATATATATATTTTTAAAATTAATCTACAGTAATACTATTCATTTCCAGATTTCGATGAAAATTTCTTTTTTATAAACAACAGTCCAGAACCCAACAAAAATTCCTTTTTAACCAATAACAATCCCGATCCCCAGTTAAATTTCCATTGATTAAACAATAATCCATTAGATTTTCTTTCCACAAACATTTGATTTCCAACCCTAGATGAAAATTCCATACACAGAAAAACAATTTCTATTTTATTTGATGCTACAGAAAGTAAATAATTAAAAATGAAAAGAACCTGGCGTCCTGTGCCTGTAGAAAATTTGTGGAAGCCTTATCCCTTTTGCAGAGCTGAACCTTCACTGCCAATTGTTTCCAGCAACAGATCCAAATCCTCCCTAAATCTGAATCTTCTTCCTCTTTAATTTCTCCAGAAAACAGAACAAGAATGCAATGATGGAAAATGGGTGAATGCAAAATTTCTCTAGAATCCGAACAATAGACTCTCCCAACAAAGAAACCCCTTAATAAAATCAATACCCAGAAAACCCTTTCAATTTCCTCTTCCCGTGAATACCAGAGGTCAAGTCACAGGAAATAAAATGAAATTTTTTTTTTTACCCCAAATATTCCTTTGTTGGCTTTTTGCATGCCTTTGCATTTCATTTTCTTTTATCATGCATTTAAAAAAATTAAATAGATTTAAATCCACGAAATTGAACTTTTATTTGTTTATTTATTTGTCATCTCCACAATACTTTATTAAATAATTACTTGCACATTAAAATAATTAAAATCAACCATTTGCAAGATTCAAAATAAATTTAATATTTTTACAACTACTACTACCATTTATCTATTGCTTTATTTATTTATTATTTTATGTTTTTATTTTATTAATTGTTTAATTATTTAAATCACAACATAAAACCATACACCACATTAGATAAGTCATAAAATCACAATCACATGTAAAGACCAACATAACAATCAAAATGGCTATACACAAACCAAAAAAGAAGAAGTACAAGACAGTTGACAACTTGGAACGGAGTTACTTCCATGTCACCTTTGTTCAACTTCTTGCCGTTGGGTTGGTTCAATGGTCGCCCAGACCTATTGAAATAGGTGGAATCGAGTCTTATTCCTGCAAAGCCTGCATCCAACAAGGTGATATACAACATATATACATATAATCAATTACAAAGCATTGTGAGAAAGATTTGCAGTGTAGCAGGGCGCTCGCAAACGAGTGATGCTACCTGTCCCCTCACCAATCATATCATCATCTAATGCATTAAAAAATTACATTAATTTGCATCACATCATCAATTACTATTCTCTAGTCTACTGCATTCCAAATAACTCCATAAAAAAAATCGTAATAAAAATGTCACTATAATATCCATGGCAACATAAGAGTAATATAATTAGTAAAAAGCTAAGCTACCACGACATAATATCAACAGTATCATCAAAACCATAATGTACCAAACAAAACCACAGAGAATGTCAAGAACAATCAGTAACATGAGGGGTATTACATCCTCCCCCCCAAGAATTCGGCTTACTCCTGGAAGCTAGTAAAAAGATAAGGATAAGAATCCCTGATGCAAGAGGCATCCTCCGATGTAGCTGAAGTCTCATCATTCGGGTCCCACTGAACCCGCACCTAATCAATTTCTCTGCCTTTGAGGGTAAGTCGCCGACGCTGAAGCATGGCCACGGGCTCGAGTGCCAGCTTCCCATCCTTGACCTGAAGAGCATTCCAATCCAGAACATGAGTAACATTAGGAAAATATGGTCTAAGAACAGAAACATGAAATACATCATGGATCCGTGACAAACTAGGTGGAAAAGCTAAACGGTAAGCAATAGGTCCAATCCGCTCCAACACCTCAAAGTGTCCAATGAAGCGAGGTGCAAGCTTCGAACCCTTTCCATAATGAATAGGGCTCTGCCGCAGGTGCACTCGAAGGAACACCCGATCACCCACTACATACTGCCGATCAACTCTATGAGCGTTAGCATACTTCTTCTGTCTATCCTGAGCAACTACAAGATTCTCCCAAATGCGAGCCACCTGCTGCTCCATATCTCTAAGCATTTTGGGCCCAAGAAGTACCCTATCCTCCAATCGATCCCAACTCAAAGGAGTACGACAAGGACGACCATACAAAGCTTGAAAAGGAGCCATACCAATAGAACTATGGTATCCATTGTTATATGCAAACTCAACCAAGTACAGACAGTCCTCCCAACACGATTGCTGATCCATGACATACATACGAAGCATATCCTCTAGCACCTGGTTAACTCTCTCAGTTTGACCATTAGTCTCAGGATGGTAGGCAGAACTGAAATTCAACTTAGTTTCCAAAGACTATTGCAAAGATGTCCATAATGCAGACGTGAATACCAGATCTCTGTCTGAAATGATCCTCCGTGGTATCCCATGCAATCTAACTATATCATTCATGAACACCTTAGCAACATAAGATGTCATATACGAAGATCGAACAGGATAAAAATAAGCTACCTTAGTCAATCTATCAACTGCGACCATAATAACATCATGTCGTCTAGATGACATAGGCAACCCAACAATGAAATCCATGGAAATAACATCCCATTTCCATTCTAGAATGAGGTGAGGTTGTAGCAACCCAGCTGGATGATGATGTTCAGCCTTTACTCTCTGACATTCAAGACATCAAGCCACAAAGTTGGCGATATCCCACTTCATTCCGGACCAAAAATAAAGTGAACACAGATCCGCATACATTTTCTTAACTCCAGGATGTGCTGCGTAAGGTGCCCGATGACCTTTTGTCAAAATTAGGGTACAAAGACCCTCAGAAGGAGGTACATAGAACCATCCAAAGAAACGCAAAGCACCATCTGAATCCAACGAATAACTAGCAAATTTCCCCTGCAAAGCTCTACCTGATTCCACCTTAGCTTTCACCTCGGAATACCAACTATCAGAAGGAAGGGCTACGAGAATCTGACTCTTCAAATCCACCTCAAGGTTCATTGCAGAAACTTCATGCCTGCGCCGACTCAAAGCGTTCGCCACCACATTTTCCTTACCCTGAATATACTTAACCTCAAAATAATATTCACACAAAAATTTCATCCACCTCCTCTGTCTTGCATTCAAATTCTGCTGTGTGAAGATGTATTGCAAACTCTGATGATCTGTATGCAACTCAAACCGATGCCCTAACAAAAAGTGCCTCCATCTCACAAGAGCATGAACAACTACGGCCAATTCAAGGTTATGTGTGGGATAATTGAGTTCATGATCCTTTAATTTCTGAGATTCATAGGCAATCACTCTCCCATCCTGCATCAACACAGCTCCAAGACCCTCCAAAGAGGCATCAATACAAACCACGAAATCACCTGAAGGATTCGGCACTGCCAAAATTGGAGCACTAGTCAGTTTCTCCTTAAGGGTTTGGAAAGCTTAATGACACTGCTCTGTCCAAAGAAATTTCTTTCCTTTCCTTTGAAGTGATGTGATAGGACGCGTAATACTCGAAAAGCCCTGCATGAACCGCCAATAATACCCAGCTAGCCCCATGAAACTGTGAATTTCTGAGACATTAGTGGGCATAGGCTAATCTATGATAGCCTGGATCTTAGCAGGATCCACAGATATTCCCTCACTAGAAATCACATGGCCCAAATACTGAACTTCAGTCTTATAAAAGTCACACTTTGCCAGATTGGCATACAACTGGTTGTCCCTTAAGCACTGCAAAACCTGCTTTAGGTGCACCTCATGTTCCTCCATAGACTTAAAATAAATCAAAATATCATCAAGAAACACGAGGATGAACCTATCCAAGTAAGTTCGAAACACCCCATTCATTAGACTCATAAAGACTAAAGGTGCATTCGTTAACCCGAACGACATCACTGTGAACTCGTAGTGTCCGTACTGAGTGCAAAATGCAGTTTTATGAATGTCAGCCTCTGCTATCCGCAACTGTTGATACCCTGATTTAAGGTCGATCTTGGAAAATACCTTTGCCCCTTTTATCTAACCAAAGAGGTCATCAATCCTGGGAAGGGGATAACGATTCTTTACTGTTACCTTGTTCAATTGTCAGTAATCGATACAAAGACAGAGAGAACCATCCTTCTTTTTGACAAAGATCACTGGTGCTTCCCAAGGAGAAACACTAGGGCGGATAAACCTCTTAGCCAACAGTTCTTCCAATTGCAGATGAAGTTCTTGGAGTTCCTGCATGGTCATCCTATAAGGAGCTCGAGAAATAGGCTCAGCTCCAGGCACCAGATCTATCCTGAAATCCACCTCTCGCTTAGGAGGCATACCTGGTATCTCACTAGGGAAAACATCAGAAAACTCAGCAAGGAGAGGGTAATCATTCAATGACACCTCACGACTAACCTCCGACACAAGGTCACTAACTGATACTACAAAGAGCTGACAACCCTGATGAAAACACCTTTTTAACTGCATAGCTGAGATCATTCTCAAAGAAACAGGCCTCTGAACACCCACAATTTCTACCTCTTTACCAAAATCATCCACACACCGCACTGCTTTACAGTGACAATCTATCAAAGCACGATGTGAGCTTAGTCAATCCATGCCCAAGACTATATCATAAGAGCCAAGTGGAAGAATTCTGAGGTCCACCTTAGTTGACATTGCCCCTAACTCTAATCTACAACCCTGCACAAGCTTTTCAACCATAACCTTAGATCCTAAAGCTAATTCAACCTGCCACTTTTCACTTTGCTTAATTGCCCCCAGTTTACATCGCTCAACTACTAAAGGAGATATAAAAGAATCAAATGCACCAGAATCAAAGAGTACTGAAATGTTAGACTTATGCAATAAACCTGTAGTCTCAATGACAGTGCTCTAATGATCCGCTTGACGATTATCCACTGTTGCAAAGACTCGGTGAGATCTCCCTGCGTCTCCCACTATTGGCTCGGACATAGCTAGTTTCTGACTAAACTCTGAAGCGCTCTTCTGAGGACACATCCTAGCAATATGCCCTTGCTACCCACACGAGAAACATCCAGAACCTTGACCAAAACCTCTTCCCCCGGATGGAGTATTCGATTGCTGGAAGCTCCCACAACTAGGTGGAGACTGAAAACTCAATGCAGGTTGCTCCTGACGTGTACGATTCTGGTTCCGATCCTAGTGAAACTAAAAGTGGCCACCCTGCTGAGAAGTAGTACTCTTGTGCTTTGGTTGAGATTGCTACTATTGACCCCCTTTTGAAGGCACAAAATGGCTCTTAGAAGGTCCTACTACCTGTGTTTGACCCCCTTGAGAAATAGCTCTAGGAGTGGGAACACTACCAATTTGCACTCCTACATGACCACCCAAGGCCATAGCCAAGTTTTCTTCCACCAAACGAGCCTTTTCAACAGTAACTTCCATTGTTTTTGGTTCGAAGACTCATACGCCACCACTGATGCAAGCATTCAAGCTTCGAACAAAATGCTGAACCAATATTCCTTCATCATGACTAATCCCTACATACTGTTTCAGTTCATAGAAGAGTCGCTCATACTGTTCTACTGACATTGCCATTTGCTTAAGATCGTGGAATTCATCTGCCTTGCACTGCCTCCAATGATCCGAGAGGAAGTGAGCCCTGAACCTTTCCAAGAAAAATTCCCAAGTGACCATACTAATATCCATATGCAACTTCTGTTCCTCAAGCTGCCACTACGTGGACGCGAAACCCTGCAAATGCATAATAGCACATCAAGCCTTGGTATTACTACCGTAGGGGTGCATTGCAAAGCATCGGCCCAAATCAATTAACCAGGTCTTGGCTTCCAACCCTCCTCTAGAGCCATCGAAGGTAGGTGGATGAGCTCTCATTAAATCCCTCATATGGCCTGCTAATAAAGCATCCTGATCAACTGAAGCTCCCCTACTCCTTGGAGACCACCGGCTGATCCCCATCAGGTCTAGGACCCAATCTATCAAGAAGCTCACCCAAAAGACGCTGCAACTGACCATCCAACCCCGGGTGTTCTGGGTTCTGTCCACCACCAGACGGATTGTTCTGAGAATTTTGTTGCTCCTCAGACTCAGGACCGTGAGAACTTGGCGGTGAAGGACTCGGTTGGTTGGCTCCATGGCCACCACCTCGGCCTCTTCCTCGGCCTCTACCTCTTCCTCTACCTCTACCTCTAGGCATGCTTCTGTACCATAAGACAAAGGTACATATGAGCTCAAGGGCGAAAATGCCAAGGTTTCCTAATGGACAATACTACCCAGAGACCCCAGTGTTTGCAACCTTGGCTCTGATACCAAGTTGTAACACCCGTCGTGCAAGCCCCAAAGAACAATCAAATAAAGAACGCAAATATATATATATATATATTTAAAGAAAAACAAATAATCAATATACCAAATATTAAATGATCATATACATACACTTATACTTCATTTCATTACAATACATATAACATAACTGACTATGTTCTTTGGGGCACACAAGGTCACATTGAAATAAACATTACAAAACATCAACTCATAAGATATCAAAAGGAACTATTAATGACAACATTAGATATATATATACATAGTGTCCATCATAAAGTAAAACCATAAAGAATATCATAGCTAAATAAGGATACAAGGTTGAAATTACATTGCAACATCTTTCAACTTATACATCATACCCATATAGTTTACATCATGATTCCCAATCATGTGGGATGAATGCAAAATACAAGCTTATCAAAATGCATAGAGATCAACTGGTACAAATCTTCAAAAGGATGAGACTGAGCCAACAAACGCTGATGGGGAACCCAACGGTGTGTGGAGCACGTTCGACCTGACCAACCCCATGCTAAGAGGTGACAAAGAAGTAACTCCGACCAAGACTATCAATTGAAGTACAAACATACAAGAAATACCAACATAGATCCATAACACAATACTCCAAATTACAATGAACAAACAATAACATCATATCATAGTACCATAAAAATACAAGATCGTAAATCAAATATAAATGAGATCATACAAGACCATAAAGTATACTAAAGATGTATTAAAACAATAATCATAAATCAATTTAAATCAATTCAAACAACAATCTAAACCAACTCCCATAACCTACTTCCAGAGGAAAACAATAAAATAAAACACATGGGCAACTAGGGGAGAGTGTCATCGCATAGTCCTACATGGGCTATCCTGTGCTCTTCCTCCCAACTGGAGGCACCGGTCCCATCTATGGCTATCCTGTGCCCTTCCTCCCAACTAGAGGCTCCGGTCCATAGGGTGACTCATGCGGAGCCGTAAACCTCTCGTGAAGACGAGGTCACGACCTTGCCGACCATGGCCTTCTCAGCCTTCCATTAGTCTGCGGAAGCACTAATGAAGATGAGACATCCATTTTTAAATCTTATAATGATGTTACTACCCAACCCTCCTAAGTTAATTATTAGGTTTTCACTTGATTAATAACTCACTCATGGGTTATCCTGTGCCCTTCCCCTTAAGTGGGGTGTCGGCCCCCGCAAGGAGCCACTCCCCCTAGAGACCCAACCAAAACCAAAAAGAAATAGGGGTTGTACCATTCCAATCATAAACATCGAAATGCAACAAAAAAAATATTACACGAGGCATAACTCATCTCGCAAATTAAATACCATAACAAAATCTCATAACTCGGTACACCCCATTCGTAATACTTAACTTAACAGAAACTCAAGATGAAAAGATATAAATTCAACAAAATCGCAATCCTCTGGAAGACTACAGTTTCAACATACTTTCACAAATTAACAGGGTTCCCACATCAATGAAGTAACAATGTCCCAAACCCAACAAGCCTACAAGACTCAACTTCATAAAAAGATAACTTATTTAATTCCAAAATAAATTCCATTTCCACAATATACACACTAAAAACAAGAACTAAATTATTAATGCTGACATATATTCACAAATTGTCTTTTTGACTATATTATCCTATCAAAATTCATAATTTAACAGATTAATAAAAATTCCTTTCTATTTTCATATTTTCACTATAATAAAAATTTTGTTTTGTTCATACCAAAAAAATAACCAATCTGATTACAAGCAGAATTATTTGATAAAATTAACAGTTAAATTAATGAAATCTAATTAAATGAATTAATAAATATATATAATTATAAATATATATATACATATATATATTCATAACAGTTTGCACGCACATTAAAAATTATAGTCTACGGACAAAATATACATATATATATATATATAAATGAATTAATAAATCCCATACAAAAGCACGAAAGAAAATGCCTGGCTGGGGACAGTCTACAGACTGTTCATGGCAGTCTGAAGGACTGTCGTGGATAGTTTGCAGACTGTCGCACGGTATAGCTCGGCTAGGTGGTGGGTATGGCGAAGGCCGAACCAACACCCAGTCTATGATTTAATAGTATCGAACAAAATACAAGGAGCTGACAAAAATTTGGCAAAATTTGAACACTTAAGAATTTAATTTACATTCAACATTTTTATATGCATATATATATATATGTATATATATTTATATATATCACATATATATATACACTATAATTTGAATATCTCGAAAATAGAGAATGATAAACACTGTAAAATTTACTGTGCATGTTTGTATATAAAAGAATTTTTTTATAAAATATATGCATAAACAAGAATATCACAATCCCAGAAATTCATTGAAAGGAAATTGTTCCTTATACATATATATATATTTTTTAAAACGAATCTACAGTAATACTGTTCATTTCCAGATTTCAATCGAAATTTCTTTTTTATAAACAACAGTCCAGAACCCAACAGAAATTCCTTTTTAACCAATAACAATCCCGATCCCCAGTTAAATTTCCATTGATTAAACAATAATCCATTAGATTTTCTTTCCACAAACATTTGATTTCCAACCCTAGATGAAAATTTCATACACAGAAAATAATTTCTATTTTATTTGATGCTATAGAAAGTAAATAATTAAAAATGAAAAGAACCTGGCATCCTATGCCTGTAGAAAATTTGTGGAAGCCTTATCCCTTTTGCAGAGCTAAACCTTCGCTTCCAATTGTTTCCAGCAACAGATCCAAATCCTCCATAAATTTGAACCTTCTTCCTCTTTAATTTCTCCAGAAAATAGAACAAGAATGCAATGATGGAAAATGGGTGAATGCAAAATTTCTCTAGAATCCAAACAATAGACTCTCCCAACAAAGAAACCCCTTAATAAAATCAATACCCAAAAAAACCTTTCAATTTCCTCTTCCCGTGAATACCAGAGGTCAAGTCACAAGAAATAAAATGAAAAAAAAAATTGTTACCCCAAATATTCCTTTGTTGGCTTTTTTCATGCCTTTGCATTTCATTTTCTTTTATCATGCATTTAAAAAAATTAAATAGATTTAAATCCACAAAATTGAACTTTTATTTGTTTATTTATTTATCATCTCCACAATACTTTATTAAATAATTACTTTCACACGAAAATAATTAAAATAAACCATTTGCAAGATTCAAAATAAATTTAATATTTTTACAACTACTACTACCATTTATCTATTGCTTTATTTATTTATTATTTTATGTTTTTATTTTATTAATTGTTTAATTATTTAAATCACAACATAAAACCATACACCACATTAGATAAGTCATAAAATCACAATCACATGTAAAGACCAACGTAACAATCAAAATGGCTATACACAAACCAAAAAAAAAAGAGTACAAGACAGTTGACAACTTGGAGCGGAGTTACTTCCATGTCACCTTTGTTCAACTTCCTGCCGTTGGGTTGGTTCAATTCTCACCCAGACCTATCGAAATAGGTGGAATCGAGTCTTATTCCTACAAAGCCTGCATCCAACAAGGTGATATACAACATATATACATATAATCAATTACAAAGCATTGTGAGAAGAATTTTACAGTGTAGCAGGGCGCTCACAAATGAGTGATGCTACCTGTCCCCTCACCAATCATATCATCATCTAATGCATTAAAAAATTACATTAATTTGCATCACATCATCAATTACTATTCTCTAGTCTACTGCATTCCAAATAACTCCATCAAAACAATCATAATAAAAATGTCACTATAATATCCATGGCAACATAAGAGTAATATAATCAGTAAAAAGCTAAGCTACCATGACATAATATCAACAGTATCATCAAAACCACAATGTGCCAAACAAAACCAAGAGAATGTCAAGAACAAGCAGTAACATGAGGGGTATTACATATATATATACCTAATTACATATCTATAAAATATATATATATATAATTAATATTTACATGTGCATGATAATTACTTAAGCATTTATTAAAATATATTATATAATAATAATAAATTATTATATATAATATATATATTAATATATATATATATAAATTATATTTTAATTGAAAAAATAAAATATTGAAAACAAATTTCATATTATATATATTAAATATAATAAATGATTTTTTTTTTTTAAAAGTAAATTTTAAACCAAACGCCATCCACATTTTAGGGTTCGGTCGTGCCCTGTTTGAACAGGGGATGCACCCCCATGAATGGGGGCAGCGGCCTGTGTAGGCAGCGACGGCACTGCCTCCACAGGCAACCGTCGCCATTCTTGGGGTGGCCGAGGGTTTAAACCCTCCCCCAATACACATAGCCCATCATTTAAAACAATCCGCCATGCAGATTTTCACACGGCTTCGACTGGTAAAAAGGCAAAAATTCTGGGTAAAACCCAGACTGGTAAAAAAAACACAGTTTCCCATTGTTTGAATTCTTTGATATAAACATTTCACAAATAAATAAATGTATATGTATTTGCATATATATATATATACGTATATATATCTATATATCTATATATATATATGCATATACACAGTCATAATAAATGACTATAAAAATGCTTATTTTCCATACCCAGATTGAGCAAATCCTCAATCTGAGAATTACAATAATTTTCCATTGAAATTGCTAGATTTAACACAAAAAAAATAAAGATTTCTCACAATATGAATTGAGATCCTTCTAAGCAATTACACTTTCAAAGAAAACAATTGAATTTCCATGCTTGTTTTCAAGATTTTCATAGATAGTTTTCATTCACTTCTTTTCTTTTTTCACTAAGTTTGAGAGTTCTTTTGTTCAAATTCAAATGAAGATCTTCTCATGGGTTTTCAATCAAAGTTTGAATTCCATTAACAAATTGAACCATTTCAAATAAAAAACAATAGGATTTCAAATTGAGATTGCATAATAATAAAAAAAAACATGGAACCTTTTGTTTTTCTCCAAGCTATTTGAATCCTTCAATGGAGGTTGCTCTCCTTCAAATTTTGCTTCAACCAATATTTCCAATCCTTCTTCAAAATTTTCTCCAAGAATTTTCAAGTTTCTTGTTGCTCTCCAAAATTACCATTTTCAAAAAAAAGATAATTCCAAAAAGAAAATGCATTTCCTTATGCCCTTCTCCAAAATTGTCAAACCACTAATTTGGGTTCACCCACCATAGTTATTGCTATTTTGGATATTTTTGGATATTTTCATTTTTGCAATTTACTAAAACAATTCTATTTCCCATTTCAAATGCATAACAATTATTTAAAACAAAATTCTATTTGCACCCCAAAAGCCAATTAAATTCTCTTTTATCCACAAAATTGAATTTGCTAATTGCATTTAACAAAAAAAACATTTTTAAATTTTATTTCAAGAGGAATGCAAGGCAATTACTATTTTTTTGATTTGCCACAATATCTATTAATGCTAACACAATTGAACTAATTTAATTAATCAACAATAAATCTAATTCATGATTAGGTCATTTTATTGATTGAATTAAATTAATTAATTTATTAACAAGCACTCTTTTATGAATTTTGGCAATAAATTTAAATAAAGCAAACACCATTTCACTAGGAAATTTAATCATGCAAGCAAAGAGAGATGAGATGACAAGAAAATAACTTATCTCAACTGACAACCCGAAAACCCACTATGGCTAGGGCGATGTCACGACACAGAAACCCAAGCTACTATCTCCCAATCGTTTTCCGTAGAACAAGGGACATGCTCAGACCTGCGAAATCAGGTGGAGTCAATGTCCTGTACTTGTATCCTGCACACAACATGAGTGTCGAACATGCATACATATATATATAAATATTAAAACACACCGTGAAGAGGGAATCGCGGAATCATAGGGCACTCGCATGTGAGTGATGTGATCCCGTCCCCTTCACCAATACAATATCGCTAACTGATGCCTCTATTCATCAATGGTATAATCAAAGCATAAAGCATCAATAATTCACATACATGATAATTTTAATCCATAACATGAAATAGTAATATCATTTTAACAAAGTACCATCACATCAAAAACACAATATTTACATCGCTTATCAATGAGCGGTCAAAGTAATCAAGTACAACCAACATGCTGACAACGCAAAACATACATAACAAACACTATTCGATCAAAAGAACAAAATGGAGGGGTGTTACATCCTCCCCCCTAGGGTCAGGCTTACTCCTGGAAGCCTGCAAACAAGTAGGGATAAAGTTCCCTCATCCTAGCTGCATCTTCCCAAGTGGATGATGTGTTGTCTCTAGGATCCCACTGAATCCTGACCTGATCGATATCTCGCCCTCGAAGAGCGAGCATTTTGCGCTCCACCACGGCCATGGGCTCCAAAGCTAGCTGCCCATCCTCTACCTGCAAGGCATTCCAATCAAGGACATGAGAAATGTCTGGATGGTACAGCCGAAGAACTGATACATGAAATACGTCATGCACTCGCGAGAGACTAGGTGGTAAAGCAAGATGGTAAGCAAGAGGACCAATCTTCTCGAGAATCTCGAAGGGTCTAGCAAAGCGAGGTGCCAACTTAGACCCTTTTCCATAACGGATTGGACTCTTTCATGGACGCACACGCAAGAAGACTCTATCACCTACAGAAAACTGACGATCCACTCTATGCGCATCCGCATACTTCTTCTGCCTATCCTGCGCTACCACCAAGTGCTCTCTAATCCTATCCACCTGCTGCTCCATATCCTGCAACATCTCAAGACCCAAATTAATCTGTCGTCTAGCCGATCCCAACTCAAGGGAGTGCGACATGGTCACCCATACAATGCCTAGAATGGAGCCATACCGATAGAACTCTGAAAACCATTATTATAGGCAAACTCTACCAAATAGAGATAGTCATCCCATCGTGTCTGATGGTCCATCACATACATATGCAACATGTCTTCGAGGATCTGATTGACCCTCTCAATCTGTCCATCTGTCTCTAGGTGGTAAGCTGAACTGAAGTTCAACTGTGTTCCCATTGCATGCTGTAATGACATCCATAGAGCTGAGGTGAACACAGGATCCCTGTCAGAGATAATTCGACGTGGAATGCCATGTAATCTCACTATATCCTCCATGAACACTCTAGCTATGGATGATGCGGTATAGGAAGAGCGCATAGGTGAGAAGTGTGCTACCTTCGTCAACCTATCCACTGTCATCATAATTGCATCATGCCATCTCGAAGAGTTAGGTAAACCAATAATGAAATCCAATGATATTATATCCCATCTCCACTTTGCTACTAAATGTGACTACAAAAGCCCTACTGGATGCTGGTGTTTGGCCTTCACCCACTAACACTCCAGACACCTCGACACGAAGTTCGCAATATCTCGCTTCATCCCTAGCCAAAAATATAACTGATGCAAATCTGCATACATCTTCTTCACCCTTGGATGGGCTGAATAAGGTGCATGATGTGCCTCAGTCATGACCAAAGCGTGAAGCTCACATGATGGGGGAACGTATATGCGTCCCATGTGTCTCAATATCTCATCAGCATCTAGAGAGTATCCTAAATATCTACCCTCAAGGGGTCTTCCTACCTCCATTACCGATCTAACATCCTGATACCAATTGTCAACTTGGAGGGCAGAAAGAATCTGACTCCGCAAATCAATAATAAGAGTCAACTCAGATAACTCATGCCTTCGCCTACTGAGGGCATCTGCAACCACATTCTCCTTCCCTTGGATATACTTCACCTCGAAGTCATATTCATAGAGAAACTCCATCCATCGCCTTTGCCTAGCATTAAGGTTGGGCTGCGTGAAGATATACTGAAGGCTCCTATGATCACTATGCAGCTCAAACCTATGCCCAAGAAGAAAGTGCCTCCATCTCGTCAATGCATGAACCACTGCTGCCAACTCAAGATCATGGGTAGGATAGTTTAGCTCATGATCCTTGAGCTTCTGTGACTCATATGCAATGACACGACCCTCCTGCATCAATATTGCACCTAATCCCTCCAAGGATGCATCTGTACAAACTACAAAGTCCCCAACAGGATCCGGTATCGCAAGTATAGGTGCACTAGTCAACTTCCCCTTAAGAAAATGAAAGGCTGTCTCACACTTCTTAGACCACTCAAACCTCTTTCCTTTCCTCTGAAGGGAGGTGATAGGATGCCCTAGCCTCAAAAAGTCCTGCACAAATTACCTGTAATAACCCGCTAGCCCCATGAAGCTACATATCTCTGCCACATTCGTGGGCACAGGCCAATCTAAGATCACTTGGATCTTTGTAGGATCCACTGAAATACCCTCCCCAGAGATCACATGACCAACGTATTGAACCTCAGTCCTAAAGAATTCACACTTCGACAAGTTAGCATATAGCTGATTATCTCGTAAACACTGCAATAACTGTCATAAATGCTCTTCATGTTCCTCCATCATTCTAGAGTATACCAAAATATCATCTAGGAACACAAGAACAAACCTGTCAAGGTATGTATGAAATACCCCATTCATAAGACTCATGAACACTGAGGGTGCATTCATCAAACCAAATGGCACAACTGTGAACTCATAGTGACCATACCGCGTTTGGAACGCAGTCTTATGAATATCTGACTTGAAGATTCGAAGCTGATGATATCCTGACTTGAGATCAATCTTTGAAAAGATGGTAGCACCATTGATCTGATTGAATAGATCATCAATCCTAGGAAGAGGATACTAATTTCTGATGGTCACTTTGTTCAACTATTGATAATCAATGCATAACCGAAGTGAACCGTCCTTCTTCACGAAGATGACAGGTGCTCCCCATGGAGAAACACTAGGGTGAATAAAACCCTTTTCTAGCAATTCCTCAAGCTACAACCTAAGCTCTTTCATCTCTTGAGTAGTCATACGATAGGGAGCTCATGAAATGGGCTCTGATCTAGGTACCAAGTCCATCTTGAAGTCAATGTACCTCTGAGGAGGCATCCTTGGAATCTCGTCTGGAAAGACATCAGAAAACTCTTGAAGGATGGGGTGACTATCAAGAGAAATCTTCTCTTCTCCACCTCCTAGACCCAAATCATCCACTATAACAACAAACAATTGGCAACCTTGCCGCACACATCTTCTCAACTGCATAGCTAAGATGATCCTCAAAGAGATCGGCCTCTGAACCCTCACTACCTCTACCTCTCTACCAGATGCCCCAATGCATCTAATCGACTTACGTCGACAATCAATGATTGCACTATGAGCCTCTAGCCAATCCATTCCTATGACGACGTCATAAGAACTGAATGGAATAACACGTAGGTCCAAGGTAGTCTGGAGAGGTCCAACTTCTAACCTACACTCTGGCACAAGGGAAAGGGATGCAACTTTTGCACTCAAAGCTAACTCTACCTGCCACCTATCGACCTACTTTACCACATCCAGTCTACATCGTGTCACGATTGATGAAGAAACAAAGGAATTAGATGCTCCAAAATCAAATAGAATAGAAACTGGGTTACCCCCCAACATACCATAAGCCTCAACAACTATACCCTGGTGCTCTTCCTGACAGTTGTCAACCGCTGCGAATACTCGATGCCCATGGCCTGCATCACTTACAGACGGCTCTAACGCCGTTGGTCCCTAAGAATAACCCAATGCACCCTTATTGGGACACATCCTCTCTATGTGACCCTGTTGGCCACACGCAAAACATCCAATGCCTCTACCGAAGCCCCTGCCTGTAGGAGGTGCGCTAGACTGTTGTGCACTACCCCTGAAAGATGAATGAGAACTCTACGCTGGCTACTCAGAGTTGAAGCCTCTCATGTGCCTCCAACTCTTGTCCCCCTGCCTTTGCTGGAAACCCTTTTGTTTCCCTTAGGAATCCTGCTGCTACTGCTGACCACTCTGAGACGGACCTTGCTGACCTCTAGAAGGTGCACCTCCCTGAGGCTGACCTCCTCGAGCACTAGTCCTAGCTACTGAACCACTGCCCACCTGTACTCCTACATGACCATCTAAGGCCATCACTAGGTTCTCCTCAATGAGCCTGGCCTTGTCAACTGCTGCCTCCATGGTCCTGGGTTCGAAAACCTGCACTCCACCACTGATACAGGCATTTAAGCCCTTGAGAAAATGTTGTACCAACATACCCTCGTCATCACCTATGCCTGCATACTGTTTGAGCTCGTAGAAACGATGCTCATACATCTCTACTGACATAGTCATCTGTCGAAGGGTGTGGAACTCATCCCCTCAATGCTGCCTCCAATGCTCGAGAAGAAATCTAGCCCGAAACCGCTCTAGAAACAACTCCCAAGAAACTATACCAATATCCAAATGGAGCTTTTGCTGCTCTAATCTCCACCAAGTGGAGGCAAATCCCCTCAAGTGCATGATAGCGCACCTAGCTCGAGTGTTGCTCCCATATGGGTGCATAGCAAAACACCTAGTCAAGTCAATGAGCCATGTCTTTGCCTCCAAACCACTGCCTAATCCATCGAACGTGGGTGGTTATGCTCTAATAAAATCCCTCATATGGGCTGCTACCTCTGAATCAGAGTGAACTGGTACCTCTCTCTCTCCAACCACCACTAGCTCTACCTCCTGCCTAGGCCCAAGGCAGGCAAGGGTCTCCTCTAACAACTGATGCAACTAAGCGTCCTCGATCCTAGGTGGATCTGGATTCTAATTGCCATCTCCCTGAATATTTTGAGAAGCCTATTGCTCCTCATGGTCAGAGACAATCAAAACATGTGGAGGTGGGTCTTGTTGTTCCCCAATGCGACCGCGTAAATGGCCACCTCTACGACCCCCACCTTTTCCATGCCTGGGAGGCATTATCCTACACAGACACAAAAAGGTATTAACCACAACACACAATTCAAACCCACACAACTAAAAGCTTAATGGGCTCATCATAATCCCAAAGTGCCCAGTGTTTAAACCTGGCTCTGATACCATGTGTAATGCCCCCGCCACACAACCCTAGGGAAATTGCAACTACTAAACAAATGCACAATTTTTTTTTTGTTTAATTACAAATACAAGTATGATCATAACCCCACGCCAACAATCCCCTAAGGTTACAAGACAAAGATAATTAAATCACAAATTAATACAACATGCATGAAATGAAACATAACGACATTCACTTAACTAATTAAAGCACATACATTCCATACATGAGATTTTCATTAAGACCATGAGATCCATCATGGTTACCAATGATAGAAGTTATATAATTACAATTACATCTCTCATTCCAAGAATGAGGTAATTCAATAACATGATTGTTTATTACAAATTTCCACCTCGATAACAGTGAGGGGTGAATAAAATACAAGAGCAACTAGCCTAAACGAAACCAAGGTAGCAATTGGAATTCCACGAGCTCTCCAACACAAAAGTCTCATCCTAAAAATCCAATGCCAAAACAATGGAGTAAGGTGCACGTTCCACCCAACCATGTGATACCCAAAGGCTCACCCCCCATGCTAGGAGATAGTAACAAGGGTTTCAGGTCAAGACCAACAACCTCTAAACATAGGCAACATGACTCAACTGAAAAAGTATACGAACATGACATCACATGACACAAAGGTTACTATGCTTCTAGTTTTGAAATAGTAATCACATCACGAATACAAACATAATGTAGACTTAGGAGAAGTGTCATCACAATGTCGCATGGGATATCCTGGCAAGTCTTCCTAGGTCCCGACCCCCATCTCGGGATATCCTGGTAACCTCTAACGACTCCCAGCCCCACATGCAAACCAATGCGGAATTAGTTATTTTTCAAAGGGACAAGATAATGATCTTGCCATTCCAGGCCTTCTCGTCTCATCCCAAGTCTATACAAGCACTTGCGTCAATGAGCGAGGCAAAATTAATCTTTTTAAATGTTGGTACCACCTATGCTAATTAATTGGTTTAGGTTTTCACTGAATTAACCAACTTACATTGAGATCTCCTGGCACCAATTTGTGTGTCGGCCCTCAATGCAAGCCACTTCTCTAAGACAACACATGGAACTACGCCACCACCAAAGGTACTTAAATACAACCTAGGGATAATGAATCCCTAACCACGACATGAAGTAGATAAAACTCGCCCAAGATAATTAGATATAACACTGGATGCACGTAAATGCTACCCATGGCAAACAAGGTTGAATGACATGTTGAAAACCTCAAAACACATAAAAGACGACTCAATCTGGAAGACTTATGAGAACTGACTCAAAACCCAACAAGAATAAGTACCCCACGATGAGAGAAAACTTGCAAACAAAATAAGGTAATCTACCTTTGGATTTTGTAAATCCAATCATTCATCGCATTAGTGCATTTAAACAGTTTAAATAACTAGGTTCTTGCACAATCACATAAGGGTTTGAATGTTCATTTGATTCTCATTGACGCAATACACACAATATCTTTAAATCAATTTCTTTTCTTTTAATAACCAATAATTTCCCATAAACCAACTTTCATTTATCCCTTAACAATTAACTCATTATAATTTAAATATTCCTTTCATTTAGAAAAATAAATCACATTTAAAATACATATATATTTCTTAAAAATCTATATAATCAGATATACATATATATATATATACACTCAATATATATATATATATACCTAATTACATATCTATAAAAAAAATATATAATTAATATTTACATGTTCATGATAATTACTTAAGGATTTATTAAAATATATTATACACATTATAATATATATTATATAATAATATTAAATTATTATATATAATATATATATTAAAAAATATATATATAAATTATATTTTAATTGACAAAATAAAGTATTGAAAACAAATTTCATATTATATATATTAAATATAATAAATGATTTTTTTTTTAAAAAGTAAATTTTAAACCAAATGCCATCCACATTTTAGGGTTCGGCAGTGCCCTGTTTGAACAGGGGACGCAACCCCCATGAATGGGGGTGGCGGCTTGTGTAGGCAGCAATGACGCTGCCTCCACAGGTAGCCGTCACCATTCTTGGGGCGGCCAAGGGTTTAAACCCTCCCCCAATACACATATCCCATCATTTAAAACAATCTGCCATGCAGATTTTCACATGCCTTCGACTGGTAAAAAGGCAAAAATTCAGGGTAAAACCCAGACTGGTAAAAAAAACACAGTTTCCCATTGTTTGAATTCTTTGATATAAACATTTCGCAAATAAATAAATGTATATGTATTTGCATATATATATATGTATATATATGTATATATCTATATATATATGCATATACATAGTCATAATAAATGACTGTAAAAATGCTTATTTTCCATACCCAAATTGAGAAAATGCTCAATCTGAGAATTACAATAATTTACCATTGAAATTGCTAGATTTAACACAAAAAAATAAAGATTTCTCACAATATGAATTGAGATCCTTCCAAGCAATTACACTTTCAAAGAAAACCATTGAATTTCCATGCTTGTTTTCAAGATTTTCATAGATAGTTTTCATTCACTTCTTTTTTTTTTTCACTAAGTTTGAGAGTTCTTTTGTTCAAATTCAAATGAAGATCTTCTCATGGGTTTTCAATCAAAGTTTGGATTCTATTAACAAATTGAACCATTTCAAACAAAAAGCAATAGGATTTCAAAATGAGATTGCATAATAATAAAAAAAAACATGGAACCTTTTGTTTTTCTCCAAGCTATTTGAATCCTTCAATGGAGGTTGCTCTCCTTCAAATTTTGCTTCAACCAATCTTTCCAATCCTTCTTCAAAATTTTCTCCAAGAATTTTCAAGTTTCTTGTTGCTCTCCAAAATTACCATTTTCAAAAAAAAGATAATTCCAAAAAGAAAATGCATTTCCTTATGCCCTTCTCCAAAATTGTCAAACCACTAATTTGGGTTCACCCACCATAGTTATTGCTATTTTGGATATTTTTGGATATTTTCATTTTTGCAATTTACTAAAACAATTCTATTTCCCATTTCAAATGCATAACAATTATTTAAAACAAAATTCTATTTGCACCCCAAAGGCCAATAAAATTCTCTTTTATCCACAAAATTGAATTTGCTAATTGCATTTAACAAAAAAAACATTTTTAAATTTTATTTCAAGAGGAATGCAAGGCAATTACTATTTTTTTGATTTGCCACAATATCTATTAATGCTAACACAATTGAACTAATTTAATTAATCAACAATAAATCTAATTCATGATTAGGTCATTTTATTGATTGAATTAAATTAATTAATTAATTAACAAGCACTCTTTTATGAATTTTGGCAATAAATTTAAATAAAGCGAACACCATTTCACTAGGAAATTTAATCACGCAAGCAAAGAGAGATAAGATGACAAGAAAATAACTTATCCCAACTGACAACCCGATGACCCACTATGGCTAGGGTGATGTCATGACACAGAAACCCAAGCTACTATCTCCCAATTGTTTTCCGTTGAACAAGGGACATGCTCAGACCTGCGAAATTAGGTGGAGTCAATGTCCTGTACCTATATACTGCACACAACATGAGTGTCGAACATGCATGTACATATATATATAAATATTAAAACACATCGTGAAGAGGGAATCACAGAATCACAGGGCACTCGCGTGCAAGTGATGTGATCCCGTCCCCTTCACCAATACAATATCGCTAACTGATGCCTCTATTCATCAATGGTATAATCAAAACATAAAGCATCAATAATTCACATACATGATAATTTTAATCCACAACATGAAATAGTAATATCATCTGAACAAAGTACCATCACATCAAAAACACAATATTTACATCACTTATCAATGAGTGATCAAAGTAATCAAGTACAACCAACGTGTTGACAACACAAAACATACATAACGAGCACTATTCGATCAAAAGAACAAAATGGAGGGGTGTTACAAGAAAACTATGATAATGAATAGTTTGTTATGGGAAACTAAAAAAAAAATATCATGAAGAAGATTTTGTTGTGGGGAACTTGAAACAAATAAGGAACAAAGAATATAATAAAACATATTGATATAAGACATTGACAACCCACGTGATTACCAAGTTCCACCCCTTACATAAACAAACCTGGGTATTTTTTTTCAGGGAGCTTCAAGCAGATTAGGTTAAAAATAATATCATGAAACATATTGATAGAAGATTCGAGCTATGTTGTTTGTTAATAAATATTGAAGAGAAATAGAGAAATTGTATAAGAGGTGTTAGAATGACAATTGTTTGCTACAAGTCATTTTACATGGGTATGTTGCATGAATGATTTCTCTATAATATTTAATGGAAAGCAATGTAGCTAAAATTCACAATTAAGTTTGTGGCGTTATACTCATTTTCCAGTGTTTTTTGCATCATGTCATTGTTGTGATGGCCTAGAGAAAATGGGTATGGTGATAAAGAACTGGTTTTAAATAATTGATTTGGAAAGTTGAAAAGATATCTATATAAGCGTGGACATAAAAATAGTTTTGTGGCTTTTAAATGTTATTATAATAGAGCTCTTTTATCTGTTCAACTTTATATTTTTAGTAGATAGGCTATTTGTTTGAAGTTTCCACTAGGATTTTCATCAGCATAGCTATGAATAGGATTTGTCGTCTAATAGCCATTTTACAATTTCTCTTTTTTTATAATATTTAGTGGTAGGGAATGTAGCTCAAATTTATGTCTATATATATGTTTGAATCCCCCATTCCATATTTTAAATAATACATATAGGCAAAAATATATATCAATATACAAACCAAGACCATAGTGTCTTGTTTGAGAATGCAACAACAATTTATATATGCACATGTATATCTAAACAACTGTGTATGCTATCTTTATTTGTATTATATGTAGACTTTGATTTGAAAAGAGTTGAAAATAGCATATCTAATTATTGTTTAGCTTTTGAGAAAATTCCTATGTAAATACAACCATGGCATTAAATGATATAGCATTGAGATTTTAATAACATAGCATTTAATGGTTTGTAAAATTTATTGTGCCTTGGTAGTGAATGTATCTATTGAAATTAAATGCATTAAAAAAAAACCTAAAATAGTGTAGCTTCCATTAGCTTGGTGTCGCCATCTTTACTGCCATTTTCTAGCACCACAAGCAATCATTTCCCATTCCTCTTTTGTGTTCGGAGGTGGCCAAGAGTCCCCCTATGGCATACATATTTTAATAAGCTATGAAGTTAAAAACATGTTGTTGGCTTGCATAACTTTTTCCCTTTGCTTGCTCTTCTCTTTGTTCATTGTGCAGATCCCACATAATGCCAATGATGTGCATCTTTGGCATTATACCCATTATCATAGGAACAATTATAGATTAATAACTCCTTCCCTTGAAATTTATGTAGAGAACAAACATCCACACTAGATTTTCCCTCAATTGACTAGCTGAGAAGCCCATGAATTCGAACCTTTTGTTCCCTATAGTAATTCCTTACTTTGGAGTGGACAATATCCTATAGGAAACAAAAGGTTTGAATTTGTACCCTTCTTAACTAGACAATTGATGGAAAATTGAATCTTGATGTTTTCTCTCTTCATAAATTTCAAGGGGAGGAGTTGCATAGTGAGGAAAAAGTAAGGTATACACACCTATTTAGATATAGTAGTGTGTATATAAATAGATATATACATATGTACATATGGATATATATATATCTAGTTATTTGTGTGTGTTTTCAAATTTAGAGACAAATGGGAGATTCAATGCATATGTGTACTTAATAATTTCTATTCTTATTGTTGTATAGCCTATAGTTTCATCAAGAAAGGGTGAAAGGACCAGCTGGCAATGTATAAAAATATCTGCATATAGCTACATGCAGAAATATAGTAAAATAATAAAAAATTGCATGGATACATATATAAGCAACCTCAAAGATAAACAGCTACATATAGGGGTATATCCATATGCATTCATCATTTTTATTCTTGTTGATGTATCCCCTAGTGTTTTAATAGTATTAAAAGTGCATTTCTATTCTTATTCTTGTATCTCATGTTGTTTGATTAGTTTTAGAAGTGTAATGGTTATAGATCCATATTTCTAAGTTATCTACCAATTGCCATTGGGATGTTGTAGTACATTAATATTTTATTTTTATTGTGAAATAGAGTTTTCAATTACTCAACTCAAATTATAATATTTTTTCCCTAGAACAAGTTCCAAGAACTATGTCTATGGAATCAAGTTTCATGGATGGGACCCCAGAGCCCCCCATTACTAATTTGTTGACATCTACCACGATTCCTATTGTGAAGTCTGGCTTTGAGGGCATCAACCATTGGCCTTTAGATCTTGATTTTGTAAGTATAAATTTCCTTTTTTGTTATACTTGTTGCAAATTCTTGTTTCCTGTTTTCTTTGCTTTAAGGTGTATACACACATGGGTGAACCTTAAAAAGCATATAGATGTGCAGGGAGATACACATTGATATTTTCCAATATATAAAAACATCCCTATCTTGTATATGTATATGTATATGTATATGTGTATGTATATGTATGTGTATATGTATATGTGTACGTATATGTATGTTTATATGTATATGTATGTATATGTATATGTATATGTATGTGTATGTATATGCATATGTATATGTATATGTATAGTTATATGTATATGTACATGTCTCGGCTGGCGGCGACTTGACCTAAAATTTTTATGACAGCATGGAGCTTCATAATTACATGGGTTGGCAGTGCTAGAGTTGGTGTCCTTGATATGGGGAGGATTAATGGTGAGTGTTTTCTCACACCAAAGTTAATTCATCTTGTCATTGTTGTATGTGTAAATGTATATATATATGTATATGTATGTATATGTATATGTATATGTATATGAATATGTATATGAATATGTATACTTATATGTATATGTATGTGTATATATATATGTGCATATGTATATGCAAAAGATGAATGGAAAGTGTTTTCTTGCATGAGGGTTGATGCATTCAGTCATTGTTGTCCGATGGCAGTGGTTGAAGTAAATGCAATATTGAATGTTGCAATGTGCGAAAGTATAATTTGATTAAGTTGTATTGTCACTCATTTTGTGATCATCCATAGATATACATTTATATACACATGGATACACATATATATTTTTTGCATGTTTATGTGTAATTACTACTTTAAATATATCTATGGTTATACATGTATATTCATATATGCTAATATGGTTGAGCTTGTATGTATACTCCTAGGTTGTGTGAGTAGATTCAAGTCCCATAGCCCAATCACTTGCTGAATTTAAAAAGGATAAATAACAACATAGAAACCATTTGTACTATAGCCAACATAGAGAGTAAATTTGTGCGAAGCATCGTACAAAATACATGGAGAAAAGGCTAACTACACCATGTACAGTTGTGGCTCTTCAGGACTGCTATCAATGTTCCCTTGTGGTGCCCATTGTAAATGGTAGATGCCACCCCTTATATACAATCCCAAAGCAACCCCCCTATTGGACTTGCACAGCAAAAATGATTGAATGAAATATTCAATGATTGCTACCTTTCTACAGTAAAGTGGTTTTGACACAGAATTCACTTTCAAACCTTTCTGTTTGTCACAAATGTAAAGAAAGCTACATAGGGTTGTGCACTTGAATTTCAAGGTTAGCAGCAACATGTGTAAGATGCTATTATGAAAAAGGAACCCACCACTTTAGCTATGCAAATGGCATGTACCTAGGCCCAAAACCATTATTGGTAAGAAAGCAAACATAGGTTGAAGAAATGCTTATTGCTAGGGTGGGTCCATTTTTGCAAGTGTCCCATGCTAGAGGAGGTCAATTTAAATACTGTGGTCACACAATAAGCTTTCCTTAAGATATCTCGAGCATAGCAAAAAAAATTCCGCACCAATTGCATGACCTTGAGGTTGTGATCATATGTAAAACCACTATTGAAGGTGGTAATTATGATTGCTATGTTAATAAACATCATTTAATGGATGTATTGAAATAAAATATTAAATATGACAAATATTACAATGATGTTGAGATTGATGTTGAGGCTCTTAATATGTTACCTAATGTTGTTGTTGATGTCTCCAATTTCTTGCATACAATAAAGCAAGTTTCCGATGAAGACCTAATGACATCAACTAGCTCAACAAATGTTGCTAAGGAAGAAAATGGCTCTTCAAAATTTTCATCATTTATAACTTCCTTTCCAAATGCTAAACGAGAGCTCCAAGCAATCAAATAGGTATTACAAATTGAAAAAAAAGAGCAAAATATTTTGTGTTGTCCTTAAATTAGCTCTTCTCCTATTAATGAATACAACACTAAAGTTTTATTCACAATGGCCTTTCTAACATTGTTTCCCATTGGAACATCACTCCCCCTCCAACCAAGGAATGTGTGAATTCATTTGCATGAATATTCCCTCCACTTAATGAGATATTTTGACCACATATTTGGTAAACATGTTAGGTTTAGGTATTTCCTCTACAACTTGATAATGAGACATTACAACCAAAAAACTATTTCTATCTTTGTTAGAGTGGATCTAGAAGACAAAATCCCCAGGTCATTGTTTGCATTGCAGGAATGTCTTCAATTTGCTTCTGATGGCCAGATAGCTGAGTAGCTGCTGATGCATTTTGGTGCATCATTACATGAGACCCATTCTTTTTGGAACTCTTGTTGGGCCCAACTATCTACAAGAATTGAACAACTTGGTATACCTACCCTTTTTTTCACTTTAAGTTGTGCAGACACAAAATGGGCTGATCTACAAAATGTTTTCTCTTTTGTGGCTCGACTGGCAATGGATCCCTCAAAAAAGACACTAACAGATAGTGTTGTTAAAAATTCACATATAACATCTTTATATCTCCATCATAGGTTCTCAATTTTCCATGAAGAGGTGATTGAAAATATTTAGTATGCAAAATATTATTGGTATAGATATGAATGGTAGCATTGTGGCTCTACACATGTGCATAATTTTTTATGGATTCCAGAAGCCCCCAATATGGACACTCTAGATTGGTCCAATCACCATGATGTTACCATGGCAAGGCACTTTTTTGATAGATATGCATAAACTTGGAATCCACATTTCCCTACATAGAGATTGCTCAGAATGTATTATTGTTCTAAAGAAAATCCATGCTTACTTTCCATGAGCCAGATTCCTTCTAGTGATCCAATCATAGATTATGAAGAGTTTCTAAATACAGTTCAAAGGAACAAAAAATGCTCTGAATATACTTGTTTAAGGAAAAAGGGAGAGCAATTACAATGTCGGTATAGAGCACCTCAACAACAACAACTTACTTTTACATTGACATCTGATGTTGAGTTTAACAAATCCTACAAGCCAACAAGAAATGATGATCACCTAAATATTCATAGCCCATCTATTCTTGATATTTGGCATGCCAATGTTGATTGGCAGCTAGTTGTTTCTAGGAAAATTGTTTTAAATTATATTTCTAAATATGCAATGAAATTTGAGAAGAAATTAGAAAATTATCTTGATATGTTGAAAAGACTTACAAATACAAATATAGTTAAGGATAGAGAACTTCTTGCATATCAAAAATTCATGATGAATATTCTTGTCGAGCATGACATCTTTGCACAAGAGACGTGTCATATGTTATAGAAATTGCCTCTTCTCACTTCAAGTTGATAAAATGTTCATTTGAATATTGGTAAAAAATCATGGTTTCATATAAATAAAGATGATGTTGATGAATACCTACCAACAAATTATATTCATTGCTATATGCAAAGGGCTCCAAATCTATCTAGTGTATCCTTAATTGACTTGGTCCGCTTATATACACATTCAAAGCAATGCAAAAAGGGTAAATGGAAATCGAGACAACATCCTTCAATTGTCCTTGTGTAACCACTATTCAGGACTATTCCCATTAGAAGGATACATAAATGTTTGATAAATTTTGTTGGATTGAACTTATGTTATACAAACCTTTCTAAAACATATAGACAAATATCTAGGTCTTTCCAAACAAGAAATCATACAAAATTAGAAAGTTTTAAAAACAATTGGTTATCATCCTTGGCATGTTAATATATTTCTAGGTGCATCCACAATTGAAGAACATGGTAGTGATATTGATGATTTGAACCATCGACATTCTATGGATGAATATGAATGGGAAGTTTTCTCTCATCTTGGTGCAACTTCTAACTTTAGTATAAATCAACTCTAGTTGTTGGGTAGGTAGGACCTTGATATGAACCATTCATGGAATACAAGCCATGTGCCTAAAAAACTACATAATTTTGCTTTGTAGTTCATCCCATTAGCCTGGGCACAACATGAGCAAGCTATGATACAAATTTTTCCTGTAAATACATCATCCCATCAGCTTTCACCAAAACAATAATTGGCTCTTCAAATCATCCAATCCCATTGCATGCAACCTTCCCACAAAGACCCTCTCTGCATGATCATTCAAAGGATAGCTGGCACTGAAAAATCCTTTTTGATAAATTGTATTAGGAAACAAATAAACACATCTACTACTAGATCCAATGGATTGTTGCTCACATTGGCCCCCATAGGTGTTGCTATGTACAACATATGTACCTACACAATCCATTCACCCTCCAGATTCCCATAAATGATATCAATCTTTTGTAAGGTTAGGAATTAACAATATTCCAAGAATAATTTTAATATATTCAATACATTTTGATAGATGAAATGAGTTTTCTAGGCCCAAAGTTGCTGCTAAAAATATATAGCTTATTACACCAAGAATTCCCTAATAACCAAAGGGAGCCACTCGGTGGTGTCTCCATCATCCTTGTTGGTGATCTTTCCTTGTTGCCACCTATCATGGATACCCCTATTTATGCTTCACGGTCATCGACGGTAGCCTTATGGCATACTTTCACAGTCTTGGACACATTGGACATTATTTTCCACCAAAAAGGAGATAGCCCTTTACAACAAAAGTTTTGGGAAACCCTTCTCTATATCAAAAATGGTGAGGCTCTCCACGATGAGTTGGAAGAGCTTATGAAATAAACATATAAAATGCTCTCAACCACATAAATAGAACAATTTGATATTGCTACACATTTGTTTCCCACAAATGGCTTAGTTATATTCCACAAGAAGAAAATGATTGAAAACAGTTAAACTTGCCCATAGCCACTAGCATTGCTTGAGTAGCACAACAACAAACATCTGATGATGGAGATGATGATCAACTTCTGCTAGAACTACTACTTTGTGTTGGTGAATAGGTGATGCTATCAATAAATTTATGGATTCAAGCTGGCCTAGTCAATGGATCCCTTGGTCTTGTTATAGCTTTTGTGTTCAATGCACATTGTAAACCACCAGATCTTCCTGACTATATTGTCATTCACTTCCAAAATTACATTGGTCCAACATGGGACCAAGAAAACCCAAGAGACATCCCCATCCGAGCTATAACTTGATGTAGTTGAACACAAATCCCACTCACCATGGCATCGGGAATCACAATACATAAAGCACAAGGCTTAACATTAGATAGAGCAATGATAAACATAGGTAGCAAAGAGAGGCAAGGGTTGACTTTTACAACTATCTCTCATGTTAAATCAATTGAAAGACTCTTTATTTATCCAAAATTCTCATTAGAAAGATACTCCAGACTTAGCAACAAAAAATAAAATGCTTGATGTTGTAGCAAAGAGGTGCAATTAGAACAACTCTAGCCCTTGCCAAATACTTTTTCTCCCCGCTCATGCACCGACTTATAGAAAATTCTCTAGAACAATTATTCTTGCATTTGGTTGAAACTGTATATCATCTTCCTTTCAAGGATTTCTAAGCTAAATTTTATAGAACCATACCATCTAATAATCTATGCAAAATGGGTATAATACCAAACATGGACAAAGATAGTAGGAAACAATGAGTAGAGGACACGACTTATACAAGCCAATGGCATGCTTTGATTATTTGATTCTATTAAAGTATATATTCAAGTATTCCACAAACTTTTCCAACAATATTATATTGTATTTCACTGATTCATTTTAAATTATGCACCTATGATCTCTTTCCCATTTTATGTGCCTATATACTCTGTGTTTGACTACCAGATTAAATTTCCCCTATTTATTCAATGCTTTGCATCCTCTTTAGCTTTACACATTAAAGATAATTTTGTTCATGTTTACTATCTTCTTTACCATCAGCAATACATTTTTTGTTAAATTCAATATTCAAATATACACCCATAAATATTATTTTTTTGACTTCTCATTTCAACATTTTGTTGTGTCATACTTTTTGTAAATGGAATTCAAAATAATACACTCTTTTGTAGATTCCACCTATCCATGTTTGTCCAATTGTTTTTAAATTTCATGATATCAATTCTTTATCAGCATACCTACAATTCTCTTTCAACTGATTTTAAAATGCAGTACTCTAAACATATAGTTGTAGCTATGACAAATTGATACATATGCAGATACAAACAACTTCAAGTTTCAAACATGTATAGAGATTACAACTAGCAATAAGTAGAGCCCAAAACTTCTATAAGCCAATAACATGTTTTGAACATTTTAGTATATTAAACTATATATGCACATACTCTAGAAATGTTCTAAAAAAAATTGTGTTTCATTTCACTAATAAGTTAAAAATTCTGCAACCATGTTGTGTTTTCTATTTTCCCTACCTATATACCTTGAGTTTTGACATTTGTGCTTCATGCTTTGCTTCCAAAGATTCTTATGTCTAGTTGTTAGCTTTTCTATCAGGTTTATTTCACTCAAATAGCTGCAAATGTTTATCTACAAAATTCTCTTTTTCATCATTTCACTATTTCACTCTTCTTGTATATTGCATTCAGAAATATATAGTCTTTTCTAAATTAATTTTTTGTTTTTCTCAATTATGATATAACTCTATGCTATTTACGACAAGTTAACACTTGGGCCTCTTGACAATGATAATCGAGTTTGCTAATCACGTGGTTTGTCAGTTGTGGAGTTGGCCGCCTTGTTCAACAGAAACAAAATGGTAGGTTTTCACTTCCCTCAGGGTTAATACATCATGGCATTGTTTCTCAATTCCACACAAGGGAGTACATGTAATATTCTTTGTTCTAATATAAGGATGTCTATTTTTTTGCTTGTATTCTGAAATAACACACTATGGTGTCCATTTCATACTAGACTAATGAACAAAGGTTCCATCCACCTCCATTAGATACTAGATTGGAGAGATTCCTAGCCACTCTGGCACGCAATCTACAGTGTTTCACCTTCTATTGTTGTTGTAAGTCATTTTGCAATGCTTTTTTTCCATTCTATACACATCTAACCAGAGTCATATATTTTAATATGTTCAAACAAAATGCTGTTTTGCAGCAATATCATATTGGGCTTAAAGAAAACATAGATGGAGAATGAGATATGAAGCCCATGTGTCAGAGAATTGATACGTGAAAGATGACCATAGTTGTAAGCATAAACAAGGTTTGTTTTATAGATTTTTATTTTCCTGAGCTATACATTCAACCATTTTCTTCCTCCATGGCTAGATAGCCTCCATTTATTTGTTGCTATATATATGCATTCACGCATAGATTATTACATGTAGTTGACTACAATAAACATTGTCTATTGTATACATTACATTTGTCCATGTTCATATAGTTTCATTTTTAGCTAATAAAAAAAAAGCTAGATGCACCGAGAAATTCTAACCATGCCTGCTTTGATGGAAACCTCGGTGGAAATTTCAAACAAATATCCAATAGGTAAATTCCAACTATCTCATAGATTGCTTGTTTTGTATTAATATGTTTCATGATATTCTCTTTCTCTCATCTCTTTGAAGCTTCCTGTAACAAGGTCTTTATTGTTGTAGTTTACTTGTTCTATTCTTCATCAAACATAAGATTGACCTATACCTTTTGACTAGTTTCTTTTTTTGGCTTGTGTATGCTCTGTGCCCTCTGCCTATTGCTTTTATTATTTGTGTTCATCCTTACTGCTATATGAATTTTGTACAATAGAAGCTCTGTATAACAAACTCTCCATATCTATGGTTTGCAACTTGTACTCTCCATATGTTAAACTTCCATATAAAATCTATTTTAGATGATCTACCATTTAAGAGATTCTAAAATAGTTGTTACAAAAACACTTGAGAATTAGAGGTAAATGACAGATGGTCAAAAAACCCACATCAAATACAAGTTTAAGAGAGGTAGGAAAACATCCATAGGCCAAAAAAATTGGAAAAAGGAAAATGGTTCCTGCTCAAATCCCATTAACGTGTGATTTTAAAGTGTTATTCTAATACATCTTGCAAATCTTACATAGGTTGCTTGTCTTCTACCAATATATTTGATGATACTATTTTTCCCTCATATGTTTCAAGATCCTTATAACAAACTATTAATTGTCATGGTTATTTTGTTTGGATGTAACATGTTATATATATATGTGTTCTATCAATATGTTTCATGATATTTATTTCACCTCATCTGTTTGAAGTTTCACATGTCAAATTGTTCTTCATGGTACTCTTCTTTCCACATCTCCATAACAAATTGTTCATTGTCATTGTTTGCCTCTTATATGTTACATATTTTAAAATTATATTTAATGTGGTTTCTCTCTATAATATTTAGCACCAGATAAGTGCCATTCTAATACCTATTATATAAGTGGAAATAAAATAATCTTGATAAAAGCATATATGGTAAAAAATAAATATTAAATAGACCTTAACACCATGGAGAATAGAACATGTGACGTACAATAATTAACAATTTGTTATGAGAAAGTGGATATTGATACAACACAAGCAATTGATGTAACAGTTGAATCCTCAGTTTAAACTTCAAGCTACATTATTTGGCATTGGATATTATAGATAAAATATAGGAATTGTAAAAGAACTATTAGAAAAACACTTGAGAATCACAGGCAGATGGCATGTGATCAAAAACCCACATTAAACATATCAATACAACATAACAAGTCTACATTAAATAGAAGTGGTAAAGCCAATGGACTCTAATACCCTACACAAAATGGGTATTAACGCAGACTTAATTGAAAATTTGACGTGCATTACTTGCAACAAAATATTATAGGCGAATAGAGAAATTATAAAAGAGCTATTAGAGTAACACTTAATATCCACTAAACTATTTTTATCTCCAAAATTTGTATACTTTCATACTAGCTCTCCTCATATATATATATGCAATTACTCCTATGTTAATCTACAATTGCTCCTATGCTAATGGGTATAATGCCAAAGGTGCATACAGATAACTATAAACGAAGGGCGAAAAAATTACTAACCTTGACCATTTTATTTTTTACAAAATAAAGAAGATTTAGGTGTAATTTTTCCATCCATACAGAGGCATAATCTCTTTGAAGTCTCCAAAATGGGTATAACGTCAAAGATACAAACATATAACAAGGAATAATAAGCAGGGAGCAAAATACATGAACAATAAATTAGTCATTCTAACACCTCTTATACAATTTCTCTACTTGTCTTTGATATTTATTGCCAAAGAACATAGCTTGAATCTTGTATCAATATGTTACATGATACTCCTTTTTTCTCATTTATTTCAACTATAGAGCCATCCACAAAGCTTCATTTTGCACACTATAAAGATTGTATAATGACTAGAAAAGGTGCATAAAGATGCATAGAGATAACTAAAACAATAAACCAAGGGAAAAGAAATTACAACAATCTCTCATTTTAATTGCAATTTTTCCATCCAAAAGACAACGATAATCTCTTTCAAGTCTATAAAATGGGTGTAATGTCGAAGATAGAAAACTATAACAAGAAGACATGAACAATAAATTAATCATCTATGTAAAATACCCATGCAAAATGACTTTATCTACATTCCATGCCTAAGATGTGTATGGAAAAATATATTTGCAAAACATGGGCACATATAACAACGAATAGCCAATAACGATTTTTACTATAGTCTTCTTTAGAATGAAGACCACAATGGCTCTTTCAACAATACAACTTAATCAATATATTTTCTTGCACATTTTGGAGCACATCTATGTTCAAACCCTCCAATGAGAATTCAACTGAAAATAATATATGTACATGTATGTATATGTGTATATATGTATATGTATATGTATATCTATGTATATGTGTATACATGTACATGTATATATATATATGTACATGTATATGTATATGTATATGTATATGTATATGTATATGTATATGTATGTATATAGACATGTATATGTATATGTATATGTCTAACTTTTTTTATTGTAGATATATATGGTTTCCTTTATAATGTTGCCCAAATACAATAAGCATCCAAAAACAATAATGCACTCTAAATTATGTATTTCAAATTGTTTAATGCTCCAACAATTGAATCCAATGTTGCTCATGCTTATAAAACACTATCAACAATAGATATAAGTGTAAAACTTTTCCATTATCAATAAATAGATTCGGTGAACCAATTGTAAATATTATTGATTATTTCCAGTTTCAAATTGTTTATATTGATTTTACCTATAGATATAGTTACTGATTTGTTATGGTTTTTTCCTAATTTTGTTTTCCCATCCCCTACCATACCCCACTCTTCTATTTGCAAGTACTAGGCTAAAGCATACAAGAGCGCTCCAAAATCACGATGCTTGATTTTTATAGAATTACTGCAGCAAAAAAAACATTTCAATATGATAGATGACATATGAAAACACTAGATTTTGGTCAACTTTGATATTGTGTGATGTATAATGGAACTGTACAAAATTTCTCATGGATGTTTCATGCTTTTCTTGCTCGGGGGTTTGGCTAGAATCCCCGAGGCTCTATGATGCCAATATGGCAAGGTGGACAATGAGCATGGGTTTTGTGCTTTGGCTTTTAATGCCATATATTTGTTCTTGCATAGATACATGTGTAATATTTTATTCATTTACTCCAAGAATAAAAATAACCGTATTGTGTCATCACACTCTTCTCTCAGTGAGGTTTGTTTATTTGTTTTTGATAAAAAATGGTGTGATAGAGTCTTCAATTGCACTGCGAAGTAACTCATTAACAATTGATGTTTTTATTCCAAATTTCCTTGTAATTGACTACTTTTCAATCCTTTATACTTGTCCCCATTTTATTTTAATACTAATAACCCAAAAAACACATGCATACTAAAACTTTAATTTATAAAATTATGCACTAAATAGTAATTATAAAAAGTATTCAATATTCTTCAAAAATATATCATACCGAAAGTTATCAACTACCTTTCTTAAACAATACTTTTAAATGCAATATTACTAATTAAAGGCATGGGTAATAACTATTTAAAAATCCTACCTTCTATTTCTATGCATATGTATCTTAACATAATTAAATAATAATTAATTCATTGATTGAATAACCTAGACAAAAAGATAAAATATACATGTGCATCCAAGGCTAATAAATATAAAACTAAAATAGAGATAAAATTATCTCATACCTTAAATTTTGGCACAAAACTATTATTGTTAGAAAAAAAAATTATTTAAAAATTTTAATTTAATTTATATTTTTCAGTTATGATTTTTAAAGAACAAATTTATTAAAATATTCTATTTGTTGATAATTAATTTACTATATTATTAACGAATTTATTAAGTAAAATCAATTTCGGGTTGGAAAAGCATTTTGGAGGAGGATTGCATGCTTTTCAAAATCAACTTGCACGGAGTTGAGCTGGCCAAGAGGAAATGATGAAAAAAAGTACCATATTTACAAACAAAAATTTGTCTCATAAGTCCCGACATTCATTTGTCATTTAAAATCATGCATGATTTCAATGCTTGCATTTATATTACAATGAAACTATAACTATTGTAATTAAAATTATCAAATATTACATATTAATAAAATAAAAACTATTGATGATTACTTGTTTAAAATGAAAATTAATGGATACATTGTAACTAATTAGATTCACTCATACTATCCCTCCCATAGCCAATGAGGTATGAACTAACCTCATGTTATTTCCTACTAACTAATTAGTTAACACACTCTATTTCTTGACTCAATCAAGCAATTCTAAATATTATAGATTTGTTGTATCTCTTTGCCCTTTCCACAAAAAAGTTTCATGTCGCTTGCTCGTAGGATAGCCTCTTGTGGTGCACCCCTATTGGCTATTTGTTGCATGTTGTGCACACGACTGCTAGTTATTGTAAGTGAATAGAATCTTTAAGTAAATATGTGTTAAAAAAAATTATTGTAAAAAAAATCACTTTTATTATTTTTTTCATATTATAAATAGAGGTGACTCACCATCATAGTAAAAAGGACTGCAATAAGTTTCTGGTTAAGTGGGAGACCCCACAAGTATTGGAGGAGCCTTGTCCAACTCTATTTTATTTGATTAAGTGGGAGACTTTTGAAGGATATGAAATACGGGTGGTACCATTGAAGATCAACTGCATTCTGCATTTAAATTTATTTTGAGATTGATCTGCTATACCCGAATTTTGGTTGTTTTAGAGGAAATTGATTTTAAGGGATTATTAAAATCTATGATTTTCACATTGAGTGTTGTGTGTACATTTTAGTTGTTTTAGGTGTAATTAAGTAAAAAGGTATATTGACATTTATGTACTTTTATTTTTATTTTTTATTATTTAATATGTGTTGGTTGGTTTTTAGAAAAATAGACGAATGAAATGTTAAAATATGTTTGGAATGATAAGATGGATATTTGAAATTAAAATGAAAGTTTTTTATATTTTTTAAGATATTTTTTAATATTTTTATTGTAAAAATTAAATGATATATATATATATATATATATATATATATATATATATATATATTTGGAAGTTTTTTTATTTATCAAAAAAATACAAATTGGTTTTCAAAATAAAAGAGTTATATTAAATATTTTTGAGAGAAATTTGATATTTGTTAAAAATTAGATATTATCTTGTATTTGAAAAATATTGAAATGGATCTAAAGGAGAAATAGATTTTAGGTATTGTTGAAAATGCAAAAAATTTCATTGAATTTTTGGAGAGTGTTGGTGTTTCAATTAGCACCTCTAGAGTGCTGATTGGAAACAAACAACTATTGCAAGTGTTTTAGTAACTACTCCTTCAATATTATAGAGAGGAACATCCCTCTTTGCTGATTTTGAATTTAAAAAGCAGAGTAAACTAAGGTTCCTATCTTTTTTACTCAGCAGTAGGACACAAGGGTGCATAAACACAATGCACCATAGCTAAGGTTTTCTCTAGTTTCTACAAATCTTTAACTATGACTAAACTAGATTTTAATCTATCCTTTCTCCTCAAGATTAACAGAGCATGAGTGAATAGGAGCGAAATGAGTGGGTTGGATTACTTGGTCTGATCGTCTTGCCAGAATGTGACCGAGGATCTAAACTCTAAGGCTTATGCTGGAATAAGGATTTATGCAAGTAATCACTCTTACGGTAAAGATAGATCTCTGACTTGCCAAGGAGGAGGAAACCCTATCCATGGTATAGGTTGGGAAACAACTTACTAGAAACAACAAATTATGATGATCTAACTAACAAACTTGCTAAGGAGGAGGAACCCCTATTTGAAGTATAGGCTGAAAGATGATTCATTAAACATCACACGATAACTTACAAATAAAAAATATCCAAGGAGGAGGAACCCCTATCCAAGGAGGAGATTGAAACAACAAATTATAATAATGAAATGTTGAATGAACTCAAATATCTAGATCAAAATGCATGTACTTTCTGATTTGCTTCTTCAAAATTCTTCAAGAAATTACAATAAATTGGGACATGCAAAGGCACGAAATCATGCATAATTGCTCATCAAACCAATTAACTCTCATCCAAGAGTGAACAAATAAGCACTTGCAAACTTGAGGCAACAATGGTGCAATAATTTTTCCTAGTAAATAATGGTTAACAAATAATGATCACAAGGCTCTTATTTATAGAGCTTAGAGGAGTGAGAAACCCCAAAATCTTGTTGAGTGAAAAAAGATCAATTGCCAACTAATTAGCAAGATTTATTCTGATGAGCCCGAGACTTAGAAAATAACCCACAAACAAGAGAATAATTTTATTATTCAGAAATTGGAGCTTCTTACATGTAGAGGATCTCAAATCCCCAAGTTCTACAAAATCACCCTTTCGCAATATGCGAGCTTGTCCCCAAAAAGTTACCCAAAAATTAGAAACCCGCCCACAAATAGAGCTCCTCTTTAGTTTGGAGCCAAAACAACATTCAAATTTGAGTTTAGGTGGTTTGGTGCCGAAAAATTACAACTTGAAGTTCAAATTTCGAAAGAACATTTGCAATTGTATCTTCTAGAAAGTGCGCCAACTTCCCAGGGCCATAACTTTTTATCCGGGACTCCAATTCGCGAACCGTTTGAACTGTTGGAAAGGTCTCAAAGTCAATAATGCACTTCAAATTGTCTATGCCAATTTCAGCAAGTTTCGAGGCCAATATGGGAAATCTAAGTACCTCAAATCTAACTTGGAAGATTTTCAGGTGCAAATCTCAGAAACTAAAATTGCAATATCCTTCAACCCAGGAATAGAAAATAAAAACCGTAATTTGGGAATTTCATTATGATGAAAAGGGTATCCAAAAATGTAAAAACATCTAAAAATAGAGAAACTTGAAATTTAACTATTTTTGGGTGATGCAAGATTGCCCTTACACCACTGGATGCTCCTACATCAGACACTGAGGGTAATTTGAGAAGTGACCCATCACATCTCAGATGGTTGAGGAAAACCCAACTGGTCAACCACTGCCTTATATAGCCAGGATGAATCTTCCATAGGCCTTCCTCTCCATTTCACTAGATATTCTTCATACTACCTATTTCTGGTACTCTTTCCCACACGACTATCCAAGATTGCTTCAATCTCCTCCCTTTCTGAAATAGGTGCTGGAATGCCATATTGCCCTATTGCTGGTGCTTCCTCCATTCCACCTTCATGATACTCTATCAAATCTAAAATGTTGAACACAAGGGAAATGTTGATTCCATCAGGCAACTGTACCTCATATGCATTCCCTGAATCATGCTTCTTCAAAATCTTATAGGGACTGAATTTCTTCATCTTCAATTTTTTATAGGTTCCCACAGGTGACCTTTCTTTCCTGAAGTGGACCATTACTTCATCGCCAGTCTTAAACTCCTTATTCCTCCTTTTTTGATTTGCCTTTGCCTTATATTGCATATTCATCTTATTAATGTCTTCTCGTACCTTCTCATGTATATTCTTGATGTGCTCTACAAAATCTTTGACTTCAACACTTATTTTCTTCTCTTGGTCCATCTTCCTCAATTCTAGAGCTATTCTAGGGCTACCTCCATACACAATCTGGAACGGTGATCTATCAGTGCTTCTGTTGATAGAATTATTGTAAGAAAATTCTACCTGGGGTAAGATCAAGTCCCATCCCTTGGGTTTATCTCCTACCAAAAATCTCAGCAGGTTACCCAAACTCCTGTTAACAACCTATGTCTGCCCATCTATTTGTGGATGGTGTGCAAAACTGAACTTCAACTTTGTCTTCAGCTTCTTCCACAAGGTCCTCCAAAAGTACCCCACAAATTTTGTGTCACGATCTGAAACAATACTCTTTGGCAGACCATGTAGCCTCACCACCTCTTTATAGAACAAGTCAGCAATGTGGACTGCATCATGGGTCTTCTGACATGGAATGAAATGTGCCATCTTCGAAAACCTATCAACCACCACAAATACTGAATCATTCCCTCATTATGTCCTTGGTAAACCAAGAACAAAGTCCATACTTATATCCTCCCATGGCCCTCTGGTACAGGTAAGGGCTAATATAAGCCTATATTCTGGCTCACTCCTTTAGCCATCTGAAATACCCTGCAGCTTTGTACAAACTTCTTCACATCTTGTGACAATTGAGGCCAATAATAATGCTCACTGATAATGGAAATGGTCTTATCCGACCAAAATGTCCTGCCATTCCTCCACTATGCTTCTCCTTTATAGGTTCACCCTCATGGGAACTCCTCAGGATACACAATTGACTTCCTTTAAATAACATGCCATCCTGGATTATGAAATCTAGCCACCTTTTCTTGTGCACTGTAACAAGTTCCTTGCAAGCTTTCCAAGCCTCTGCGAAATCAGGATCTTCTGCGTACAGTGTCTTAAGTTCATTGAACCCAACCACTTCAATCTGCATCTTTGTCATCAATGTATGCCTCCTACTTAAGGCATATGCAACCCTATTTGACAACCCACTCCTATGTTTCAAAACAAAGGTATAACTCAGCAAAAACTCTACCCATTTCATATGCCTCTGATTTAATTTTCCCTGACTATTTAGGTACTACAAGAACTGATGATCAGTATATAGAACAAATTCCTTCGACAACAAATAATGTCTCCATTTCTTTAATGCTTGAACTATTGCATAAAATTCCTAATCATATACAAAATATTTTCTCTTGGAATCATTTAACTTTTCACTGAAATAGGCAATGGGCTTACCTTCTTGGATCAACACTGCTCCAATGGCACAACCACTAGCATCACAATCCACCTGAAACACCTTGTTGAAATCTGGGAGGGCTAGAATAGGTTGCTATGTTACCTTTTTCTTCAATAGTTCAAAACTCTTTGCCACTCCAATGCTCCAATTGAATTCTTTTCTATCCCCTCTCATTGTTTTAGTCAGGGGTACACAAATACTACTGAAGTTTCTAATGAACTTTCTATAAAAACTAGCCAAACCATGGAAATATCTCACCTCGGTAGTAGTTCTTGGGGTAGGCCATTCTAGAATAGCCTTCACCTTCTCTGGGTCCATTTTGAGACCTTCTATTGAGACAACAAACCCCAAGTACACTAACTCCCTCTTCACAAAATTGCACTTCTTTAGATTAATCAACAATTTCTTTTCTCTTAACTTCTCAAAGGCTCTTCGAATATCCATCAAATGCTCATCCAATGTCTTACTGAAAATCAAAATATCATCTAAATACACAATAACAAAACTTCCCAAAAATTCTTTTAGTACCTTGTTCATGAGCCGCATGAATGTGCTCGGTGCATTGGTTAGCCCAAAAGGCATGACTAACCACTCGTACAGGTCCTCTTTGGTCTTGAAGGTAGTCTTCCATTCATCTCCCTCTCAAATCTGGATCTAGTGATATCCACTCTTTAGATCAATCTTTGTGAAGTACTGAGCTCCACTCAAACAGTCCATCAGGTCATCCATCCTTGGCAGGGGAAATTCTGTACTTGATTGTTATCTTGTTTATGGCTCGAGAATCTGTACACATCCTCCACTCCCCATCTTCTTTGGTGCTAGTATTGCGTGTACTGCATGAACTCAAACTCTAGTATCAAACCCTTTCTCAACAACTCTTGAACTTGTCTGCTCAACTCCTCATTTTCACGGAGTCATTCTATGAGCCTTATTTGGAAAACTGCTCTGAATCAAGTCAATCTGATGACCTGGTCTTCCTTATTGGTGGTAAACCCTCGTACATTATCGAAACAATATCTTGAAACTCATCCAACATCCTTAAACTTCTTCTAGAACCTTCTCACTATCCTCCTTACTCACTCTAGGAATCAATGCATAACACACACGCTCATGCTTCATACCTTCTAAAATTTTTCTTCCATCTACATAACAAATTCTAGCACTACTACATACCTTTTCTTCAGTCTCTTTCAGGGGTTTCAACTTGTGACAAACTCCATCCTTTGTCAAGGAATGAGATTTTGCATGGCCATCATGTATAGCTCGCCTATCAAACTGCTACGACCTCCCAAACAACATGTAGTTCTCAATCTTGAACTTTACTAGGCACTACTCATTGACAAAAAAATTGTGGTCTTTCTACAACTAGGAAATCTGATACAAATGCGGGTTCCTTTCCCTCTTCAGCTTCAACTTTGTGACCATCTCTTCTGACACTAGATTATCGGTGCTTCCACCATCAATAATGACATCACAACATTTTCCTTCACACTTGCACCTTGTGCGAAATAGATTCTTCTTTTGTTCTGGTTCCTTTTCCTCAGTCACTAGGGCTCTCCTAATCACTAGGACTTCTCCCCTTTTAGCATCATCTGAATGTTCAGATTGGGCCTCATCATCTGCATGCGCAACCCTTCAATGACCTTCTAGCCTTTTGTTTGCCCTTCCTTGGTGTTGTGGACATTCATAGGCTCAATGCTCTTCTTCACCACACTGGAAACACGTTCCTTTGAAACCACCTCTTCCATATCCTTGTCCATATCTCCCTCATCCTCTACCTCTTTGATCACCACTATTTTGATCATGAGGGTGGTAGAAGTTGTCATTCCTTTGGCTTCAGCTGGTACCCACATCTTCACTTTTCTTTTCATCAACATTTTGGCTTCCTGAAGGTCTTCCACTACCCCTTGCACTTTGACCTCATCCTTTTTGCTTGCCATCAAATCTTTTGTTCAGCTTCTCTTCCACCTTCAGAGCAAACGGATACACATCCTCAATGGTAGTCATTCTGACTAGGCTTAACTCCTCCTGAATGCTCAGTCATAACCCATTAAGATATCAGGCTACCTTCTCGTTATTGGCCATTGTGTGGCCTGTTCTGATGATTATCTTGTGAAAATATTTAGTATATTCTTTCATAGATCTGCTTCTTTGCTTCAACCCTTGCAATTTCTTCAATAGATCTTAACTCTTAACCCAATCTGGATCCTCTATTTCCTCATACTCAAAATATTCTTCGAGCTCGTTGATCCAGTCGATCAACTCTTCTGGGTTTAGACTTCCGGAATAACTGGGGACTTCTGCTCTGGGTCTTTTCCCGATCTTTGAAATGGCCCTTATTAGCCACATTTGGTCTTGATAAATTGCTTCTTCTTCCTCTTCTACATTTGAACCTTCTTCCTCTCCTTCATCCTCACTTTCCTCTTTCAGGTTTAACCCTCTTCTCAATTGCTCTTGTAATGCATCAATTTGTCTTTGGAGGGCTGCCAATGCATCTCTTCCACCAGCATTTCTGCTGCCTCGACCACCTCTGGCACCACGATGCCTACCAGGCATCACTCTTGGAGGAATCTTTCTTGACCTCGACCCATAACCATGGTCCTGGTGTGAACTGCCTCACGATCGGTGATCTGTCCACACACTCAAGAAAACCTGGTCTGATACCACTTGATGAGGGCGTAGCCTGAGACTTAGAAAATAACCCACAAACAAGAGAATAATTTTATTATTCAGAAATTGGAGCTTCTTACATGTAGAGGATCTCAAATCCCCAAGTTCTACAATACATGCAAGTTACAGAAAGCTACAGAATCACCCTTTCGTAATATGTGAGCTTGTCCCAAAAAAGTTACCCAAAAATTAGAAACCTGCCCATAAATAGAGCTCCTCTTTAGTTTGAAGCCAAAACAACATTGAAATTTGAGTTTAGGCAGTTTGGCGCCGAAAAATTACAACTTGAAGTTCAAATTTCAAAAGAACATTTGCAATTGTATTTTCTAGAAAGTGCGCCAACTTCCCAGGGCCATAACTTTTGATCTGGGACTCCGATTCGCGAACCGTTTGAACCGTTGGAAAGGTCTCGAAGTCAATAATGAACTTGAAATTAGCTATTCCAATTTTAGCAAGTTTTGGGACCAATCCGGGAACTCTAAGTGGCTCAAATCTAACTTGGAAGATTTTCAAGTGCAAATCTGGGGAACTAAAACTGCAATATCTTTCAACCCAGGAATAGAAAATAAAAACCATAATTTGGGAATTTCATTATGACGAAAAGGGTATCGAATAATGTAAAAACATCTAAAAATTGATAAACTTGAAATTTAACTTTTTTGGGTGATGCAAGATTGCCCTTACAGTACTGGATGCTCCTGCATCATATTCCTAGAAAGTGGGAAATCCATTAGTCAACGAGAAGACTACTTCAATTAATTGACACTAAACTACAAGAGAACTTGTAGTACATTAGGTGTCTCTAAGATAGACATCCATGATTTATGGAGATAAGTCATCCATGATTAGTGGAGTCAAAACAAACATCCAAAATCAATGGAAGTCAAAACAAACATCCCCCATAAATAGAGATAGGCATGCATGACTTAGAGTGAGTTAGTTAACTTGGAAAGAGGAATCAAGTTAACTAATTGTTAATCATAAATGCCATCCTAGAGACTAAGACGTCTCAACCTAGGTGTCATTTTACACCTCACCACCTCTAGTCAACAACTCCTCAATCCATGTGTTGACTTCTTCCACCTCCAAACAGTCAATGCTCTATAGAATAATGATGTGGCATTGCACCATGTCCTCTCCATGCACAAGCTGCTATTGATACTAAATGTATTTTGCAACCACATCATCCAACTTGGTGGAGAGGTTAGCAATCTTTCTCAACTGACAACTAGTAGGGTCACTACAAAAAGTGCCACAGATGAAATATTCGAACTATTTTTGCACTATCTCTAACTCAATGTATGCTCCACCCTGATACATGTAGAGTCAAGGGATGGATATTACCAACATTCTTAAAAATTTGATGATATTTGCTACAATCTAGTGGTACTCAATCATCTCAACAAAATTGGCATCATAGGCTTTCACCTTGTATGCTAGTTGTTCTTTCCAAGCAAATAGATGATGCTTGTTATCTGCAGTGGTCACTGATTGTTATGTCGATAGTAAATCCACAATTGTCATCTCATCCCTGACCACTTCTCTACAATCTTTAACTTTTATTGTTGAATATCCATGCGGACTCCATGAGCTCTATCCCTCAATTGATATAGTTATACCAGTGTACATCTTCCCCTGACAATAAATTCCTCCACTTGATCTCTCAAGTGTTTTCCATATGTCATTAGTTGGTGATGGTTTCACTCTATGGGGAGGTCCAACATCTCTTGTGGTAAAGTAGAGATGTTTTGTGTGCCATGCATCAAATTGGATATTTACAACCTTAGTTGTTTTTCAGCCTTTAAGACTACTTTGTCTGTGCCATCCTTCACCATTCTCTCTTGAGCATGAATTGATGCTATCTCGAGAAGGTCTACATCCACCCGGTGAGTGGTCTTGCCAAGGATTACCTATGACAAGGTGAAGTCATGAACTTCAACCTCGTGTACATTTATGTTCTTAGGTGGGGTAGCTACCTCTATGATGAACTCATTATTAGTGTTCTTTCCTATGTGGAATTGTTTCTTCATCTTCTTAACAGACATGTCTTGATGGACATGAGCGAATTATATGAAGTCCAACTAATAGGAGGGCATGTCTCTCTTCCTTCCTAGGAGATGTTCAAGCCAAGGGTTATGGATAGCCTCTCTGAAAGGAGGAACATTGGACCCATGAATAGTTGATGGATGATATGGTTTTGTAATAATATCTTGTGGTGGTGAATCCATATCAACACAAACTAGTGAAGGTTGCAACTATGGTCAAGGCTATGGTTGTGGTGAATTGGGAGACTCTATTTCTACTATAGGTGCAACATTTATTGCAACATCTTCCATTATTTGTTCTATCTTAACTATGATTGCCTCAATCACTAGCTTAGCTACAATGGTTTCCATGAGCACTTTAGGTAATTCCTATGGCTGTCTCCACATGTTCTTCCTACTTACTTGCCTCAGCACTCTAATTTCTTCCCATTGTGTAACACGACATTCTCATGCCTTTGGGAGGGTTACTCCATTGTTTCCATCTTGGCTTCTTTCTAGACATGGAAGGTAGTGATGGATCAACCTATGGTGGCTCTGTTTGGGGAATTACTACCATCCTCATCTTTTGGCTATTCCGTGAAAACTACCCGATCTGAGGGGTAGCGGGGTAACATAGCAGGGTGACCAATATATCCATATAGTTGTATATAGATGAATGTGGGGACTTGGATAAACCAATCAACCCAATCCACCATTTCCTCCTTCACTGTTAGTGAAATGCATATATGCATCTCATGGTCAAGATCTCTAATGATGTACATTGTGAAAATGTCATTGGTTTGCTTGAAGTTCCTTTCCTCGAGTGTAAACTCAAGGCATGAAAAATGATAATGGACCTTCTACATGCCTAAGGTTCCCATAATATTCAGTGCTCTAAACTGGCCTTGGAAGGCTATTAGGTTTACTAAGTACGAGCACATATGGAATCTGTGGATCTCTAAGAACCCTTTTATTTGTTGGTGGAGTGAATCACTCATGAGAGAGGACTAGTCATTGTGCTCCCTATTGCTAACAATTTTAGCTATGATGTAATAAGTCCATGGCTGAAATTGGTTCCCTTCTCCTGACCAATGATCTGGTTTAGTGTGATCATTACAGCGTACTCATCTCGAAATTCTCCATGCCCTAGATTCTTGGGCAAGCTGGCTTTCTACACTTTTAACCATTTTTTTGCCATTCTCTGTTGGAACTTTTCCTTTGAAGCTTCAAATGCTCTCTCAAATTATTTCACATATATGACCCCTCTTTTGGAACATGGTGGAATAGAAAAGCAATTTTCTATATCTTTAGGTTTGAGACTACAAATCACTCTATCCATTGATCATATTTCTCGTGTGGTCAGATTGTAATGCTTAATACAAGCAATTACAAGCTCCATGCTCTGTAACATGATGGGGATAGATGTTTCCTCAAGCAATTAAAATTTCTTGATGTTCTATAGAGTGATATGGTCTATTCGTTCCAAGTTCTCTAAATCAACCTCTAGGTTCATTTGATGTAGGTCGGTGTCTGTCATTTTTAGGAAATCATGGTACAAGATCCTTTTGGTCTTGTATTGTACTTGAGAGTACTATAGCATGAAGAACATAAAGAATGATTGTATACATGACTTGACTTAGTTATGAAAACTCTTGAAAATCCTTAAAAATAGCATCGCCTGCGAAGAAGTATTTTTTTGGAAAAATTTTGACACATGTGTTTTATTCGTGCTTCAAAGCTAAACAAACCCAATTCATTGGATTTTTGAATTTGTAATTTTTTGAAAAAATACCTAAAATAAGGGAATTTTTTTTTCTAATTTTGGAAAATTTCAAGAGATGGGTTTCTCTGAAAAACTGTGTTGATCACACCTAGTTGGTCACATCTGTGATATCCTTCTATTTTCTATGACATCCAAGAATTTTAAGATAGAATAGAGGAAGAATATAAGAGGAAGATTGGAAATTATTGTTTCCCTCTTGGAAAATATATTCTTCTAGATGCAACCTCTAAGAAGAAAACATTTTGTGCCAACGATCTTCGAAAAATAATGAAGAACAATAAAAACATTCTTCAGATCTTGAAAATAAGCTGTTTGAGAGAAAATGGCTATTTTTATCTTCAACCTACAAAAGAAATAATGAGAATGGGATGAATAGGGTTTCTTTATAGTGATTCAAGTTTGAATCCTTCAAGATTGGGTGCTAACTCATGATTTTGGAGGGATTTGGCTTGATTTGGAGTTCCCAAAAGTGATTTCCACTAATTGTGGGTTGTTTGAACCAAATTTTCCTCCAAAATCTCTAACTTAGTCAACAAATCTTGATTTGAACAATTTTTGCATCCTTTTTGAATTTGAGCATCTTTTTCATTATTTTTCCATAGTGAAGAGCCTTTATTAGATCTTCACTCTTTGTTGATCAGTTGATCCTGAGCAGCTACTAATAGATTCATTGTTGAGCTAGAACCATGCTGAAGAGATGTGCCTAGAAGATGTTAAGCATGAAAAGTAAATCTAAGTCTCTAAAATATTTCTTGTGCCTTTCTTCAATAGGGGCACTTTTAAACTTGATTTAGTCAATTTTCATGACTATTCTTCAATTCTTCCATTTAGACTCTTTGTGCTTCGATTTGATATCTCTATTGACTAATGAGTCTGATGATCTTGCTTGATGATTCATCTAATAACCAGCTTAGTCCTAGAAAGGATGACTAGTTTCTCAGCTCTTGAAAGTCAGTTTCAGGCCCTCAAAAGCAAGGGAAACTTTCTTTAGTAGGGGCATTTTTGACTTTTCCACTAGTTATTTTGATGTTGTAAACAACCCCAGTTTCATCTCTGTCATCAGATGATAGCTTTGTTGGATGTCTTCATTGATTAGTTTTTTGTCTAGATCGATCAAAATGGAGAAGGTCATCCTTGAGGTCACTCAGTAACAAGACTACATCTCCATGCCTAAAGGCAAGGGCACCTTTCTTCAGCAAGGGCACTTTTTCTAGACACTTAGCACATTTTTCAATGTTCTTCATTCAGTCTCCATCTCTGGATTTTTTTGCTTGACCACTACCTTTGACTACTTGACAGGTTTGATGAACATGTTGTTAGATTGATTGAGAGGCTAAGAGGGAATTGGAAAAATGATTTATACACAATAGTTGTTGATAACTTCATCATGTGTGTCAAAAAGGATGCCCCTGGCCAATAGGGGTGCTTTTATCTTGAAGCTCACTGATTTATCCTTCAATCTGCATGCTCTGACAATCAAATGTTGTTATTGTCTGATTTGTCTTCTAGGCTTGTTGACTAGTTCGTTTGGAAGCTAGATCAAAGCTGGAGAGATCTCACGAAGACAACATTTCCTAGGAAGTGACATCTTCATCATCTTATTCAAGGGTGCCTTTCTTCACCAGGGGCACCTTTTTCATGTTCGACTACCATTTTTGATGGTTCTTGCCAACAACCTCTTCACACTCCATTGACGTTTGCCAGTGATCTCTAAATCATATGATCTTGTTGAATGATTTGCTGTAAAGCTAGCAGGAACGTGAAGATGATGACTTCCTTAGAAAAATTTGGTGATTGCATTTGACCCCTAAGATCTAAGGGTGCCTTTCTTCAGTAGGGTCACTTTTAGTACTTTGACTTCAAGTTCTCCTTGGTAGCATTTCTAGAGAGCCAAATTTTGGCCTTTTCTAGTTTTGAAAATCTCCTCCATCAAACAACATCATTTTTATCCTTTTCTACCATGGTTTCTTCATTGAAGCTTTTGAAGCTTAACTTTCAACACTTGGTACTAGACAATCTACCATTAATGGTTGTGGAGCTTCTAACTTTCATTTTGAAAAATGAAAATAGACCCACCAAAGTTAAACATATTTTTGATGATTTTGACACTAATACATTTTGGTATTTTTTTCGACGGTAGATGCTGGGCCAGAATTTTGACGTTTCAAATGCTGTCAAAATTCTGACGCAATAACAACGACGAACATCTGTCGAAATTCCGAGGACCCGCCGTCGAAAAAAATACCAAAATGTATCAGTGTGACTTGACCAGTGTGATCGTGAAGTTGATTAATCTTATCAAAATCATTTTCATCCATTTCCAAGAAGGTCCTATTTTTAGGAAATTTCCCTAAAAATAGGGATTTGAAACCCTAATTTTTAAGTTTCAAAATTTTACACATATGTTCCTCGATAGAAACCCACAAAAACCCTATGTTTGGTTTGACCTAAAATAGACTTTTCATGGAATTTTTAAATGATTTAGCTCAAATTAAGAAAAATTAAAAAATTATTTTTGGTACAACATTAGGCTCCGTCTTGTGACCATGTCAAATACCTATGGCATAGAAGAACCAAGAATCTCAAGTTCATAGACCAGTATTCTTATTAGTTGGGCATGGAGTCAGGACTTATTTCCTAAATCATCTAATACTTAAAGTTCTCTTATTTATTCACCTAAAACAAGACTACCTACGAAATAACCTAAAACACGACAATACTATACAAAATGGGGAAACACATAACAACATAACATTAAAGAGAGGGAAAATTATTTACAAAGAAAACACCCCATCCCCGAAGGGATGAAATGTTTTAAATACTTCTCATTGTAGGGTAGTGGAAAGAGCCTTCCATCTAAATGTGAGAGATTATAGGAATTCTCTCCTGCAACATCATGGATCTGGAATGACCCTAGCCAAAGGGAGTCAAATTTGTCATGCATTCCCTTTGGATCATGTCTCTTGTCCTATAATAGGACCTTCTCTCCAATTTCAAAATCTCATGCCGAGCCCTCTTGTCAAAGATCTTCTTCACTCACTCTTGATGTGGAGTGATTTTATCAACTACCTCCACCCTCTCCTCTTGTAGCTTCATCAGGCACATGATACATTTCTCAATGGGATCTATGAATTCCTTATCCTCTATTGTGGATGCCAGCTATAAGGTGGACAACTCTAGAGTGATAGGAAACACATCCTTTGTGTCATATAGGATAGTGAAGGGGGAAGTTCCAATAGCTCTCTTGGGCGTAATCTCATTAGCCCAGAGAGTGTCGTACAACTTTGTGTCCCAAGCCCATTGACTAGAATCAACCATCTTGCGCACAATCATGATAATGTTCTTATTTGATGATTCAGCTTGTTCATTGCCCTTTGGATAGTAATCTGATGAGTGGCACAATAGGATGAGGTAGGGGTATGTGTAGGATCATGATGGGCCAAAAGTAGCGATATGTAAGTGATATGATGGCCCATGTGGTTGATGGCCTTTTTTACCCAAAATTGATGAAACAAAAAGGGTTTTAAAAGGAGATTCTCAGCTTTCCACCAATATAAATTATTCTTTGTAACTTTGAATTTAATAAAAAATTATTATTCATTTTCTATTTGAATTATGACTAAAGTCCTAATTGATAGTTTGATTGAAAAACATCTATAGCTTTCAAATGGTATCACTTTTTTGAATTAGATACATTTTTCACATTGTATGCTTTGTATACTATAGGATTAAAAAGAAAAAAAATGAATTTCATGAAGTTTTGACCAAGTTAAGTTTGTCAGACATATGAGTTTTTATATTTTTTAAAAGTTGTAATAAAAATTCATAATTAATCATTTACTTGGAAAAAATTTACAAAAAAATATGCATCACATCGAGACATGAGTTCTCTACTTATATCTAAAATCTTATAAAAAAATATTAATTATCATTTTATTGTGGTTATGGTGGTCAGATAGACACCTACTTCTTATTTTTTACCTAAAATTTAAGTACTATTGCATTGAAATTTCAAATTTTCACCAAATAGATTTTTTTTAAAAACAAACCTAGCAGTTTAGAAACTACATTAAATTTTCCACATATTTTATTCTTACATATTTTTCAAATAATATTAGATAACTTATTTAAATTTTTACGTCAAGTAGCCTACTTTGATTTTTTTGAATTTTCGCCACTTAAGGGCCTATTTTTTCCATGACGATTTTGCACATACCCATAGTCAAAATAGAATTCTACTAACTCCTCTGACAAGAAGTTTGTAGTGTTGCTAGTGGGTATGTGTAGGATCATGATGGGCCAAAAAGTGGTGATATGATAGGTATGTGTAGGGTATGTGGTTGATGAATTCTTTTTACCCAAAATTGATGAAATCAAAAATATTTTTAAAGGAGATTCTTAGCTTTCCACCAATATAAATTATGCTTGACTTTGAATTTAATAAATAATTATTATCCATTTTCTATTTGAATTACGACTAAATTCCTGATTGATAGTGTGATTGAAAAACATCTATAGCTTTCAAACGGTATAACATTTTTTGAATCCGAAATATGTGTCACATTCTATGTTTCGCATACCATAGGATTAAAAAAAAGAAAAATGAATTTCATGATTTTTTTACCAAGTTAATGTGGTTAGACACATGAGTTTTTATATTTTTTAAAAGTTGTAATAAAAATTTCATAATTAATTATTTACTTGGAAAAAAATTACAAAAAAATGTGTCACATTGATACATAAGTCCTCTACTTATCAATAAAATCTTGTAAAAAATTATTCTCATTTTATTGTGGTTAGGGTGGTTGGACAGACACCTACTTATTTTTCCCTGAAATTTAAATTCTACTACATTGAAATTTCAAATTTTCACCTAATAGATTTAAAAAAAAGAAAAACCTAGTAGTTTAGAAACTATATTCAATTTTCTACAGATTCTATTTTTACATATTTTTGAAATAATATAGATAAATTATTCAAATTTTTACATGAAGTTGTCTAACTCTAATTTTTCTAATTTTTTTACAACTTAAGGGCCTGTTTTTTCCATAATGATCCTACACATACCCTAACTACACAATCTTTTCTGGTACTCCGAAGCATGTAATGATGTTCTCTTTGAGGAAGTTGCACACTACTTTGGAAGTAGCTTGCTTTGTAGGGATCACCTCAACCAATTTGGTAAAGTAATTTGTCGTCGTAAGAACATAAACATGTCCTTTACTAGAATGTTGGTTGATGGGCCCTATGAAGTCTATGCCCCATTGCAAGAATGGATCATCTATTATCACTAGCCTTAGTGGAAGTGGTGATAGCTTGAGTTTGCTAACAAATTGTTGGCACAATTGACATATGTGCACCCAGTCATATGTATCACAAAACAAAGTTGGCTAGTAGAACAATGCTCACAAGATTTTATATGTAGTAACCTTTGATGAAAAGTGGCCATTGCAAGCCTAATTGTAAAATTCTTCCAACAACCGCCACTGTTGGTCCTTGGTGACACATAGTAAGAATGTTCCATCAAACCCATGCTTGTATAGAATGTTTCCTCTAAGCACATAGCTTTGTGTTTGTAGTTTCAAAGTTCTTTTATGTTACTTTCCCATGTGTGTTGGGAATTCTCATAAGTTAAATAGTACCACAATTTAGTGTACCATTCTTGCGTAGAATCAAATAGTAAGACCATTGGAAGGTCTTCTTGAATTTCAGTTCCAAGGATTCCAACAATAGCCTAGTGCTTTAGATCACCGTCTTCTGCTATGAGATGATATAGACCTATCCCATAGACGAGTTTGGTATTCTTGATCTCCAAGTCGTATTCCTGGAATCTTGTAATCCAGTTGCCTCTTTTGGTGCCCATCTCTTGTTGAGTTAGGAAACTTTTGACTGTGGGTTCTATAACATATATAGTTGTGTGGGAATTGAAGATGTAGAATCTGAAATTCTTGACTACCCTCACAACTACATAGGCATTCTTTCCAATTTCTCATTACTGGGATTCGATGTTTTTGAAGCTATTGCTCATGAAGGCAATCAATGACTCAATATCTTCATTCAACTTCTATGTCAGTATGGAAGAAAGGGTGTAATTTGATGCGTAACAATAAAGAATGAATTCCTTATTGAAATCAGGTCAAACCAGCATTGGTGCCTTATTGATGGCTTCTTTTATTTTGATTTATGCCTCCTTTACCTTTTAGTCCATTTGAAGGAAAACGTCTTTTTCATCATTGTTAATATATATTTGGTCAGGTTTTAGAAGTCAGGTAAAAATATTTGTATGAAGTTCACCTTTCTGAAGAAGGAGTGCACCTGAGTTGTATTTGTTGGGAGAGATAGGTCTTTGATTGAATCAACCCTAGCAAGATCAATCTGAGTTCCCTCTTTGGAGATGGTATGGCCAAGTAGCTTTCCTTTCGTCAACGCAAAGATGGATTTCTTGGGATTCAATGAGATATGATGGTACCTACATCTATTGAACACTTTCACGAAGTGTTGAGAATGATCTTTCCATTCTTAGAGAAAGTGATAAGGTCGTCAAGATAGATGACTATTAGTTTGTCCTTTAAGTCCCTGAATGCAAAATCCATGGCTTTTTAGAAAGTAGGACTGGCATTGATGAGGCCGAAGGGAATCCTTTCATAAGTGAAGGTTCCCCATGAGGTAGTGAATGCTATCTTGAGTTGATCCTCCTTAGCCGCCACAATCTGGCTGTATCCAAGAAAGTTGTCAAGTAATGACAACATCTCTAATCCGGTTACTATTTTCAATGTGTGCTCCACTATTGGTAAAGGATAAAATTTATGCTTTAGGGATGAATCGTTGAGGTTCCTGAAGTCTACAAAGATTTGAATCTCTATATTCTTCTTGCATACAAGAACAATGTTTGACACCCACGTGGAATAATGGATTGGGAAAAGGATATTTTCATCAACCATCTTTTGTACCTCCACGTAGATTGTGTCTTGGACATGTGGGTTATAGTGTCTCTACTTCTGTTTAAAGGGCTTGATATCTAACTTGAGAGGAATCTTGTGAGACAATTCCTTTGGCTTAAAGAATTTCAAATCTTTGTATGACCAAGCGAAGACATCTCTCTACTGTCTGAACAAGGAGATAAAACTATTGCTTTCCTCTTTAGTGCAACATTTTCCCATGTTAACAAGCTTGGGCTTGTCTTTGGTACCAATGTTGACTTGACAGTAATTGACAGATGTCTTGTTGGCCAAGTTTCTCTAATCTTGTACATGCCTTTCATTTCTATCAAAAATATCCTCCAAGGATACGAGACCCTTGGGGATATTGCTGCCTCTTAACTGAATGATGCCAGATTTGGTGGCTTCAAAATCTTCTGCTATGGATTCTTTGAAAGGAGAAGCATTACCTTAAAATAATAGTTCTTTATAATTGTTCCCCATGCAGAGGAACTCTTTGATGTCATCATCATCATCAAAGATCTTCTAGTTGTCACAGTTGTTGGGGATAGACGGCCTGCAAACAAGCTCAATAATGAAGGCATTTTGATGGAAGTCAGAATGAGGCATGAAGAGACTAGCCAATACCACGAAGGGAATCTTCTTTGTTATTGTACTCACGTGGAACGTATATAATGTTGAATGCATCGAACCATTCGATTGCATTCCACACCCTTTGTTGTTAAGACATAAGGCAACTTTTCCTTGATAGCGCTCTCTAATCTATTGGATGATTAGTTCTAAATCACTTTCGACTTGGAGGGATTTTATACCCATATCTCTTACATTTCTAAGGCCTAGTATGAGCACCTTGTATTCTATGGTGTTGTTTGTATTATCAAACTGCAAGCAATAAGTGAATGGGTATAGAGTACCCTCGGGAGAGGTAATAACAACTCCTGCTCCAAAGCCTGTTGTAGAGAAACTTCTGTCGAATTTTATTGTCCACATATTTGATCTTTCTTTTGATGTGTTTGTGGAAAATGAAACCTTTTTCTTTTCTTTGGTTACTTTAGACAACATGGCATATGTTTCGGGACCCGTACTTTGATATAGCACTTGTGCTTGGGGGTCTTGGGATTTCACCACTGTGAATTTGGACTTAGCCTCAAGTTCCAACTTGAAGTTACCTATCTTTAATGGGATTTTCATGTACACCCAATCCATTTGGATATCGCATTCGAGATCTTTATAGAATATTTTTCTTAGTAGCATCCCGTAGCTAATTGGTATGTCAACTATCAAGATGGTCATCATGATCTTCTTTTCTAGACATGTTATCAGTCTTACTTGACAATCCTTCAATTGGTCTACCAATGGTACCATTTTGGATTCAAGTGAGTAGCACTTGTCATGAGTTTTGATACATGATAATCCTAATGAGTTCATGATCTACAAGGGAATGACATTATCTGATGCTGCCGAGTCTATTATGCAGTTGTTGAGTTTGTACCCTCCCATATACAGAGATGTGTAAAAGGTTTTTGGATTTTCTCAAGATGCTGGTATGAAAGATTATAGCAACATGGGTTGGATTACAACCTTCTTCTTCACTACTTTGAGAATCCGATCCAATTAATCGGTGGACCTAGAGATATTCCATCTATGAGATTTGTACCTTTGACTTCATCAGGGATGTCACGATGTCAAAATTTGTTGAAGATGGATCTTGATCATTTAATGTGACGTTCTCATGTGAAGATTTGGGATTAGAAGTGGGGGATTCTTTTCCCTTTTCATTGGACTTCCATTTTTCTTCATCTTATTTTTGTGCTTTGAAGTGCTGGGCACGTGTGAACACAGGTGTTGAGATATTCTCATATTTGATAGTGAGAGAGTACAAATGGTAGTCTTCTTCTTCTTGATTTTGATTTATGGTTATGTTGTTGAAGTATCTCATTGTGGAGTCGCCATCAAAGTTGTTCATTTGTAGGGTATTTGTAGGATCATCATGGAAAAAATAGGCCCTTAAGTGGTGATGAAAATTAAGAAAATCAGAGAGGAAACTTGATGTAAAAAAATGAATAAGCTATCTATATTATTCTAAAAATATGTACAAGAATAGAATATGTAGCAAATTGAATGTAGTTTCTAAACTACTAGGTTTTTTTTTTTTTTTAAATCTATTTGGTGAAACTTTGAAATTTCAATGTAGTAGTACTTAAATTTTAGGGAAAAAATAAGTAGGTTCTTGTCGACCACCCTAACCACAATAAAATGATAATATTTTTTTATAATATTTTAGATATAAGTAGAGGACTCATGTCCCGATGTGATGCATATTTTTTTGTATTTTTTCCAATTAAATAATTAATTATGAATTTTTATTACAACTTTTAAAATTATAAAGCCATGTATGTCGACCACCTTAACTTGGTCAAAACTTCATGAAATTCATTTTTCTTTTAATCCTATAGTATGTAAAGCATAGAATTTGACACATGTTTCAGATTCAAAAAATGTGATACCATTTGAAAGCTATAGATTTTTTTCAATCAACCTATCAATCAGGACTCTAGTTGTAATTTAAATAGAAAATGAATAATAATTATTTATTAAATTCAAAGTAAAGCATAATTTATATCAGTGGAAAGCTGAGAATCTCCTTTAAAAACCCTTTTTGTTTCATCAATTTTGGGTTAAAAAAAGTCGTCAGCCACATGGGTAATCATATCACTTACATATCACCACTTTTTGGCTCATCATGATCCTGTACATACCCTATGGTGAGACAACATTTGCATTTGAAGGTACATAACTTGGGATTGGTGCTTGGTCTATAGCATACCCCATTATTTGGTTCATCCTTTAATTCTCAGGGCAGTCAACTCCAATGTATTCTACTATTTCATGGAAACAATAGTACACATTAGATTTATCAGCCTCTGCTTGTCTTGGTAGAGGTCCTATATATCGAGGCTTGTTATTATTGAAGGGATGGAAGTTATTCCTCTTTGGTTGATAAGGTTGTTTAGTTTGATACTATTGTTGAGCTTGGTACTATTGTTGTTGCTGATATAGTGGTGGTGAAATGGGCAGTGCTTGCTGCCACCGATTGAATGACTGTCTCTTGAGGATAGTTACCTCATTTGCTACCTTCTATAGTAGTGGATCTACTGATGCGTGGACCAACAGTCTAATAGTGTTGTTCTTCATCTTCCTAGTTGTGATCATGTGGTCCTCGAGCTCAATAACTCTTTCTTGTGCAACCAACAAGTCTATTTCATGGTTACCTTTTATGAAAAAGGCTTTCCCCGAGGCAAGGGTGTTGATGAAACTGCTCATCAAGATTTCATCTAATGCATTGAGAGTGTGAGAGAGATGTGTAATGAGGAAATTAAACCTTGCTATGAATTCCCTCATCGATTATGTGGGTTCCATCTATGAGTTAGATAATAGGGAAAATAATTGATAGCTATCTTTGGCAGGCTTGAACCATGTTAGAAACATCTCATGCATGACCTCCCAACTTGTGATTATTCCTGGTTACAAATGGTTGAACCAGTTAGTAGCATTTTCCTCAAGAGTTTTTGAAAAATATTCAAATGGCAATACCTTCATGTGGTAAAAACATAATAGAACAAGCCACTGTGAATGCTGAGATGCGCTCATTTGGGTGTCTATCCCCATCGTCATAGAATCTTGGAAAAAATATTTTTGTGATCCTTTGGGAAGTTCATGGTTTCCTTGAAAGGAAAATGGGTTTATGTTATTTCCCCATGGCAATGGTGTTGAATATCTTACATTCCTTGGATTATGGTTTCCAAACAAATTGTTACCAAATCCATTGTCATTTCCATTGTCGTTGTTTCCATTCCCATTGTCGTTGTTACCATTATTATTACCATTTTCGTTCCACCATTATTGTCATAGCCAATATTATAGCCATTATTGTTGTAGCCATTATTATAGACATAGCCATTTATTTTATTCAAGGGGTAAACGCTTTTGACTAGATCCATGAACTAGAATACAACCATTCAACAATACCACCCCAACGAGGTTTAAACCTTGGTGGCAAGAACAACAATGCCACCTTTAAACCATCATACCATGCCAATACAAAAACTAGCGCCATAGCCCTTATTCTCATTTTCATTGACCATATCTTGAGTTGGAGACCTGTTCTTGTTGTGGATCTTCTAGAAAATGCTTAGGAGCCTCTTCAAAAATATGCTCTATTTTGGATGCTTCTCCAACTTCTTGCAATAGAGGATTGGTTCTCCTCCTTGTATATACTTGGTAAGACACAATGCTTACTACCACCTAGGTGGAGGTAATACCAACCTTCCAGCTACAAGATCAACCTTTCTTTCTTCTTTGTCCAAAGTAATATTCATGGCTCTCCACTGAGTAGGTGATGTATTCTTTTGAAAGATAAACATGCACAAGCTATAGATGATGTTTTTTTGCTCTCCTTCAATGAATGTAAGATCTAGTTGGAGAGTTGTTGAAGCAAGATCTGGTTGTTTAGCTGGAGCCTAAGGACACTAGATAGTCATTTTGTGACATAAAATCATTTATCTTTTCTTGAATTTTTATGCCTCGTTGCCCCATGGTGGGAAACAAAAAATTGTGGCATTTCAATTAGCACCTCTGGAGTGTTGATTGGAACATACAACTATTGCAAGTGTTTTAATATCTTATCCTTCAGTATTATACAGAGGAAGATCCCTCTTTGCTGATTTTGAATGTAAAAAAAATAGTAAAGTAAGGTTCCTATCTTTTTTACTCAGCAATAGGACACAAGGGTGCATAAACATAATGCACCGTAGCTAAGGTTTTCTCTAATTTTAGTAGATCTTTAACTATGACTAAAATAGCTTTTAATCTATCCTATCTCCTCAAGATTAATAGAGCATGAGGGAATAGGAATGGAATGAGTGGGTTGGATTACTTGGTGTGACCATCTTGCTAGAATGTGACCGAGGCTTTGAAGTCTCAAGATTATGTTGGAATAAGACTTTATGCAAGTAATCAATCTTATAGTAAGATAGATCTCAGACTTGCAAATGGGGAGGAACCCCTATCCGAGGTATAGGCTAGGAAATAACTTACTAGAAACAACAAATTACGATGATTTGGCTAACAGACTTGCTAAAGAGGAGGAACCCCTATCCAAAGTATAGGTTGAAAGATGATTCATTAAACAACATCAAACAATAACTTGCTAATAACAACATATCCAAGGAGGAGGAACCCCTATCTAAGGAGGAGATTGAAACAATAAATTATAATTAAAAAATGTTGAATGAACTCAAATATGTGGATCAAAATGCATGCGCTTTCTCATTTTTTGAGCTTCAAATTTATTCAACAAATTACAATGAATTGGGACATGCAAATGCATGAAATCATGCACAATTTCTCATCAAACCAATTAAATTTCATCCAGGAGTGAACAAATAAGCACTTGCAAACTTGAGGCAACAATGATAGAACGATTTTGCATAGTAAATAAAGGTTAAAAAATAATGAGCACAAGGCTCTTATTTATAGAGCTCAAAGGAGTGGGAAACCCCAAAATATTCTTGATTCAACAAAGATAATTTTCCAACTAACTAGTAATATTTATTCCTAGAAAGTAGGAAATACATTAGTCAACTTAAAGTCTACTTCAATTAACTAACACTAAACTACAAGAGAACTTATAGTACTCTAGGTGCTCAAAGGAGTGGGCAACGCCAAAATCTTCTTGAGTCAACAAAGATCATTTTCCAACTAATTAGTGAGATTTATTCCTAGAAAGTAGGAAATCCATCAGTCAACTGAAAGAATACTTTAGTTAACTGACACTAAACTATGTACAAGATAAATTATAGTACATTAGGTGTCTCTAAGATAGACATCCATGATTTATGGAGATAAGCCATCCATGATTAGTGGAGTCAAAACAAACATCCACAATCAATGGAAGTCAAAACAAACACCCCCCATAAATAGAGATAGACATGCACGATTTAAGGGGGAGTTTTTTAACTTAGAAAGAGGCATCAAGTTAACTAACTATTAATCATAAATACCATCCTAGAGACTAGGATGTCCCAACCTAGGTGTCCTTTTACACCTCACCACCTTTGGTCAACAACTGCTCAATCCATGTATTGACTTCTTCCACCTCCGGATAGTCAATGCTCTATAGAATAATGACGCGGTGTTGCACCATCTGCTCTCCATGCGCAAGCTACTGCTAATAATCAATGCATTTCATAGCTACTTGATCCAGCTTGGTGGACATGTCAGTAATATTTCTCTATTGACAACTAGTAGGGTCACTACAAAAAGCACCACAAATGAAATCCTGGAACTATTTTTGCTCTATCTCTAACTCAATGTATGCTCCACCAGGATACTGGTAGAGTCAAGGGATGGATATTACCAACATTCTTACAAAGTTGATAATATCTGCTACAATTTTGTGGTACTTAATCATCTCTATAGAATTGGCATCATAGGCTTTCACCTTGTATGTGAGCTGTTCTTTCCAAGCAATTAGATGTTGCTTGTTCATTGCAGTGGTAAGTGATTGGTATGTCCACTACAAATCTGTAGTTGTGATCTCATCCTCCAGCCTCTTCTCTACAATCTTTAACTTTAATTGTTGAATATTCGTTTTGATTCCATGAGCTTTGTCCCTCAATTAGTATAGTTATACCATTATACATCTCCCCCTGTCAAAAAATTCCTCCACTTGATCTCTCAAGTTTTTTCCACATGTCATCAGTTGGTGATGGTTTCACTCTGTAGGGAGGTCCAACATATCTTGTGGTAAAGTAGATATTTTTTGTGTCATGCATCAAATTGGATATGTACAACCTTAGTTATTGGTTTTCAACCTTTAAGGTTGCTTTGTCTCTTCCATCCTTCACCATTCTCTCCTAAGCACTGACTGATGCAATTCTAAGAAGATGTACATCCACCTAGCGAGTGGTCTGTTGGTTCCCAAATCAACAAATGCAATGAATCCTAAAGAGTAGCCACTCTCTCATATTCAGACTCAGAGATTTGATTTGGCCAATGAACAAGATTCAATAAGAGACTGAAATCTCCTACACTTTTGGCTCTATTAAACCAGGGACAGTAATCACAACAGTATATTTATAGATACTTGTGTGATAAGTACCAAATACACTATAAATAGATGATTCTCCTCTAATTGTTTAAAAGACACAACACCCTAAAGGTTTGGATGACATTCATGGTAGTGTTTAATTCAAACATGAGGGATGTAATAAAATAATCTCAACACACAAATAAATTGAGAATGATATTTGATTTGATTTAAATTTGTGATTTGCTATTGAATTAATCAATAGATTGAAACAAGAACAACACACTTCGATCAGTGCTTCATCCATTGGAACAGAGTTAACTTCAATATTTGTTCAACCTGATAAAAATTTAATGCATAGCATCATCTAAGCTTTGAAGATACTATATTACAATATTTCAACATAACATCTCAACCATAACTTCTTATCAGAATCCTTGCACTTAGCCTAACATAAACCAATAGTTTCACTCAAGCATTTATATACATTCATTGAATGAATAAGCAAGAATAAAGCTAAACATCCACTAGAAATCAATGGAGACAAATAAAATAACTCTTGATTATGTTATTCATAGCCTACAAAACTAGTACATAAGAGAGAAAATGGTTTCAAACTAGCACCATTCTATGTTATTATGCTATTATTGCTATAAAAAGTACATACACATTGAAAAAAAATCAAAACCTAAGACTTAACTCTAAAATATTTTGTATTACAATGTTCACCATGAATAATCTTAGAACAACACTCTCTGAAATGGAGCATAAACAACACTTAAGGAGAAAGAAACCCTAAGTGGAGATCAAAAGAAGACACTTGGTGTATTTAGGTATGTTGATCTACAACTTCCTTTGTTTGGTAAATACTTTTCAGGATACTCTCACATTCACACCTCATGCATTTTGTGTTTTCCCTCTAACAAAGAAAATTCCCCTTCGGGAAGACTTCATCCTTCATCATTATGCCCTGTAGCCTTAAAAAATCTATTTGTTAAAGATATAAAAAATTCCTCTGTGAAAATCTTTCACTTTTCATTCACCATTTTGCTTTAAAAACCCCTTTTTACCTGTTCATTTACCTTCTTCATTCCTGTGCACTCTTTGTGAAATACATTTACTCAGCATTTAAAGTTTTTAATTTATCAAAATGTGGAGACTTTGATTATTTTAGTTTAGGAAATAAAATTTCATTACCCATCAAATAAAGTCTTTAACTTTATTGGTGAGGTGTTTAAAATATTTTCTTCGGCTGTGAAAATAACATTAACTGTGCTTCTCACTTTTAAAATTTTACTCACCATGAAACACTTTATCAAATAATAATATTTGATATCAATTCGGGCCCACAATGCTTTATTCCAGCATTGTGGAGATAATTTCCATCACACATCTCTAATGTACTTAGAGAAAAACAAAATATAACAGTGCTAGGAGATATTCCCTTCATTGGGAAAAAATCCTTCACTTGTGCAATACATTTTACCTTCCCACCATAATTTATTTATGAGCCACTTTTAACCAACAACAAATAAAACTATATTTTATTTGTGAATTTTTTACTCATGACAACCACCATCACCAATCACAGATTTCAAGAGGGAAACTCATAAGAAATTAGTGATGAGTGAAGTCATGGAGTGCACCATTGTGCATCGCTCATAGGATGAGAAAAAATAAAACAAATCAGCAATGAATACACTCACTTTTGATCCCCTGTTCTTCATGCTTTTGCATCCTCTTAAGAGACTTTGACAACCATGAAACAAGTGTTTACAATGATCAACACAATTCTATCAATAGCCGATAGAATTAGGAATTTAAATTTCCATCAATAAAACATTTGTTAATGTTAAATTATTTATCCCCCAAAAATGGAAATTCAAAACAAAATTTCATGAAATGTATTTGCAAGCAATTTTCTAGCTCAAAGGAAACCAAAAATGCATAGAACGTTGTTAAAATTCCTTCCTAGGCATAAGAAAAGGTTGAGGCATCCTTCTGGAGGTTGAGAAGACATTTGCCGGCTTGTACATGCATTCAAAAATCTGCTCCAAGTCCAAAAACGTGATTACATTCTTCATTTGCAGCCATTAAAAACATTTTGAATTTCAGCATCCAAGCACAAGCCATTACTGATTGTAAGAGAAAATAAATCTCACAATAGAGATGGGTGATGGAAATTTCAGGCATTGCACGATCGCTACTTCATTCCCAAAATTATGTCGTGAAACTGCGATGAGCAATTAACGAATTTTGTACAATTGGTAAAGTTCCATTTATCAATGTAAACTTTAATATAGTTGCCCCAAATTATTTCCCGTGCACTTACTTTGCCAATATTTTAAACCAATATATACTTTCCCCAAATCTATTGCAGGATAAAGGCCATTGCAGATTTGATTATGAAAAACCTCTCACAAATAGCGATGAGCAATGGACTGAACAACCATCACTCATCGTTATTTGAACTCCCCATGAAAAGAAAGATGTGCGATGGATCATTCTTTAAATGATTTTTTATAAGGTTTGAAGTTGCCTCAAACTCATACAATGCAAACCATTGGGCATCACTAATTTAAGTTAGCTCAATCATTTTCAAATGGAGATGGGCGATGGAGTTTTCCCGTGAAAGTTGTCTCTGGACCAATCAGAAGCAAGAATTAAACTTGCTTGTCCTCCAAAACATTTGAAATTCATTTTATGTTTTCCCTAAATGCATCTTTTACAAATGCACAATATTTAAAATATTTAAAATATTTAAAATATTAACATTTGAAACATTATAAACATTTGTGACTTCTAATTACGCCTGCGATCCATTTGGAGAAAATTCACTGTGGGAAAATTGAGATAGCTCGAGCTGATATTTTTTGCATGTGGTCATAATAAATTATTTAGAGAAAACCCATTTCCTCAAAATTTTCCCAACCATCAAGAATCTGGTACCTCCTTTATAAATTGCCCCCTAAGACATGTTCGCCAAACTGAAAATGCATTAAAACAATCCATCATATGAACTTCATTTTTTACCAATATGGACTTGTATAGTATTTAGACCAAAACAAGAAATGGGTTGTCCTTAGATTTTCAAATTTTGAAACCTTTCACAACACTAATTTTGGCCATGTTGCAGTTAGAAAAGGATGAGTTAACCCATCAAAGCTTATCTAGAAGGTGTGAAACTGAGCATGCGTGTAACCATTTGAACAATAAATCTATTGCAACAAATAGCATGTAAAAAATATTCCTCGAGTGAAAATATTAAATACCAAAGTGGCTCACTCAGGATTTTTTGTAATTTCACCTGTGAGAAACCAACTTGACAGCACCAAGTCACCTCCTTCAAAAATTATCAAATCTTCTCCTGAGGAACTGCCACTGGACACACTAGGTCATTTGGGTGCACTAAATATGTGTGCAAGAATTTTTCGCTTCAATCAACATTCATCAAAAGATGTTAAGGGTCAAATATGACCACTTTGAAGCATTCTAAAAATGCAAGTGTAAAGTGAACAAACTGTATTTGCTTTTGACCTGGTAAAAAATCAAATTTGATCATGAGATTTTGAAAATGAACCATGAAGCATATGAATATAAGGAGAATGGAGAGCAACAATCTTTTCGTCATGAAAATGATCCAGTTGCAAAATATAAGCTTGAACAAGAGGCCACTTTGCAGAATTGAGAGTTCACAAATAGCAGAAAAATGTCAAAATCCTCCAACCTCGCTTTTCAAAACACTATCAAAACTCATCATGGGTAGCTGAAAAATGACATGCACTTTCACATGTATCACATGCATGTGACCACAATGGGGTTTTTCATGAAAATCAATTGGCTTCGAATTGTGACCCTCCAAAGTAGGTCACTCAGGCAAATTTTTTCAGGGGCACTTTTGAGTGTGCAAAGGAAAATATTTCAATATGGGCACTTCAAATTTGAAAATTTGAAGATGCCAACTTGGTCTTGTGAAGGTTTACTTGTGACAAGGTGAAGTCTTGAACTTCAACCTCATGTACATTTTTGTTCTCAGGTGGGGTAGCTGTCTCTATTACCAACTCATTATCAATGTTCCTTCCTACATGGACTTGTTTCTTCATCTTCTTAATAAGAAATTCTTGAGGGATATGATCAAATTCTATGAAGTCCAACTTATAGGAGGGCATGTCTCTCTTCCTTCTTAGGAGGCGTTCAAGCCAAAGGTTATGGGTAGCTTCTCTAGAAGGAGGAACATTGGACCCATGAGCACTTGATAAACAAGATGGTTTTGCAATGATATCTCATAGTGGCGAATCCAGATCAACATAGACTAGTGAGGGCTACGTTGTAGTGAAGGCTATAGTAGTGGTGAAGTGGGAGGCTCTTTTTCTACTACAAGTGTGGCATCTATTGTAGCTACTTCCATCATTTGTTCTATCTCAATTGTGATTGCCTCAATCACTAGCTCAGCTACAATGGTTTCCATGACTGCTTCGGGTAATTCCTACTATAGCTGTCTCCACATGTTCTTCCTATTGACTTGCCTCAGCATTATGATTTCTTCCCCTCATGTAACCCGACATTGCCATGCATTTGGGAGGGTCACTCCATTGTTTCCATCTTGGCTTCTTCCTATACATGGAAGGTAGTGAAGGATAAACCTGTGGCGGTTATGTTTGGGGAATTACTACCCTTCTCGCAACAAAAACAACAAGCCAACCACAACTGACATTACACCAAAACATCACTAAAGAGCATGCATTGCTTCCAAAGGACATCACATACCAAGGGAGAAAACAAACAAGGGAATACTAGTCTATAGAGGGAAGAGTATCACTCTCCCTACTAGTAGCTAGGAGACACAATAAAATCAATAGGGCAAAGCCAACTTGCACAAATCACATACCACATGAACACACACATAAGATGAGGTATGAACCATCCCGCACACTAATCCAAAACATAATAGTGAATCCACAGTACAAGACTTAAGGCCCTCATGTATCCATGCAAGGCATAAACAATCCATCTCTAAGTGAATGATCATAAAATCTATAGGGAAGAAAAACTCTCCCCCTAGCCTCTGGAAGTCCACAAATCCATAAAGCACAAAAGTACTCAACTTAAGAGCAAGGACAACAATATTCCAATCTCTAATAACACATTATACACAACAACTCTAATAACGTAATTTTAAAATACACAGTGGATTTAACATTTCTTCTATTAAGTAATTGTAATAGAACTCATTGTTTAGACATTAAGAAGAATTATCTAATTATTTTAATTATTCATTCTTCAAATTTTAAATCAATCAATCTCCTACATTAGATAAGTACATATATATATATATATATATATATAAAAGCATACATATATATATTTATATGGAAGTAAAATTATCTATAATTTCGATCTGTCATTAACAACAGTAAAGAGAACATTGAATAAAAGTTTACATATATATAATGTGATTATTACTATATATATATATATATAGGAATCGAATGACAGACATACAACATGGCGTTCGATACGAAGGAATGCAGTTAAATAAAACACTGTGTTCTCTAACTTACCACAATAATACTTATTTGCTCATACCAGTGTATCTAGACTTCATTTCCATTGAATATGAATACATGTACCCATGTCCAAATCGAATACAGGGATGTAAGATAAGAGTTATATGCCAACATAGCGAATTTGATGAACAAATAATATAATACGCATTCATCGGGTATCACCAGTGAAACTAAACAAAGACTTCATAGGAATATGCGGTGGAACACATAAACACAACAAAATTGTTGCATGCCAAAACTGATTAACTCAATATCGAATTAAGATGAGATAAAGGCATCAGCTAAGTCATATGGAAGTATAATAAATAAACTTAAGGCCAAGCATGAATGAAACGCCATGAAAAGAAAAGTAAGTTGCCACACCATAATGGCTCCAAGGTAATCGAATGCAAAAGCTTGAATTTATCTATATCAAACTCGTGGTTGACGTTGCCACTAATTGCAATAAATTTTCATACAAAATCTCTGTTTCCTTAGCATACAATGTACAGGCCGCCAAATCTCTGTGGTGTTGACACTGCAAGAGGCAGAAATCAATTTCACAAGCATCAAATGCCATCCAACAGAATTATAACGAAAGAACTCAGGAGATGAATATGGTGCGGCTCAATTGTAGCCAGAGGCAGGCGCAAGGGTACAGACTGCATACAGTGTTTTCAAGATTCAACAACGGACTTATACCAGGATGCTGACCACCAAATCGTTGGTTCAAGAATACACATAATAGACACCTTGTTTCTTCCTCAAATGCAAGACAAACACCAAAACAAGTACAAGAATTGATCTTACGTAATGAATAAAATACAATGGCTGGGGATTTCGATTATTCCCAACATGGAGAATAGTAAACTATGCAGACACAGATTAAACTCTGAAGCTCTGTTTATTTTGATTCAAATTGGGGAAAACACATTAAACAAACATGAAATAGGCAAAATATTCCCAATGAAATTGGGGTTTCAATGGATGTGTGATATTTACAAAGCAAGGACACTCATAAATTTACAAGAAGTTGTTTTGCAACAAATGAATTCAAACATTTATTTTAATTCCAATTCTAATTCTATAACCCCAAAAAACCAGAATAAAGCTTTCAAGAACAAGAAAATTTGACAGGGACAAGAAACAAGATTAGTTTTTTCCCTCAAAACTGCAAAATCCCCACTCTTTTAGCACTTTAATTGATTTATCAATCACTTCCCCCTCTCTCTATTGCTACATGCATTTGCAATTTAATTATTTTATTTTTATTTTCTATCAATTGTTTACCACCACTCCACTTTTAAAAACATTAAATTTATTAATTTAATCTTCATTTTAATTTTGTTTGCACACACTATAGTTAATAAATATCTATTTTAATATTTCTTTAGTACATCATAATTTTAATTTATTTATATCAAATAAAGGAATTAATAATATTTTATTTGTCAAAACCACAAATGTATTAAAACATTTATTTAAATTATCAAAATACCTTTTAACTACAATAATATTTTATTTTAATATAATAATCAATCAAGGCACCAATCAAACAAATAACTCAAATGAATAGAATACCAAACAATACCTAATCTCATAGTGGAATGAAAGGTAATACAATAACATAGACTGACCAACCTGAACTAACCACATAGATAGGGTAATGCAATCGAATACTAATCCTTGTCAATGATGATGGCTCAACATAGGGGACCAGATGCTATCTCCATATCAACAATCTCCATTGGGTTTAAGGCACACATAAACTTGGCAGTTCAAGTGAAGTTGATTCCTAGTACCTGCAACCTGCAACAAACCACATAGTCGAGCATGTACATAGTAAAAAAATCAAACACACCGTGAAGGGAAAGTCACAACATCATAGGACACTCACAAGCGAGTGATGCGAGACTATTTCCCTTCACTAAAATACATTAACACACAATAATCAGATGCTAATCTACATGATATGCACAATCATCAAATAATCACATGATGCCCATAGCAAGAATAATCCACACAATCAATTAAATCGATCTAATAAGCATGGAATAAACATAAACATCCGTGATAAAAGTATCATCAACTATTATCACAACTATGAATCTAACATCAAGCAAAGTATGATAATATCCAAACACAATCAAGTATCTATTAGAGACAAAAAGAAAACTGAGGGGGCACTACATCCTCCCCCTTAAGACAAAGCTTACTTGAAGAATCCTCCAAATAGATATGGGTAAAACTCTCACATTCTACCAAAGAACTAAGGACTGAACAATAGTATCCCACTAGACCCACAGTTGCTCAACATCGCGACCCTTGAAGGTGAGTCTCCCATGCTCCAGAATATTGATAGGCTCCATAGTTAGTTGTCCTTCCTCTACCTGAAGCCTCTACTACTATACCCTACTATTCAACCTAATAGTTATCCACTGCTGCAAACACTCCGTGGGATATACCTATGTGACCCATTATCAGCTCTGAGGTAGCCGACCACTGATTGAATCCAGTTGTGTTCTTCTGAGGACATAGTCTAGCTATGTGGCTCGACTGTCTACATGAAAAACATCTTATTCCTCTTCCATAACCCCAACCACCTAAGGGGGCACTAGAATATGGAAAATTACCTCCACTAACCATAGATTGGGAACTCTTTGTTGGCTTATTAGAATGATTGTGCTTGTTTCTCTGCCAACTCCGATCCCTCATGGACTGAAGCCACTTACCACCATGCTAAGACAGAGAATTATTATGTTTTGACAAAGAGTGTTGCTACTGTTTCCCACCCTTGGCGAGTGCTTGATGGCCCTTAGAGGAACTCAAAACCTAATACTGACCACCCTAAGACCCAACATCAACTAGAGATGAGATACCAATCTGTACACTTTTATGACCACCTAGTGCAATGGCCAAATTCTCCTCTACTATCTGAGCCTTCTCTATAGCCAGCTCCATATTTTTTGGCTCAAACACATGAACACACCCACTGATACAAGAATTCAAGCCCTTGATAAAATGTTGCACCAACATACCCTCATCATCACCTATGCCTACATACTATTTAAGATCATAAAATATCCACTCATATTGCTCAACTGACATGGCCATCTATCTCAGCTCATGAAACTCATCTGCTCGATGTTGTCTCCAATGACAAGACAAGAAACAAGCTCTGAATCTCTCTAAAAGCATCTTCGATGATACAAAATCTATATACAAATATAGCTTTTACTCCTCCAAACGCCACCACATGGAAGAAAAACCTCTAAGGTGCATTATAGTGCACCTAACCATGGTGTTGCTACCATACAGATGCATCTTGAAACACCTATTCAAATAAATTAACTAGGTCTCATCAAAAGTGGGAGGACGTTCTCTCAAAATATCTCTTGTATGTCCAACTAATGTAGCATCCTACTCAACTATAATCTCTCTCCTCTTGGGAGATCTCTCTCTATCCCTAGCCACCAACTCATCACCCTCCTATTTAGGACATAAATGTGCAAAAACCTCCTCAAGTAAATGACACAACTTTGTACCCTCCAACCCTAGATGACGCAGATTCTAATCTTTGCTTCCTTGATTCTTCTGGGAGCCCTATTGTTCCTCGTGATCACTCTTGTGGTAAAAATGAGGAGGGGTGTCCTAGAGATTAGCCCCATGGCCACCACCATGACCTCTACCATGTCTCTAACCTCAACCCCAACCTCTAGGAATTTTATGCACAAACACTACCAAGGACAAGTTTCAGCGTGTTAGACGAGGATAACAAGGGGAAACATAAACTTCATAATATATGCAACTAAGACAACATTATAATGGGATCTTATATATGTCCAGAGTACCCAGTGTTCGAACATGGGCTATGATACCATGTGTAGTGTCCTGACATGAAACCCTAGAGAAAAATAAACTACAACACTAAAATGGAACAATTTTTTTTTAAGTGCAACATAATAAAGTTTGCAAATGACATAAAAACTTGTATTCTATCCTAAGTCCTCTAAGGTTTCATGACTACAATACTAGAATCTCATTAACCAAACTAACAAGAATCATAAATCATCGCTAACATCCCATAAAATAAGATTCATCCAACAATATGAAATTTCATTTAATCCATTATATTTAAATGATCAACCAATATGAATCTTCCATATCATATCATCAATATAACAACATCAAGGATCATTCAATTAACTAGCATATGAAATAAATGTCATTTTACTTTTCATTATAAGGGAGAGTTCACAATTACTTAGAACTTAACATCATTACATCAATGCTTCCCCATGATCATTTGGGGAGATTATAATTGAGAGTTACAATACATGATACAACTGAATTATAGTACAATACAAGTACATGTATGATAATCCACTAGAGGTAGGAACAACACAAGAGTCCACAACTCCAAGAATAGTTGTCACACGAATGATCAACATCAAGGGAAACCCAATGGAGTACAAGGAACATTCCACCCAACCATGCGGAACCCAAAAGTCCTTCCCCCATGCTAGGAGATAACACTTGGTCCCACAACAACAACAAGATGACCACAATTGACATAACAAGGCTAAATAGAGAAAAACTAATATTACAACAACACATCACAAAACAACATGCATTTCTACCAAAGGACATCACATACCAAGGGATAGAACAAACAAGGGAATACTAGTCTGTAGAGGGAAAAGTGTCATTTCATGGTCCTAACATGGGTTGCCCTGGTAGTCTATCACTAGCTATTGACCCCCATCTATAGTTATGTTGGCAGTCTCTCACTAGCTGTCAGCCCCATAGGGTGACACATGCAAAACCAATCTTCATTTCGTGAGGACAAGGAAGTTGGTCTTGCAACCTGGTCCTTCTCAACCCATCCTTACCCTAAATGAGCACTATAGACATGGGCGAAGAATTCCGTTATCTTGATTAATGTGTAGACTACCCAACTCTCTAATTCATTTTAAGTTGTGACTAAGTTAAGAAACTCCAACATAGTTTACCCCAGTGCCACCTTGTGCGCCAACCCCCATTAAGGGTCACTCCCCCTACTAGAAGCTAGGAAACTCAATAAAACCAACAGGACAAAACCAATGTGCACAAATCCCATACCACATGACTATACACATAAGGTGAGGCATGAACCATCCCACAAACTAATCCCAAACATAATAGTGAATCCACAGTGCAAGGCTTAAGGCCCTTGTGTATCTATGCAAGGCATAAATAATCCATCTCCAAGTGAATGATCATAAAATCTATCAGGCAAAAAATTTGTCCCCCTAGCCTCTAGAAGTCGACATATCCATAAAGCACAAAAATACTCAACTTAAGAGCAAAGAAAACAATATTTCAATCTCCAACAACACATTATACATAACAACTCTAATAACATAATTTTAAAATACACAATGGATTTAACATTTCTTCTATTAAGTAATTGTAATAGAACTCATTGTTCAAGCATCAAGAAGAATTATCTAATTCTTTTACTTATTAGTTCTTCAAATTTTAAATCAATCAATCTGTTACATTAAATAAATAGACACAAACACACACATATAAATCTATGTATGTATATGTGTGTATATATATATATATAAAAAAAAAAAAATTCCAATCTACTGTTAACAACAATAAAAAAAATATTGAATCAAAGTTCACATATATAATGTGATTATCAGTATATATATATATTAAGGAATCAAATGACAAACATACAACATGGCATTGGACACCAAGGAATACAGTTAAATAGAAAATAGTGCTGTCTAACTTACAACAGCAATACTTATTTGCTTATACCAGCATATCTACACTTCATTTCCATCAAATATGAACACATGTACCCGTGTTCAAATCGCATACAAGGATGTAAGATAAGAGTTATATGCCAACATAGCGCATTGAATGAACACATAATATAATATGCATTCATGAAGTATCAACAGTGAAACTAAACAAAGACTTCACAGGAATATGTGGGGGAACACGTAAACACAACAAAATTGTTGCATGCCCAAATGATTAACTCAATATTGAATTAATATGAGATAAAGTAATTGGCTGAGTCATATGGAAGTATAATGAATAAACCTAAGGCCAAGCATGAATGAAACACCATGAAAAGAGAGGTAAGTCACCACACCATGATGGCTCCAAGGTAATCGAATGGACAAGCCTGAGTTTATCTATAGCAAACTCGTGGTCGACGTTGTCACTAATTGCAATGAATTTTCATTCAAAATCTCTATTGCCTCGGCGTAAAATGTATAGGCCACCAAATATTTGTGGCACCAATGCCAAAAGAGATGGAAATCAATTTCACAAGCATGAATATGGTGCGGCTGAATTGTAGCCAAGGGAAGGTGCAAGGGTAAAGACTGCATACAATGTTTTCAAGATTTAAAGCAGACTTATGTCAGGATGCCAATCACCAAATCGTTGGTTTAAGAATACACAAAACAAACACCTCGTTTCGTCCTCGTGCATGACAAACACCAAAACAGGTACAATAACTGAGCTTAAGTAATGAATAAAATACAATGGCTGGGGATTTTGATTATTCCCAGCATGAAAAATAGTAAACTATGCAGACAAAGAGTAAACTATGAAGCTTTGTTCATTTTCATTCAAATTGGGGAAAAAACATTAAGCAAACATAAAATAAGCAAAATATTCCCAATGAAATTGGGGTTTCAATGGTTATGTGATATTTACAGAGCAAGCACACTAAAAAATTTATAAGAAGTTGTTTTGTTTCAAGCAACAAATGAATTCAAACATTTATTTCAAAATAGAGAAGAGGATTATAGGAAAAAGGAATATGGATTAATTCAATGGAATGACAATAAATGAATTCAAACATTTATTATAAAATAGAGAAGAGGATTATAGTAGAAAGGAACATCGATTAATTCAATTGAATGAGTTGAAGGTTGATGTCAGGTCTAAATTTCCTAATAAAAGCTTCAAATTCTCCAAGAGCCCCAACAATTCTATAGCAATTCCAATTCTAGAACACCCACAAAGTAGAATAAAGCATTCAAGAACAAGAATCTTTCAAGGAACAAGAAACAAGATTAGTTTCTCCCCCAAAAATGAAAAAGCCCCACTCTTTTAGCACTTTAACTAATTTATCAATCACTTCCCACACTCTCCCTTGCTACATGCATTTACAATTTAATTATTTTATTTTTATTTTCTATCAACTCTTTATTACCACTCCACTTTTAAAACATTAAATTTATTAATTTAATCTTTCATTTTAATTTTGTTTGCACACGCTATAGTTAATAAATATTTATTTTAATATTTCTTTATTAAATCGTAATTTTAATTTATTTAAATCAAATAAAGAAATTAATAATATTTTATTTGTCAAAACCACAAATGTATTAAAACATTTATTTAAATTATCAAAATACCTTTTAGCTAAAATAATATTTTATTTTAATATAATAATCAATCAAGGCACTAATCAAAAAAATAACTCAAATGAACAAAATAATAAATAGTACCTGACCTCATAGCAGAATGAAAGGTAATATAACAACACAGACCGACCAACCCAAACTGGTCACACAGACAAGGTAATACAATCAAATACTCATCCTTGTCAAGGATGATGGATCAACATAGGTGACCAGATGCTATCTCCATATCAACAATATCCATTGAGTTTAAGGCACACTCAAACATAGGGGATCTTATGCTTCAACAACATTGCTTTGTTGTTTCTATTTGTTCTTCTACTCCCATTGTGGTTTGCCACTTTGAAGTGGCTTCTTTGGATGTGATTTATTGGATGATCCTTTGTTGAAGGAATTTTACCAACAATTTTTCACATCATGTCCAACTCTTTCACATATTGGACACTACTTCATAGGATTCTTTCCTTTATGATGAGTGGTCATAGCATGATCCTCCTCCTCATGTTCATGCGTTAAATATTCTTCTTTCTATAGTAGATTCATAAGCTTGTCAAATGTGGGTGTCATCTTTGTGACATTCAAAGTTGTCACAAAAATTTTATACCTCAAAGGTAGTGCCCGTAGAACAATAGGCACCAATACTGCATCATCAATTATTTCTCCCAATGCTTGTAAGGAGGCTCTCAATTCTACAATCCTTTTGAGAAAGGATTCCAACTGTTCTCCATTCTTCATTTTTAGGTTATGTAGCTGACTCTGCAAATTCAAGATCTGATTTTGATTCTTTGCTTCATACACCATCTTGAGGTAACAAAGGGAGGAGGTCAATAAGTGACCTCTCATCAGTCACCAATGATGAGGCCACATGCATGACATGGTGACAAATAAATATGCAGTGTGTTTTATTTTTTTCAACTTTTCAGTGTGGTGTGTGAATGCTGGAAAAATGATCATATTGGAGAGCAGATGACTGTAAAGATCCTTTGACTGTGGAGATCCTCTAAGTGTCGTACTTCATTGGAAGATGGTCAACTAGTGAATATGCTCACTAGCAATAATGGACATGTGTAACAAATCTAGGCAACAAGATCTAGATAGTAGTATGTAGTATGGTATGATTTTCTTTACAGTATTCCTATTTGTGTGAATAAATGGAATTTCACATTATGGGGGGAATAACAACCAATGTTCCATTCCCATTTCACACCAAAATGGATAAATTCAAAGACAACTTCCAATGGCAGTGGTAGCTGTCTATGTTCAAGATTGAGTGGCAGTGATCAACAACAGTGACTACAATTAAGAACATTTTGTTCTTATGGAATGAAATGTGAAACCTTTTCTAGTATGGGTCTTTTAATTTTTGTGAATTTTTTCCTTGATGTATAATCATAGCGGCAAACAAAAGCACCAGAGTAAGTTAGTTCATGGATCTTGAAAGGGTTTGTGGGAGGATCTAGAAAACCACTCGAGGTGGATAGATGGTGAAGGTTCATGTTCACATCAAGGTTTGTGGTAAGTCTAATTAAAACCATGTGAGGAGAGAGCCTTTCTTTAGATCAAGGTCATGAGTTAGTTGGAGATGCCATAGGGATGAGCATACTATAGATGAAGGGTGTGAGTTTGTACCATGTTCACACTAAGGGGGGTGTTGGAAATCATGTTAGTGTTCACATGTTTAATTACGTGTAACAAATATTATAATGTGGGTAGTTGTTTGTGATAATAATTATGTGAGTTGTTAATACAACTCACATAGAGTATTTGTAGGGATTTGAGTTGTTAAAACAACTCATTATATCATTATATTTTAAAGATTTTTTATAGTAGGTTTCCTATAAAATAGGATATTAGAATCCTATAAATATGTAATATGAATTGATTGAAAATAAAAAAAGAAGCACACATATCTTGTGTTTAATTTTCCCCTCCTTGTCTCCTCTTTCAATCTCTCCACCTTCTTCCCTCTCTACTTCTTTTTATCACATCTCTCTATCACCTATCTCTATCTCTTTCCTTCCCTCTCTACTCTCTATATCTCAACTCTTTCTCCCTACCTTTCCATCTGTCTCTCTCTATCTATCTCTCCCTCCCTCCCCACTTTTTCTATCTCTCCTCTGTCTCTCTTCCTCCCTCTCTTTCTATCTCTCATCACCCTCTCTCTACCTACCTCTCTCTCCTTCTATCTATCTCAACTATCCCTCTTCACCTCTCCCTCCCTCATCTCTCTCTCTTCCTGCCACCAACCTTCACTTTCTACATCTCTCTATCTAACCTACTTGTATATACTTCTTTCTCTCTACCTCCCTCCTTCCCCCCTCCTTCTCCCCTTCCCTCTCTACTCTATTTCTCTCTATCTCCCCTTCCCTCTCTAATATCTTTCTCTCTATCTCATCTCTCTCCTGATATCCTCCTCATATATACATGTTTCATCTCCTCTCCCTCCTTTTCCCTACCTCTCCTACCCTCTTTCTTCCTTCTCTACTTCTCTCTATCTCCTTCCCTCTCTCTACCACCTCTCTCTCTCTCTCACACAAATCTCTCTCCATCCCTATATTTCCCTCTATCCCTACCTCTCCCTCCATATCTCCTTCCCTCTCTACTTATCTCTATCTCCCCTCCCTCTCTCTACCTACCTCTCTCAATCCATCCCTACCACTCCATCCATCTCCCTTCCCCTCTATACTTCTCTCTACCTACCTATCCCTTTATACGTCATTCTCTCTCCCTCTCTCCCTCCTTCCTCCGCTCTCTATTTATCTTTCTCCTTCCCTCTCTACTATCTCTCTATCTTAACTCTCTCCCTACTTCTCTCTCCCTCCCTATCTCTCTCTCCCCACTCTTTCTATTTATCATCTCCCTCTCTCTATCCCCCCCCTCTTTCTATTTGGCATCTCCCTATATAACTACCCTCATCTATATACCTAACTCTCTCTCTTCCCCCTCTCTCTATCTCTTCTTGACCTCTCTGTATGTATCTTTCCATATCTACATTCTATCTCAACTATCCCTCTTTACTTCTCCATCCCTCCCTTCCCCTCTCTCTCTCCCCCTCTCTCTCTCTCTCTCTCTCTCTTTGTTTCTCTATCTATCTCATAGAGAGAATTAGAGAGATAAATAAAATTAGAGGGAAGGATAGAGTGAGAGAGAAAGAGGGGGATGGAGGAAGGGAGCTATAGAGGGGAGGGGAGAGAGATAAATAGGGAGAGAGATGGGGGAAGGAGAGAGTGAAAGAGAAAGATGATAGAGAGAGGAGGGAGGGAGAGGTAGGGAGAGAGAGTAGAGAGGGAATAATGGAGAGGGATGGAGTAGTGAGAGAGAGATATGATAGAGAGAAGTACAGAGGGAAGGGGGGAGGGTGTGAGAGAGAAAGAGGTATACAAGGATAGGTTAGATAGAGAGAAGTAGAGAGGGAAGGTGGGCAGGAGGAAGGGAGAGAGAGAGAAGTGAGATAGAGAGTAGAGAGAGGGGAGATAGAGAGATGTAGAGATGGTAGGAAGGAGGGACAAATATAGAGAGTAGAGAGAGAAGGAGAGAGATGTGAGAGAGATAGAAGTGATAGAGATATGTTATAGAGAGAAGTTGAGAGGGAGATAGGGAGAGAGAGAGAATGGCAAGATAAAGAGTAGAGAGGGAAGGAAAGAGTGAGAGAGAAAGAGGGGAGAGGGAGGGAGAGAGAAAGAGGAAGAAGGGGAGGAAGAGAGATATAGAATAGAATTAAGGAGTCTGGAGAGGTGAGATAGAGAGTAGAGAGGAAGGTGAAATTGAGAGAAAGTGATGGGGATAGGTAGGGATGAGATGGAGGAGTCTGCGTGTGTGTATGTGTTAGGGGAGAGAGGGATGAAGGGAGAGGGAGGGAGGGACATGAGAGATAGCGAGTAGAGAGGGAAGAGGAGAGTGAAAGACAAAGATGATGTACAACTTATTGACTACTAAAATTTGACCTAATTATTGAAATTTGAAATGTTGATTACTAAAATTTGATTGTCTAAAGAATATAAGATCTTCCAGAAACTAGAATTTGTATCATAACTCCAAGAGATATGAAACCAATCTCAAACATCTTAAAACTATATAAATGAAATATAACTTAAAGTATAAGAAAGAAAATGTCCATATATAATATTAAATTTTTATTTCATGTATATAGTCTCTTTGGTAGTGAAAAAAAAAAAAAGTGTTCACAAAAGTGTATTATAAAAATTCATGCTTCACATTTGGAGAGTGCCAAATTTGGTGCTAGCCAAATGGAGCACTTATTTGGCTAGCACCAAATTTGTCGCTAGCCAAATAAAGAGCGCAAAAATTATTTGTTTTAAAATACCAAGCCTTAGGCCTAGTAATCTGAGCCATTTGGCAAGCACCAAATGGTCATTTTACGTAAAAATTTAACAAAAGTGGCACTTCTTTTGTGTCACAGATTGGTGCACACACCCTATATGTATATCTATATATATGTTTATATAATTATATTTTGTTGTTCTTCAATTTAGTCATATAAATATTTTTTTTTTATTTGTGTCACTCCATATGAACTATCAAAGATAGGATGCACAGGTTTCAACACCTCACCCCTATACAATAACTAGACGTACTTCTTCGAAAACCTCAATATTGTCAAACTATGTTGCAAAAGTAATTAATTCTCTTTGAGTGGTAGACTACAATATAGTTGAACACAAATAGAATTTCTAAAACCATGTTTTTCTATTGCTACCACCACAAAGGAAGGTATAGTGCCATGTCAAAAATGATTGAATTGTTGTTGGCACTGCAATTACATGCCTATATGATGTAAAATTTATTAATAATGGTGTGTTCATTGACAAGGCCAATTACTTTATGGGTTGAACTCTTAAATTTCTATCATTTTGTTTGTTAAGATGGACTAAAGTGTTATTTGTATGCTTATTTTTGGGATGACACACACGTGACATGGATGAATGGTTTTTGGTAATTGTTGCATTTAGTAATGTTTTAGGGAGACTTGATTTTATGAATGCCTTTCTAATGATAACCTATGTTGCACTCATCTAGAATTCCCTTTTAATTATGAAGTGCTACACAGGAAAGGATTAAAGGCCTTTAAAAAGCCAAGTCCCCTAAATACATGTTGTAACAAAGTATATTTTTTTATTATTGTTCTATGGTAATACACATCGATAAATGTAATGATTATAGTGTAGTGCCAATACTTAGAGGGTGATCCCACAATACTAGTTTATAATTTTTGGTGAAATGATATTTAGGATCTAGGACATTGCTTATAGAATTCTTAACGTAAAATGATCACTTAATTACAATGCTCAAATAAACAAATAGACATAATATAATTGCCAAGATGAATTGAAAGAAGAGAAAATAAAGAAGAGGATACAAGCATGATTGATACTTGAGTTAGATCCCTAAGGACTAGATCTCGGGCCCTTCTCCAACAGCAGTGGTGATCGATTATATGCTCCAAAATCCCGATTACAATTGCTTTATGGACTATCTCCTTCAAGCACAACAACATAGCGTTCCTCGTGTGCGAGAAATGTGCAAAATCTCGAGCATTCTCTCATTCTCACCACCTGGACTTGGGAAAACAAGGCCTATACCCCTCTTTTTATACATACAATTTGCCTAAAAAGGCTTAACCACCAAATTAATGATATAACTCCCTCTAACAACTCGTATCCTGACTTATTTATCCTCTAAAATCTTTTGGTTCAGGTTGTTAGTGTGAATCTTGTTTGTTTTGGCTTAATATGCCTTTTTGTTAAAGGCTTGGCCAACTGTTATACCACAAAATAAAGCGTGGCCGGTATATAGTTAAGACTTATCACGCGGCCTACCGGTGATTATCAATTTTGTTAGAAGGGTGGACGGCAGTTCCAACCCCGCCGGCCACATTTTACCACCCATATCCAACAAATACAAACAATAAAACAAACACCCCCCCACTATAGTATTGAAAGCGCTGGCGGGTGCAACGGTTAAGTGCTTCGTTCGGTGGCCGAGAATCACGGGTTCAAACCCGTCAGATTTTTCTTGTTAAAACTAACAACTGACTTCGCCGATCAGAGTTATTAGAGGGAGACACGTGTCGATGCCCAACTCGTTGAAGACGCTGACTAAGCAAAACCGTACGCTGAGTAGACCGCTGACAAACCCGATGACGTGTGCTGACTGGACTGCCACCTGTCCGATGACGTGTCGTACGGATGCCACGTGTCGCACTCCAATTGGTCCGTACAATCTGACTCAGCTGCCATGTGTCACGCCAAAATTCGCCAATGTGGATTCCGTACAGTACGGACTGACACATCAGCATGATGACGTCATCAGTTGTACCTTCATGTTGACTGAAGTTTGACTGCTTATGGCGAGGCATATGATGTAGCCAGTTTCAGCGAAAAAATGCACCGTCAAAATAATCTCAGAAAGAGCTCTTTGTGATGATGCTAGTTACGTCGTTTTCAAGATGATTATTTTTCACCTTCTAGATGCCCCTGAACCCAGTTTGACTGGCCGTAACTTGCACAAACTGAGTCCTTTTCGCCTCGTTCAAGTTGCGTTGGAATCAGGACGTCGTTCTCTTTCTGATGAAGCTAAAATCTGGAGTATTGGGAACACTTCAATTTTCATTGAAAAATTGTCCCAGGATCATGAAACTAGACATTGAACTAATTTTTTTTATCTAAATCTTCACTTTTGGGTACCTATAGCTGCTAAACCTTGAGGAATTTTAAGATGATGCAAACTAGTTATTTGTGACATTTTGTGTGTAGATTCTAAATATATATATATATATATATATATATTTTAATCAGATTGTATTTATTTTTCCATCTCCTCCAAAAACTAGTTTTATCACTAAACACCATTTTTAGAGAGTTATGCTCACTGTAAACAACATAACTTTTTTTATGAAGGATGAAATTCCATTTTTTTAAAATTTAGCTTTGTAACTATGATATCTAGCACATTCATTTGGTTTCATATGGTTTTATAATTAAATATATTTTTCTTAATCAAGTTTTGAAGTAAAACCAATTACAATTTAGACATAGGCGGACCGTAAACAACATAATTTTTTTTGTATGTATCAAAATTCAATATTTTTTACTAGATCAAGGAAATCAATACCTAGCCTAAACATATTTTTTAGAATTTTTTTTGATAATCTACTTTTTTCCACGTGCAAAATAAAGAGCTTGATTTTCAGTGAAAAATATATGTTTAATTAAACTAAAAAAATATATAATAAAGCTAAAATATATTAAAATTATATTTGATGGATAGCTCATTCTGAGGACTACCATCATCTAGTTGGGTCTATGAAGTTTCCTCCATTTTCATCCTCAACCTGAGCTTTGAAAGGAAAATTTTTACAAAAAAATTGGTACAAAAGGCCTGGAGAAGGGAAAACATGGGGGTTCACTCAAACCCCCCTACGAGCAAACCCCCCTTGATCCTTTCAAGCAAAGGGGGTTCACTCAAAGGGGGGTTGGAGAAAACCCCCTTTGTCTTGACTTTCTATTTGATTTCATTTAAAAAAATGTGCAAAAAATGCTCACATCACAAAAGGGGGTTCGCTCGAAGGGGGGGTTAGAGCAAACACCCCTTTCATGCAAACCCCAAAAAACTTGAAATTTTCTTCATGGGAAAATTTTTGCAATTTTCCTTCCTCAACATAATTGTAAAATAATTTTTTGTGATCACCCTAGTTAATGTGAAAGTGATTCATATACATAGATATATACATATACACATGTAAAACCCTAAAGATTATAATTTATTAGTAAGCATTGAATTGTACCATTAAAATGAAAGTAAAAAATGAAAACTAATGTTGGAACTACAACTACATCCCTATATGATGTAAAATTTATTAACAAGGAATTGTTCATTGATAGGGCTGATTACTTTTGGGCTGAAGTCTTAAAATTTTTTCATTTTCTTTGTTAAGATGGACTAAAGTGTTATTCTTATGCTTATGTTTGGGATGACAGACACATGTGACATGGATGAATGGATTTTGGTAATTGTTATGTTCAGTAATGGTTTAGGGATACTTGATTTTCCCAATGCCTTTCTAATGGTAACCTATGTTGCACTTGTCTAGAATTCTCTTTGAATTGTGAAGTGCTACATAGGTAAGCATGAAAGGCCTTAAAAAAAAAGTCCCCTAAATACATTTTGTAACAAAGTAGAACTATTTATTATTGTTCTATGGTATTTTACATGTTGATATATGCAATGAATTATTGGCGATGTAGTGCCAATGCCTAGACAATGTGAAAATGATTCATATACATAGATATTTGTGTATACATATGTACATATACATGTACAAATCAAGACTCTTAGCTATGATTGTAAGAGATTCAAATAGAAGAAAATGCATGAAAAATAGTAATTTAGAGTTAAAAAAATCTCATATCCGATAGGCATAAGAGGTTAACAAAACTCATATTTGATAGGCATGTATAGTATACACATAATCATGCAAAAGAAACTGGGAACTACACTTAAAATTATATACAAGGGAAACACAATTATTAACTAGGAATTTGTGCAACATGTCATAGAGGTAATAGGAAGGGATACACATTAAACATGACTGTACAAAAGAAATGGTGGGGGCGGTGGCTAATTAATGTGAGCAAGTGGATATAAAGGGTGTAAAAATGTTACTCTTTAATGGTGCCATAGATAAATTTGGGGGTGGTTGAACTGTAGACCTTAATCTTGGAAAAGTGGTGTCACATTAAGGATTTAAAATTACATTCATCATATGGAATGATGCAAGTAATAAGGAACCATCAAAATAGTTTTAACTTCCATCCAATACTCATATAACCAATAGATAATTCTTGTTATACGTCAAAGTAGCAAAGTGTTCAAACAACCAACATTAGATGCAACAACTAAATTGATGAAGCAAAACCTATGAACAAGATAACACCCCCAAATTTATCTATCACCTAAACAAGCTACAATAGTTGCATGATTGAATTGATGAAGCAAAACCTATGCTAAAGAGAACACCCCGAATTTATCTAAGGAACCAAAAAAAGCTACAATAGTTGCATAACTGAAATGATGAAGCAGAAGCTATGAAAAAGACAACACCTCCAAATTTATCTAAGGCACCAAAAAAATATACAATAGTTGCATGACTGAATTGATGAAGCAAAAGCTCTAAAAGAGATAACACCCCCAAATTAATCAATGGAACCTACAAAAGCCACAATAGTTGCATGATTGAATTAATGAAGTAAAACCTATGCAAAAGAGAACACCCCCAACTTTATTGGAGGAACCAAAAAAAAGCTATAGTAGTTGCATGGCTAAATTGATGAGGTAGAACCAATGAAAAAAAGAACACCCCAAAATTTATCTAAGGCACCGAAAAAAAACAACAATAGTTGGATGACTGAATTGACTAAGTAGAACCTATACAAAAGAGAATGACTTGAAATTTATCAATGACACCTAACAAAGTTACAATAGTTGCATGATTGAATTGATGAACCAGTAGCTATGAACAAGATAACACCCCCAAATTAATCAATGGCACCTAAAAAGCTACAATAGTTACATGATTGAATTGATGAAGTAGAACCTATGAGAAGGATAACACCCCCAAATTAATAAATGACACCTAAAAATGCTACAATAGTTGGATGACTGAATTGATAAAGCAGAAGCTATGAAAATGATAACAACCAAAAATTAATCAATGACACCTAAAAAACTATAATAGTAATATTATTAAATTTATGAATCATAATCTATGAAAAAGAGAACACCCCCAAATTTATCTAAGGCACCGAAAAAACAACAATAGTTGCATGACTGAATTGATGAAGCAGAACCTATACAAAAGAGAATGACTTGAAATTTATCAATGACACCTAAAAAAGCTACAATAGTTGCATGAATGAATTGATGAACCAATAGCTATGAACAAGATAACACCCCCAAATTAATCAATGGCACCAAAAAAACTACAATAGTTACATGACTGAATTGATGAAGTAGAACCTATGAGAAGGATAACACCCCAAAATTAATCAATGACACCTAAAAATGCTACAATAGTTGGATGACTGAATTGATAAAGCAGAAGATATGAAAATGATAACAACCACAAATTAATCAATGACACCTAAAAAAACTATAATAGTAATATTGTTAAATTTATGAATCATAATCTACGAAAAAGAGAACACCCCCAAATTTATCTAAGGCACCAAAAATACCAATAATAGTTGCATTAATGAATTGATGAAATAGAAGCTATGAAAAGGATAACACCCCCAAATTAATCAATGACACTTGAAAAAGATACAATAGTTGTGTGACTGAATTGATGAACCAAAAGCTATGAAAAAGATAACACCCCAAAATTAATCAATGGAACCTAAAAAAGCTACAATAGTTGCATTACTAAATTGATGAAGCAACACCTATGAAAATGATATCACCCTCAAATTTATCAATGACACCTTAAAAAGGTAGAATAGTTGATGATTGAATTTATGAAGTGTAACCTATGAGCAAGATAACACCCCAAAAATTATCTATGGTCAAGAAAAAGAAAGCATGCATGAATTTATATAAAATCCATTGTGTATACTCAATAATAATGCAACCTTTATCCCTCAATGCAATGACCTATTCCCCCATACCAACATTCTCCTATCATACCACCACTTGAAACATTCACTTTGTTACATTTGTAAACCAAATCAGAAGGCATTCCTCAACTAGCATGCATGGAGGAACCTATTGATAATGACCATAAAGAATAAATACCACCTAATGATCCTCCATCTTATGAGAATAAAGTTACAAATACACCCATTAAATTGGAACAAAGTTATGGTTGACGCCTTAGAATCTTATGTAAACAAGGATGTGACATAAAGAATGAATATGAGATCCACTCCCTTTTGGAAGATATACTATCTAAAGATATTAAAGGAGTAGGGCACCAAGATCCTCCTCTACATTAAAGATTTGTTCCCCCGACCAAGAAATCCAAAGTCCATGGTCCTATTAAGAAATTTCCATTCCTTCATCCTATAACCAATACTAAATAGGACTTAGACACACTTCTCAAACAACCTATATATTACATTTCCACCCATCCAACACAAAGAAAATAAGAAAGGAAAGAGTAAAAATATGTCTTACTATGCATATCATAGAACACTTGTATATATTACTAATGATTGCCATTCTTCAAAGAATAAATTAAGAGAATTTGGTCCTTATGGGGATCAAATTAAGTTTATGATAGATTAACATTTTTTTTCTTTGCTCCTTTCCACTGAGTAGTTGTAGTATTACAACATCCTCATTACCATATGTTGATGGTGTTTTACTTTAACAACAACTTCGAGATAAGAATGCAATATTCTATCTCTCTTGAAAAGGTTATTTTCAACAATAAATCACTGAAAATCACCCCAAGGTCTCTCAGGTGTTAGGTCATAACAATGCATAAAACAACTCAGATGAAATGTGAAATTGCTGGTAATCACAATCGGACCTTACTACAAGCAAACTGTATCTTTCCAATTTATCAGATCTGACAATATGATGATCTTAAAACCCTAAATCTAACCAAATAATAAAGAAACAACAAAAGATAGGGATGCAAGGAAAGTAATAAAATCTAAATTACTGAACGGACAAGCAATGCAAATGACATATATTTGGAATGGACCTATCTCAAATAAACAATTCCTGCTCGACCCACGAAGCAATCTTACAAGAACAGTGCAATCTTCTGAGGAACACAGATTTTCAAATCATAGACTTGCATCTACAACCGAACTTAAGCACATTTGAATATTTGGTCCAGGTTGACTTTACCAGCCTACTACAATCAGATAGTTACTGGGAGTATAGACCAGAGATAGCTACAAACACTCCAAATATAAAATCACATACACCATTTATCCAACTACACCGATTTATTTCTAACTTTAAAACCCTAGATCTTCAAGCAATGTAAAAGATAGAACAAAAAGAACCATGCAAGATGAGATAACACAAAGGATTTCACCAGGAATAACCACAATGCCTTCAATTGTATTAATCACCAAATGCTGCAACAATTCAACTGTTCTGAATATGGTATTTGCTTCAAGAAATTCTAAAACTCTAACTATTGCTCCTGCTAATCTCTATTACAGTCTTGCTAATGTCTATATCAATTTTCTGAACTGAACCCTTACAATGAGGCAAAACTGCCAACTTATACCAAAATTCCCCCCAAAACATGTCGGCCCAGCCAAACATTTTTTTACAAAATAATAAAAACCGCCAAAACAGGTCGGCCAAGGAAACAAACTAAGGCACACATTTAATGCCATCATCCAAGTCGGCCAAGGCACAGTCCCCAAGGAAGTCTGGTCCAATGCATGCCCTATGATAATAGGGAAGCACAAATCTCGAGGTCAACACTAACTGCTGCTCCCTTTATCTTTCCTCTGAGCGGGTGACCCTTGGACCTTCAAAAATACTCCCTCCAACTCAGCAACAGGTGGCAATGGCAAAACCTTGAGCCGACATTTAATTGCATCAATTCCCTCATTGGATCGCTCAATGGTTTTCTTCCAGTCCTCCTTGCTGGCCATATACCTGTCTATCACTGCCAAGTAGGTAGCTGCATCATCAAACATATGGCTGGTGACAACCTCATCAGAATCTGGGGCATAAATCTCATGCCACCACTCCTTCAACTGATCCAAACTCAGGTACTTGGGAGCTATTTTATTCCTCCCTGTCATGACTTCAAAAAAAGCAATGCAACCATCATAGATTGCAGTGAGGTCGGCATCAATGGATTTTCTTCGTTTCTGTATCTTTTTCAAGCTTCCTTGGCTGATCTGCAATGCCTCGAACCACTCCCATGGTTCATCCAATCTGGCAGAGGGAAGAATTCCATCCTTACCTAACTGATCCTTGCCATGTCCAAGAATTATCTTTGTCTTCTGCAGCAGGGAGTCGACATCATTCTTATCCCGAGAAAGTATGTTCTCTATCAGCTCTTTTCCACGGATTGCATCCTTGCCAACAGACAGGATTTCCTTAATAGCTTCATCTCCTTGTGTCTGAACACTCATCAGCCAGTCGGTGGCAGCTTGTGCGGAAGCCTTCATCTTTTCAATACCGGAAATTGTTTCCTTCGGCAGAAATCCGGGAGTAGAAGAGGAGGACGGATGGAGGGACTGTAGAGGTTTCATGACCTCTTCTAAGCTTTTCCTTAACCTCTCATTTTCCCTTTTCAATTCCCGTTTTGACTGGGTCTCCTTCTTCAATCTATCCACAATTACTGCACTTGACCCCTCAAATTCCTCAATGTCCTGTTCTAGGGAGGCCGGCCCAAGGTTAATGGTTTGGATGTTGTAATCCTGGCCTGTTACCTCATCTCTCGTTTTGTCTGCAGCAGGGGTGGCGATGTGAACTACTCGGTTGTGCACCTCATCTCTTTCCACCCGGGAAATTACCCTCGCAGCCTTCCTCTTCTTCCCTTTACCGATTTGAGATAACATTGCATCCCAGTCAAGAGGAGTGTCTTCTACGATCACTTGTTTCTTCTTTGCTATTTCCTTCTCCAGCCAGTCCGGGGCTACGGGGTCCGTCCGGATTCCTTCTGTATCAGTTTTCCCCGGGTCTTCTGTGGCTTTTTCTCCTTCTGCATCTGTCACCTCGACTTCCTCCTCGGCTATTGCCTTGTCATCATCTTTCTCCGGAGGTTGTTCACCTTGGTCGGTCTCCTCAAATCCCAACTCTGGAAATACCGGCGATGGAGTTCTGGCAGGGATGCTTTCCTCCGGCTCAGGCGATCCGCGGCCTTTCTCACTCTCCGGAGAATCCTCGTACTGCACCAAGGGAGAAGTGTGCCTTTCTTCTGTCTCTACCTCGAGCTCGGCAGCCTCACTGAATAATGTTCCCTCCTTGAACGGTTCTGCTTCTCCGCTGATTTCCTGTCCATCCGGATTCTCCGGTTCTGTTACACTCTGTGGAGGAGAGACAGGCTTGTCCTGTTCCTTAACTGACAATATTGGAGAAGAATCCCCGGGTTGTGCAGCATCCTTTGGGGAAGGAGTTCTGGATCTTCTGGTATACACTTTGGTCTTCTCCCCTCCGGAGCTCTCCACATCCACAATTGGAGGCTCCTCCTCGAAGCAGTTTGGTCTTTCTTCTTGGCCACCCTTGTAATTCTGGCTTTCTTTGGCGGTGGGGGAGCATCCTCCTCTTCAACTTTCTCTGCCTCCTCCTCATCCGAGGACTTGCTGATGGTCAGAGTCTTCCACCTGCGCTTGCCAATTGGTTTCCTCTTTGCTGCAGGCTCAGTTCCTTTAGAACCTCTGACTTTGATCTTGAAGGGTGAGGTTTTAGCTATTTTCCCTTTGGGGTCCTCTTCCCCGGATTCCTCAGAAGTGGACATGGGGTTAAGATTCTCCATCAAATCAAAAGTACATGGCACATTAGCATTTTCCAATACCCATACCTCATGTTTAACCCAAGAAAAGGTATACCTCAGCACTGGAGCCATCAAGTCTTCCAACTCCGTCACCTCAGGCTCATTCCAATCAATATCTGCCACTGACTTATCCTTAATGGGCTCATAAACATGGTCCTAGACCAGTTTTCCATCATCATCCAGCTGATCCGGAATTAGCTTTACATTATATTGTCTAATTGCCTCTACTGGCAGCCGGGAATACCTTTTCCTCCTCGCATCAAGGTCATCCTTGATGTTGACCCAGTAATCTTCTAAATCCTCCTTATGCCTGTATTCCCGGGTAGCTCTCTTCTGTGCCCCTCCGGTTATGTCAAAGTTCATTCTCTTTGAATGGAAAGAGAATCCATAGGCTGCCAACTCCTCACCTGCAGTGTGAGCCAATTGAATGGAAGGGCACATCTCTCCCACGCCAATCCCAAGAGGGAAATCACCTCCAAAGCCAGTCTTATGCTTCTCCCTCTTCACCACTGCATCAAACTCACAAATCTGTCTTACGACCTCCAGTAGCACTATGTGGTCAGTGGGATATCTGGGCAATTGGTAGGGTGCAACAGGGCATCCGTCAATCCGGAGATAAGTGAAAGTGGGGAACTGGATAAACCAAGCCCCGTAATTCTTGATCAGTGCTTTGGCCCCATCGGACAATCTGATATGTTCTGCATTCTGAAGGGTCCGGGTAATATGCATCGTAAAGGCATCATTGGCCCTCCTATAATCTCTGTGTCCCAAATGTAGTTCCGGATAGACCTCATAGATGATGTCTTGTCCAATGGTTCCTGCCGGAGTCAGTCCCTTGTATGGATAAGAGATGGCCAATACATATATGACATAGGAGGACATGGTGAACTTCTTTCCCTCCAAGACATTCCTTAATTGTTTGTCTATT